>SSNS01000060.1:2658480-2683162 GCA_006937985.1 Aphyosemion australe
GGTCCATTAGGCGGCGCCAGGTTGCTCCTCAGCTGTACAAGAGCTCAGGGATGCCCTCACACAGATCTGGGAGGAAATGCCACAAGACACCATCCGTTGTCTCATTAGGAGCATGCCCCGACGTTGTCAAGCATGCACACAAGCTCGTGGGGGCCACACAAGATACTGAAAAGCATTTTGAGTTGCAGAAATTAAGTTTTTGAAATAATGGACTAGCCTGCCACATCTTCATTTCACTCTGATTTTAGGGTGTCTACACAATTGAGCCCTCTGTAGGCTGAAAACATTTATTTCCATTAAAAGACTTGGCATCCTTTTGTTCCTAAGACATTGCCCTGTCGTTATTTGTATAGATATCCAACTTCATATTGAGATCTGATGTATCTAATGTGTTTCTTTAAAGTGTTCCTTTAATTTTTGTGAGCAGTGTAGTTCCTGGCCGGAGCTCGGCATTAATTCATCATGTGGTCATGACACCTCCCTCTTTTGCGCCAAGGCTTAATGTGCGTTTATAAGTGGGGCGATGGTGGCAGAGGAGTTAAGTGGACGCCCCGCAATCGGAAGGTCGCAGGTTCGCATCCCACTCAGTCTGTCGCTGTCATGGTGTCCTTGGGCAAGACACTTAACCCGACTTGCCAGTGTTGGTGGTGGTCAGAGGGGCCGATGGCGCAGAATGGCAGCCTCGTCTCTGTCAGACCGCCCCAGGGCAGCTGTGGCTACATAGTAACTTACCATCATCAGCAGTGTGTGAATGTGAGAGTGAATGAATAATGGAAAGTGCCTTGAAAAGCGCTATATAAATCCAATCCATTATTAATATTATTATTATAAGACCGGCAAAGCCGCAATGTTACCGCAATATTACTATCAAGCGTGGTGGCACAAATGCCGCAAAATTCCCGCAACGTGATGCCGCCGTCAGAGTTCGTAGTACATGCTGTTCTTTCTAAAAGAGCTCTCCAGCGAGGAAAAGACGGCCCAATAATAACTCTGGTCTTTGCTCTTACTCTATCACGTTCTCTTTTTCTTTTCCTAGATTCCTCTGATAAGGGATTTCTAGCTTTCGTTGTTTCTTTATATTACTATGGCAAGCCAAAGGGGGCAAAAAACTTGCCAGCTGTAGTTCTCAGAATCACCACCAGATGTCAGAATTAGACACATCAGATTTTTGAGGAATGTACTAATCTTGTTACAGACATAGAGGCCTAACAAACAGGCATACCAAATTTTAAATATCTGGCATTACACGGTTAAAAACTGGGCCCTCATTTATTAAACGTTAGTAGAAATTGTCCTATATTCCTTCCTACGAATGAAATTTTGAATGTTCGTACGAACGGCCAAAATCCAGATTTATGAAACATGTGGTGATCACTCGTTTGCATGTTCCTCTGCAATCGACTGCTGATTAATGCCACCTGTGCGTACCCAGGTGCTTGTGTCCGTTCACAGTCATTTACATACAGAAACGCCCTCAATTAACCATATTTGGTCACACCACATTCTCAGCTCACGAGGAAAATCCCTGTGTTCTTCCCAAAAAAAGAAAAAAAATTATTGATAGCAAAATCAAGGCCCTGGCTGCTGCAGTAGAAGAAAATCAAACAAGTTGCAGAAGTCGTAAACGTGGTCGTGACAGAGGAGAGGTTTCTGTCATAAAGATAAATCATAGAGTAACGGGTTGTCATTTACAGTTCTGTTTGTTTTGTTGTTTGGAAATGTTTGTAGTCTGAGTGCAGCCTCCTCTTGTAGTTGTCAATAATTGATTATGGACTGGAATTGAATTTGTGCAGTTTGTCTGTCGATCCACAAAGGGTCCCAAATCACGGGTTAGCTCCAGAAGGATTTCCTTCAGGAATCCGATCAGTGTGCTCACAAAGGACATGTTCACTGCTGAGTGCACGCTCTGCCAAATCCTCCAATAACGCAAAATCAGCCACGCTACAGTGTTAGATTCCCATGGTCACAGGTGTCTAGTATAGGTTCCAACACCAGTTGTGCATTTTTAACAGACATAATTACTTATTGGGTATAAATATTTTCTGGATGAGGGACACGTGTGGATCACTGAGACCTTCAGTGTTGCGCTCCCCTTGTTCTAGCACTAGGTGCTGTTCCTATGCATGGTTAGAGCTGTTCTTTTATTTAAGAACATTTCTACACACAAGTACAAAATGATAAATACCACATAATGCTTAAAATCGTTCCAACGCACAAAATACGCACAGATCTGTTCTTAGGTACAGTTGATAAATGAGAGCCCAGGTTTACATCTGGCTATCCTCAGGGCTGTATGGTGGCTCAGTTGGTAGCACTGTTGTCTCATAGCAAGAAGGTTCCAGGTTTGAATCCCAGCTATAGCCTTTCTCTATGGAGTTACCATGTTCCCCCAATGCATGCATGGATTTTCTCTGGGTACTCCAGTTTCATCCCACAGATCAAAGACACTCATGTTGATTGGTGTCTCTAAGTTGTGCCGAGGAGTGCATGGTTCACATGGTTACGTGTCTCTGTTTGTCTGGGAGGGACTGGCGACCTGTCCAGGATATCATCTGCCTCTCAGCCAATAACTGCTCCATATAGACACCAGCTCTCTGCCACCCTGAAAAACTGGTCGCTCAGAAAATGAGCAAGAGAGAGAGAGAGAGCATGGTATAGATTTTAGGAAATGAGTCTATAAGGCCTGTTTCACACATTTAGACAGTTATGCTGGTTTTTGACCCAATTCTATTCTGATAATCTAAAGGATGCACACGATTACCTTAATGGCCCTAAAGATAATCTTATTAGATATTCCTGCCGTGTGTGGTGTGTTAAGAGCATTCCGATCTGCTCAGAAGCATGTCAGGACCACTCCTAACACAAATCAGGGATTATCAACATGCTAGAAGTTGTTGCCCCGAATTTCAAGCATAAACAAGCGTTCTGCCTGTTGAACGTGACCTGTAACCAATCAGAAAGCAAGGTGATGGAAGTGCACTGCATGGAGCGAGGGAATTTTAAATCTTCCTCCTGCTCCCCCATGTTTGTTTAATCAAAAGTTTTGTTCGATCCCAAGAGGTTTTGCAAAATTTCTTGTCTATTCTAAGAATGTTTGTGAGTAAAATCGGTTTGTTTGTGGTATGTTGTTTTTGCCATGCAGCTGGACACCACACACAGCAGGACCAAAACTGGTATGTATGTATGTTCGTGATTTTTTATCGCCATGTGTGGGGTCTCTCAAGTTTTGAAAATCTGACAATTTTGAAATCCTGCCGTGTGAACCAGCCTAACCCAATCTCTGAATTCTATTAAACTAATGTCACACCATCCTTTACTGTGTCCTCATTTATGAGTTGCTAAAGCTCTGGATTTTAGAAACAACACTGTGTTTTAATAAACCCATGGTTTAGTCCTTGAGGATAAAAACACTAAACCCTTTGTTTCTACGTGCCACTGAGCACTGCTTATTGACCCAAAGCATTCCACAGCTTCTTATCCTAACCTTTAATCATCACAACTGAATGCTCCACTTCAATCAATTCAGAAACCAAATCTTAAGAAGTAGAGACCATTTAGTTCATTTAACAGTCCAGTGCTAAAACCTAATGACTACTAATGTAATTTGTCGTTGCTGTGGTGAAGTCAGCCAAAATGAGTTTTTCTATAAAAACAATATATATTTAAAATATTAATCACAGCATATTGCTTCTTGAATGGTCTTACTAGAGTTTATGTCCAACAGAACACAAACCAAGACCAAACTGTGTGCGTCATCTTAAAACGTCAAGAATTTCAAAAACAATTGAGACTTTATTTTACAAACGTCCACACACTTCCCTTCATGTGGTTTCATACACGGAGCTCCATGGTTATTAATGAATGTATCCAGTGGTCAAATCAGGCAGGAACCCGTCTGTGGTGGTAACAGTATAAAACACAGTTATTATTATGAAATCAGATATTGGAGCTATTATAAGATGACATCTGTACACTTTGAATGTGGATCCACTCTAACAAGCCGTTTTTAGCTCATCAGTATGGGGCAAATGTTCCACGTTTGACATGCTGAACCATTCCTCTAAGGCCGTGGCGTCCAACTGGGTCTTCGAGGGCCACTGTCCTGCATATTTAAGTTGGTTCTCTTCTTTGATTATTCTGTTGGTGTAGACTCTGAGTCATCTAGGACATGAAAATCTTGAGAATGTTAAATGAAGACAAGTAGACTTTTCTTAATATTCTGAAGATGATTCCCTCTCATCCAAGATTCCTTCAGTTCCAAGACTTAGGTTGGGAGATTCACCGGCATCAGGTGTGTTGGAAAAGAGACTCATCTAAAAGATGCAGGATAGTGGACGTCAAGGACCAGGACCGAAGACCAGTGCTTCAGAGGCAAGAGGATAGAAAAGGTGGACACCACTACAGCTATGAACCATCATATGACTATGGAACTGATGGCATTTGTTTAAAAAAAAAATGAGACTATAGCATCAATTCTGAAAATAAAAAAAGTATATTAATAAATGTGTGAGGGGTTCATAGTTTCTTGCACCGCAAATTAGGAATTTATTTATGTTTATGAAACCAAAACTGGTACCAAAAAACTAGGGGTGTCAAATTATGAGATTAATTGAGATTAATTAATTACAGCCACATTTAGTGCACTATTTTTTTTATCGCGTTAATCTAATTTTTAATCTGTTAATTTACTGGGACCTTTCTAGCCTATCTGTTGGGATTTTTTATTTAAAATTTTAATTATTTTATGTAATTATATTTATATTTAACTATCATGCCAGACCACGTCAGATTTTGTAAAAAAAAAAAAAATGCAATATTTTGTGATAAACTGTCAGTTTTGATATGCTAACTTACAGCACTGTAACTATTTTAATTTTAGATAAATGTTTTAGTAACAAGTTCTGTGATCACTTTTTGCATTGCTCAAAAAAGCGTTCCTGATGTGTTAACGTAGATTATTCTATATTGACGCTATGTTTTATTTTTAAATTCTAATTATTCGAGACTGACAAAAGAGCACAGTATTATTGTGATGTAAAAGGAAAGTTTAGAAGTCTGTTAAACAATAAATGACTTTATATAGCCATTTTTTGTTATATATTAATCTTTTAGTCTGCCACAATAATGTAATGAATTTAAATAAAAATACATCTAAAATGAGGGATTTTCTCAGCCATTAGTAGGTGAGATTAAAAAGATTGATTAATTAATTACAGGTCATAATTAATTCATCTCAAAATAAAATTTAATCTCATGACAGCACTACAAAAATCACGTGTTCGGTTGCTTCTTCATTAATCTCACAGCAAACAGATGATGCCATTTTATTTTTATGAATATGGTGAATTAACACATAATATATCTTTACACACATTTAGAAAAAACATGGTCAATTTGTGTGATTTCAAAAGAAAATTCTTTTTCAGTGTCAAAATAATGTCTGAGAAGATATTTGATGGTTATAACAAAACAAAAAAAACGTATCACTGGATTCAACAAAAAGCCAATTCAAATGTTTTAGCTGGGTTTAGCTGAATTCCCCAGCATCTTCTACTTTTATTCCTTTAATTTCTCACATAGCCCAGAGCCTAAACATCCAATTTCTGATTGAAACTCTTTTTCCAATCTGACTAAATTCAGACCAGAAGCTTATTTTAATTAGATCACAAATCCAGTAAAGCTGTCCTTAAAAAACGTTCTTTAATCATTTTAAAAAGGTCTATAAAAATGGAGACGTATGGGAGTTCAACGTTGTTCCTAAGAGTCATGAATAATTTTAATTTCTCAATTTTACCTCTGACTTTAAAATAAAGTATTTACTTTGGGAAAATACACCATCTAGACTAAAGGATTTGTGAGTGCAGACATCTATCTACACAAACAGAAACGGTATGGTCACATGGGTGTATTTTAGAAAAACCATCTCAGATGAACTCAGACCTCCTGATTCGCTCAAAATAAATGACAACTTTTATTGAGATAAATGCACATACATTGATTCATATTCTCTTTAGTTACTGATTCAGCTTATTAGACATGTTTCTCAACACGAGTCGTCTCCAAACGTGTTTGTAAATTATGTCCTAAGATAAGGTTTTTCTTTGTAGAGTTTGCAAAATCAGGGAGAATTAATTCAATATGACTGCATTAAAAGTAAACTATAAGGCACAATTTTAGCTTTTAGACTTACTTAAAACCAGCAGATAGCAGCCGGTGCCGATGTCCAGAGCTGGAGACAAAGCTGAGGCGTAGATATCCATCAGAACGAGGTTAAAACAAGCAGAGCAAAAAGGATCCTGCTGGAGTGGAGGAAAGTCCAGATGTGCTGCTGCTGAAGCGCTCCTCTGTCTCATCCATCCGTCCGTCTGCAAGCAGGGAGCAGCAAATGCGTGTTGTCGGGGTAATCACGTGTAAAAAAGACTCCCATTTGGCAACGTCTCGAAAGGACGAGGAGGGAGGCTGCTGGTTTGCAGCCAGGGTTAAGCTTCAGTACGCTCTCATAACAGGATCAAGAGTTGGAACCAAACAAAAGAGAGAAAAAGATAAGATTGATCTAATCTAATCTCCAATTATTCAACAGGCTCAAACTGGTATCTGAGGATGTTACTGCTGAAGCTGGATCTGGTTCGTCAACAGTAATAACCTGTTACCTCCATGTTGGCTCTGAGAGCAGAGTCTATGTTAATTAAATAAATCAGGACTTCAGTAAGATTTGAATCTATCTTCATGTCATAATAATGAATGAGGCTAGTTTTCTCTTTTTGAATGCAGTCAAGTGGAACAGAATTAAAGAGAACCCAAGGTGTCCTGCCCAGAGACTAAATGACTGATTTAATGTTTTCCCTTGAACTCTATAAAACCTTTTGACTAGTCCCTTTATTGGGACGTTTGCTGAGCAACATTTCATCAGAACTCCATTATGGAGACGCAGTGACCCTCAATGTTCTGTCTGTCAGCCAGAGGACGTCCACGATCAAGTCAGCCATCAAAAAGACGTCTTTTTTGTGGGTTTGATGCTGAATTTTCACAAACATCTCTTAGTAAATAAACCCTTCGATGTAAGGATCTGAACTTTAAAATTTCAGCAAAACTAAAATGAGTCAACATTTGACAGATAAAAAAAATGTAACTTTCTGTACTTGAGAAGCTTCCTCTGGTCATCACTAGTGATTCCCCGCACTGATTGCTCGTTGCTGCTGACTGCTTTGCTGTTTTTCATTTTAAAAAGTTGTCTTTAAATATTTTTGCAAGAATTCAACTATAATCTAGCCTGGCAAGCCATCCTATATATGTGAATATATAGTCTGGCCACGAACCACTGACGGCTCTCAGTCGTGAGGCGGGATCTACGGTTGTCTTTCAAACTGTCAGCACGCAATTGGATAGCGCTAGGACCAATCAGAGTAATGAACAACGTGATGTAATCACAGCGACGGAAAAGAGGGAGGCAGCAATGGCGTCTAACATCAATGATTTCTGTCGTTTTTGTATGAAAAACATGTGAATATCAGGTGTACTGGGACATTTCACTACTTTGTTTGATAAAAATAAGAAGCCGCTAAGTATATCAGACAGACTTACGCACGTTGGAGTCTACAATGCCATTTCAAACACTGAATGTGGCTCCTACGCTGCCGCCATGTTGTTTGTGTTCGCAGTCGCAGCTCTGACGTCATCGGGTACTCCCGGTCTGTGATTGGCCCAACCAAAACTATAGCGAGCTGTGATTGGACAACCACAGCAGT
The DNA here is from genome assembly GCA_006937985.1 of Aphyosemion australe. Taxonomy (NCBI): domain Eukaryota; kingdom Metazoa; phylum Chordata; class Actinopteri; order Cyprinodontiformes; family Nothobranchiidae; genus Aphyosemion; species Aphyosemion australe. The sequence goes on from SSNS01000060.1 coordinate 2,666,226, forward strand.
GGATCAGGCTGCGAGGGTTCCAATGAAGCGTGCCTAGGCCAAACTGAGCAAGGCAAGAATTTGGTCTAGTTCACTAGGCTAACTATAATCTGTTTTAACTGACCCATCATGCTATGTGCCTACATGTAATGTAAGAATTAAAAGATGACTATATTTGTGATTTCCACACACTGAAACAGTTTTGGTATCATTAAAGATGTGGTTCACTCGTTTAATCAATACAGTTTGTACTTGGGGGTGGGGGGCTCAGATGCACCTGTTTTGGGAAGTACAAGCCAGCTGGAGGAGAAAGTAGGTTCAGATGACAGGATTTAGAGTCATATTTCCTGATGTTTGGGCATCTCACCTCGGATTGGTTAAAAGCAACTGACTCAATTTGCTTTGCAACATTTTGTCTCCACAAATAACACAAGCCTGGAGGAGTTCTGCCATGTGATGGAGTTGCTAATGCTAACAATTAGCTACTACTAAACGAAACGTTATCTGCTGATGCCTGGACGCTAAAACAACAGCCTTCCCTGTCGTGAGTCAAAATGGGTGGGTCCATGAATGTTAAAGGAGTCGAACCCTTGTTTAATCAATACATTTGCAGTGGTCTCTAGTAGGAATGAATGCCTTGTAAGCAGTGTTGGATGTAACTCATTACTTTGTAATGCATTACAGTAATTATATTACATTTATTGGTAACGCAGTAATGTAATGCATTACTTATGAAATTTCTGTAATATATTACTTGTTACAAAGAGAAACCAACATTAGTTACTTGCATTACAATCAACTAGGCTTGTCTCTCGCTCTCTCCTCCAAGGAGAACTCGGAGGACACTTTTTTTATACGTGATGATGTTGCAAGGTTACGTCGACAATCACAAACGGAGAAACGGGAAAAGAGCAACATGGCAGAGGCGATGGAGGGCAAGGCGACTTTTATGGATGGAAGTATGCACATTACTTTTCCTTTGTTGCAAGAAAGGACAAAAACTTAACAGTTTGTGTAAACATTCTAAGCAAAAAAATATTTTGATACTGTGTACCTTGAGGTTATGATAGCATTTTACAAGTTTGCATTTTTCAAGGTGCTCGTGTAGCACTGTTGTTAGTGCTTGTTTTACATTTCTTTTATTAAAGAAGGGTGTCAAAAAGAGATCTTCAGTGCTGTTATTGAATGAAAACAATATTGCAGGTTACTTTCTGGGTGCAAAAGTAATCAGAAAGTAGTGTAATTAAGTTACTTCATGAAGTAAGTAACTAAGTAGTGTAATATATTACTTTTTGGAAAAGTAACTTGTAATATGTAATATGTTACTATTTTTGAGTAACTTCCCCAACACTGCTTGTAAGGCAAGGCAAGGCAGCTTTATTTGCACATTTCATACACAGAGGCAATTCAATGTGCTTTCCATTAGCGAGAATAGCATGAACATTACAACCAACATGACAGCACAATTGAAGTACACAAATAAATTTAGACCAAATTAAATACACAAATTAATTTCAGATATAACAATAAGAAAAAAAGACAAGCAGATACAGTGCAGTCTCAGTACTGTGGTGTTGTCTAAAGTCTGACTGAAAACCATCTAGCAGGTTGTTCATTTCCAAAAAGTTGTTCAGCTGGATCATAACTGCTTTTTCATCATTTACTAAAAATGAATTGTTACTAAGAGATCTAACATTTAATAAAGCCATCTTCATAGAAATGGTGAGAGGACACTGTATGGAATGGGCCTGATAAGGAACTGGTATAAGGGTACTTTGGTGTGATTTCTAATATATCATCTATGTACCTTTTCCACATCTTTATTTTGCAGTTGGAGGGGTGGGTGAGGTGCTGTTGTTATGGATTTTGTTCCAGGTCCTCCATGAAGATTTCACAGAGGGTTGCTGATAAGAGGTTTCCCATGGCGAAACCTTCAAGCTGTTTATATATTGTTTCATTATACTGGAAGTACAGTACAGGCCAAAAGTTTGGACACACCTTCTCATTCAATGTGTTTTCTTTATTTTCATGATCATTTACATTTGTAGATTCTCACTGAAGGCATCATCACTCTCCTTCTTGGTCAAATAGCCCTGATGCCTTCAGTGAGAAAGACTGAGCACTTCACCACCCTTTACCCACACTGGTGTGGACATTTTCGGTCCTTGGGCCATGACAGCTAGGCGCACAAGAGGAGGCATGGCTCAAAGTAAACACTGGGCTGTTCTCTTCACTAGTATGAGCGCATGAGCAGTCCACATAGAAGTGATTGAGTCCTTAGATCCCTCTTCGTTCATCAACTCCCAAAGAAGCTTCGTCGCAGGCCCTTCTGAACACCTACACTCAGACTGTGGAACCAGTTGCATTGGTGCTTGCAAGGAGTTGGAGTTCCAGAAAGTCGTGACTGGACAAGTAGTCCAGATGAATGTGGCATTTCAATCCACCTCACTCCTCACACATGGGTGGTGCATGGGAAGGCATGATAGGGGTTGCAAGGAGCATCTTAGACTCAATGCTGATGCGTATTCTCTCCTCCAGTTTGTTTATGAAGTCCTGTGTACCCTGGTGGCAGAGGTGACCACCATCATCAACTCCAGGCTTCTTGTTTCTGTCTCTTCATATCCAGACGTCCCTCAGATACGTATCCCAGTGATGCTTCTCACTCAGAAGCAGTGTCTCACCTCTTCCAGTGACATTCAGTGAGAAGGACCTGTATAAGTAACAGTGACGCCAAGTGCAAAGATTGGCCAACCAGTTCTAGAATCGTTGGAAAAGCAAATATTTGCAGACACTACAACTTTGTTGCAAATGGCAAAAGTCCAGCCCCAACATGGAAAAGGGTGATGTCGTCTTGATGAAAGATGATCATATGTACTGGGACGATTGGCCCATGGCTCTTGTGACAAACACCTTCCCGAGCAGAGATGGAAAGGTCCGCAAGATTGAAATCTGGAATGTTAAAGAAAGAGTGGGCAAGGTGTTCTTCAGACCTGTAACAAAAGTTGTTATGCTTCTTAAAGAGCGAGTAACACCTAAATCAACTTTTTTTGCTGATAACCTGTATAGATGAGTGTCTAATAGTGCTGTAGACATGTGTAGTCATTATTTTGGCAGTTTAGTGCAACTTACTTAAAATTTTATATTTCAGCCCAAAACTGTAATTCTATCTCCATCTTCAGGTTAAAACTCTGCTCCACACTGATTTATAATCAGCCCCAGCTGATTGATGTAGAGCTGCAGTGCAGTGTGACGTTGTCTGTACCGTGCTACGTGGCTGCTCTGCACTGGACTCCAGCTGAGTCTCAGCCGCACCTCCACCTGGTGCAACCACTCACCTGCCGATATGACAAGTTAGGGCTTGGAGCCGCTCGCCTCATGGTAAACTTTGTAAAGTCACGACCTCTGAAAAGCTGCATATTTGCATCTTTGTGTGGGGAAATGGGAGTGGAGTATAATACCTTGCTGTTTCATACGGAGGTCCGATGGTTGTTGCGCGGTACGGTGCTGGCCCATGTGTATGAGCTACGGGAGGAACTTGGAGTGTTTCTGACAAATGAGGGGTCCGATTATGCAAAGCTGCTTGCAAGTGATGAGTGGTGTGCACGACTGGCATACCTGGTGGATATTTTTCATCATCTGAATGAACTGAACACATGAATGCAAGGCCGAAATGAAAACCTGCTCAGAAGTACTGATAAAATAAATGGATTCCATTCATAGATAAACCTCTGGCAACAACATGTGGAAGGTGGCAACCTTGAAATGTTCCCACTCACCAAGAAATGGCAAGATGATTACACTGCTGCACGGTGTGAAATAATATGTAAACATTTAAAAACTCTGGAGGAGATGTCATTTTACTTCTCTTCAGCCTTCACTGAATGCCTCGACTGGGTCAGGGACCCATTCAGCTCAGCAGCTGTTGGAAAGGACATGACTTTACAGGAGCAGGAGAAACTAACTGAACTGAGACAAAATCGTGAGTTGGCTTGCTCTCCCCGTGCATGTGTGGGTTTCTTCTGGGGTACTGTGGTTTCCTTCCACAGATCACAAACATATCAGGTTAATTGGTGATAGTGTAAAATTGTCCCTAGGTGTGTGTTAATTGTTTCTGTGTCCTTTTGATAACCTGGAATACCGGTATTTTTACCCAATAACAAGCAAGGAGAAAGACGACAGAACATATTAAAAAAAGGCTGTGGTTTATTTGGCTACGAAGGTTTCAAAGGTATGTACTTTTTTTTTTACAAGTTAGGCAACTAAAAACAAAAGGACATGGCTGCAGCAAAATGGGGAATGAAGCTCCACCAGAAATTACACCACCTACATGGCTTATCAGAAGTGATTGTTTGACCTCGGAAGTCACGTAGTTTTTTTTTCCCCACAACCTTTTCACAATAGAGCTTTCTACAGTAGCTAAAAATAGATTGTCGCAAAGCACTCTGGGATGCAGGGTCATACAAGTAAGCGAGCAGTTATAATGGATTCCTATGGGTCTGAGTTGCTCCGATCTGACTAAAGTTGTTTTTTCGTCTCCTAAAGATTTTCAAACAGCAAGGAACTAAGCGTTGCTGCTGGGGGAGGTGCTAATCGGACTCTAGATGCCCAGATCGGATGTCGGAGAGGACTTTTTATCCCTTTTCCAAAGCCGGTAACGTCCGCGACCACATGAAACAGCTGGAAAGCTACACGGGCTAAGCTAAAGACAGGAAAAGCAAAGCGGTGGTAGTTTTTATGTGGACGAGTGGATTTTAACTGTGTGGAGCAGATCAAGTAAAAACACGTATATTTGTTACTTACATCTACATCGCCGGTCCTAGCGACGCTCACAGACGTGGAGTTATCCAGGAGGAGCAGCAGCGGAGAATTAATGCAGGACACAGCGTTGTTAACGGAGAGTTAGAGGCAGCGTTAACGGAGGAGATGTAACAAGGAGGCAGCGGTCCAGCTGAATGTCTCGGCCAAACAGCATGTCCACCCAAACATCCACGAAAAGGCTTTTGACCAGAGGTGAGTGGAATATAAAAAGTAGGGACACAAATGATAACCTGACAGTTACAAAACTACCTTGAGAAAATGTTACTTGAGCACTGTGAGTAATGAACTTATTTTTATATTACTAAAGAAGGAGCCGTGATGGGAATAATGGCGTTTAAAACAACAGCGCTGCTATCGGGATGTTAGTTTTTACTTTCACTTTCATTTGAGCTAGCGGTCCAGTTCTGGCGATCGATAATTAGCAGGGTCGCCATCAAGAAAAGTTCTCTGGTATGTTTTTCTCCATCAAAACAACTTCCTCCATTTTATGCCTTCATATCGATGTCAAAGCGCTCTGAAACTGTATATTTTCTATTGTCAAATGCGGCTTATGAGTATGACCCTACCCAGATGCCTTTGTGTGGTGATGCCAACTGTAGAATACCCTATTGAAAGTAAAAAAAAAAAACAAATACAAACCTATTCTATAAATGGAAAGAGCTTTTGAAAACAAGTTTTTTTTTTTCGGCATTCAAACTGAATTAAATGTTTATAATTTTTGCAGCTGATTATTGTTTCTTTTAAATTCAAATTAATGGAGCAAAAATAATATGAAACATTGATGTAACATCCCTAGCTGGCCCTCAATACCAGACAGAGTGGCTGGGCCAAGACTATGGGGAGGGATTATGGAATCAGCCAAAACTGGAGCTAGGAGACTAAGGTGAGTGGCAACCAGTTTGCGGAGGGTGTAGGTGGCCAGAGGGGGGCAAAACGTAAATAGTATAAACCAAACAACAGAACTTGTGTCGTAAAACATTGAGTAGAGTCAAATCAAATCAACCTTTATTTATAAAGCACCTTACAGGCATGAAACATGCCACCAAAGTGCTGTACAATTAAAAGAGATAAAACAAACAGGTACAATTAAAACCAACAATATAAACATAACAGAGTAAGAACATGTAAAAATATCAGCAACAGCTAACCCACAGAGTTAAAAGCCAGATCATAAAAGTAGGTCTTCAACCTCATTTTAAAAAACTCTACTGAGCCTAACAGCTAAGGGCGTTCCATAGTTTTGGTCCTGCTATCGAGAACGCCCTCCCCTATATCCCCTATTGTCTTCAGCCGAGCTCTGGGAACCGAGACCAGCAGTTGGTTCTCACAGTGGAGTGCCCGACTAGGAACGTGTGACTGCAACAAATAGGCAGGGGGCCAACCCATTCATTGCCTTGAACACCATTAAAAGAAGTTTAAAACGAATTCTAAAACTGACAGGTAGCCAGTGCAGAGCAGCCAGAATTGGAGCCTTGTGTTCATACTTTCGCTTGCCTTCTAAAAATCTTGCTGCAGCATTCTGAACAAGCTGCAAGCAGGGACATCACTAGGATTGAGAGATGGGGGGGCTTAGCCCCAGGAGCTTCACGTTGAACATTTTTATCCTGCAAAGACTTTGTCAATTAATTATTTGAAGAACATTTAACAGAACCTGTTATTTTATCACTTTCTTTTCCTTCCCTGCCTTCTTGCATTTTCTCTCTTCTTTTTATCAAAAATTAACCCTAAATTAGTTCATTAGAAGAAAGATGTTATAAATATCTATTAAAAATTAGATGTGTTATATTTTCAAATAAAGCTATTCATTTCAGTCTACTGCACTTAACAGGGGGAATGGTGTGGTCATTTATTTAATTAGTTTAATTACAACTCGCTTAGTTCAAAATCCTACTGAAATCTGACAATAAAGAACAAATGAATATTTGTCAAACCTTTATTCTGCCAAATGAGTATACAGTTGAGACAGTTTTACTATATAAACAAAAATCAAATCAATGTATATTTGTATAGCACTTTAAATGCAATGTTGCCCAAAGTGCTTAACATAAAAATGAAAATACAATAAAAACTAAATTAAAAAGACATAAAATAAGCACAAAAATATAAATCAGACACAAAGACTAATAAAAAACAGGACCACCCTGTGAGTCCAAGGTGTTAAAAGCTTTGGAGTAAAAGGAAGTCTTCAGTAACTTTTTAAAATGACATTGATATGATACGGAAAAAAAGGAGGTATCCTTGAATTAATGATTAAAAGACAAAATAACACTATATAAAAACTATCCAGCAAGTAGTACAACTTATAATACAGAAAGTCAACTATACAGACACAAATTGACATAAGGTTGCAGGTTAGATGATCATTATAGTTATTTTTTTCTCAAAGTCTCTAACCTGTTCACGCCTAAATAGACAACGGTTTAATTTTGCTTGGGAACTTTGTGCTCAGGTAAAGTCTTTTCGGTAACAATCAGCATCATTAGGTTCAAAATGCACGCAAAAAATTCATCAAACAAGCTGGATTAAAAATCCAATTTAGTCACCATCCAAAGGAAAGGAATCACAATAGTTACTCTGTGTGGTATTGGCTTTGAAATGACCAATATGGATAGATAGATAGATAGTCTGATCCTGAAAGCGTTTCTGTGACCACAAAAGAAACATTGATATGATATGGAACAGAGGAGGTGTCTGGATCAACAATTAAAAGACAAAATAACAGTATATAAACACTATCCAGCAAGTAGTAGAACTTATAGTACGTCACTGTTATAATTCCCATCACTGTTGTGACTTGGATCAGTATGCATAACGACTTCACTCAAACTTTCTGTCTACTTTGAGGGTGGAAGCATCAAAGAATGCCTTCTGTTTTCATAGTGGCAAAACAGTCTATCACTTTGTTGTCACACAGCTGACTTACTAGGTCATTTTCAACTGACACGACTGCAAGGTTATGAAGCCTTCTCTGCCCCATTGTTTGACGCAGCCAGGTGTGCAGCCCTTTCACAAGAGCAGCTACTTACAGGCACCGTCAGAGCAACTTGGAGGACTTCTTTAAGAGAGGGAAACATGTCTGTGTTTTGGAGGTTGTACACTGTAAACATATCTTGGGGTGGATGCCCAGCATCTGCTTTGACAGCAAGAAAGTTTCTGGCAAGAAGAACTTCCTCTGTTTTCAGATTAATGCTATAGTGCCGAGCAAGTTTATCCAAGTTGGATTGATTCAAGAAGTTCTCAGGTTTAGGGCTGCATGCCTGAATGCCTTTTAGAAGCCCTGCATCAACACTGCAAAATCTTTCTTCAAGCTCACCAACCATCCTGTCCACACAAGGAAAAAGCAACTTGGTTTTCAAGACCTCTGAACTGACTCACTCAGTCTGTGAACCTACGGTTGTCTCAAACACAAAATCTTCCATTTTTTCTGTTTCTGCCTTCTCTTTGCATGTGGTCTTGAATACCGTGTGTGAGGCACAGAGGCTTGGTCCTCTCATACAGTTCTGTGGCAAATGCAGCCGTGCGTTGACCCCTGATTGTGTCACAGACAGCACCTTTGCCAATCAGAGCTTCTGCCAGATCTAATTTCTCCTTCTGAAGGAGTTTGTGGAGTCCTTCGGTTATAGACAGAAGTGTCTGAAACATCAGGAGTGCATAGATGGTTGAGAACACTGATAACTTTGCTTTTATACCAATAGCCATGGGAGACCCAGTGTCAGAGAGATATTCAAAAATGGCAGGTAAGGCCTGATGAACTGCATTGATTGATTGCAGCCGGCATGCCCAACGAGTGTTTGAAAGCTGCACAAGTTCTACTGCTGCCAACCCAAGCTTGGACTGATCATCTATGAACTTGTGGTCGTTCACTAGGGAGGTGGTGAAAAAAGAATATACAGTACAGGCCAAAAGTTTGGACACACCTTCTCATTCAATGTGTGTTCTTTATTTTCATGACCGCAGGTTTTGTTTTGTCTAAAGATATGTTGTTATAAAAAAATGTTAGTGTTCTGAAATTATTTTAAAATGTTGTTTAAATAAATTTACAGAAACTGTCCCAAGCCTCTACTTGGTTGCCTATATTTTAAGTTAATCTCAATAGCATTTTGACTTGTCATTTTAGAATCTTTGACCACGGCAGTTAAGTCTTTTTGATGAATGTTAAAAAAAAAAATTCAAAAGTTGACTCAACTTAAAATTATTTGTAACCTCGCTGCCTTAATATTTTGATTAAGGCTAACAAAATATTTCAATTAATTTCAACGTAGCTGTGAGTAGAAATTAACTTAAATAATTTGTTTGCCCGAGTCAAAGGTTAGTAGAGATTACTTGGATTTTGTTGTTGATAGAACTAAAATATTAGTTAGTCTGACTGAAAAAAGAAAGTTCCATGAACAAAAATATAAGTTAGAAGAACTTGATCTTATAAGTTGAATAAACTTAGTTGTGTGTTGGCATTACTTAAAATAATTTGCTAACCTTAATCAAAATCTTAAGGCAGTGAGGTTAAAAATTATTTTAAGTTGGGTCAACTTGAATTTTTTTTACAGTGAAGAAGATGGTGGATGCTGGGACATGGAGTCAAATGTGGATCTTACTGAACCATCTACAGAAGCAGTTTCAGAGGAGAAAGGTGGTCCAGATGTCCCACCTGCATCCTGCTTCCCAAAAAGAGAACGTCACCCTCCAAGGACGTTGACCTATGATGTTTTGGGTGAGCCGACCGTGATGGAAGTGGATGTTGATGAACTACATAGGAGTATGACTCCAACCAGTAAAAACCTCTAGTGACCCTGGTTAATTCCAGGTATTGAAGTGCAGTATTAAAGGGACACTGCATTTAAATGTATTAACTGAACTAAAAAAAGCTATAAATGAATTATCTAAAGCAAACATATTAATTATGGTATCAAGATGGAGGACTGGTAACAGAACAAAAGAACTAGCTGAAATTGAGGTTCTGTTACAAGGACAAGTTGATCTGAGTAGATCTAGAATTACTCTAAATTGAAAATGTATCTGAAATGACTGAAATTGTACTTGTTTAATAGTTCACACTAAGATGATGTAATGCATGTCATGTTAAGTACCTTACTTGTAATGTTGCTTTCAGAAGGAGGTTGATATGTGAAAGTTAAAGGGTTTCCTTTATAAATTGAGGGGGAGAGTGTGGCACATAGGCCATGTCAAAATAATAATTTTTGCAAATATGTTTTATTTGGGGTTTTCTGTTCCCTTTAAATGTTGTGTTTGTTGATTAGAGAAAAACCCATTAGTTAATGCTGATGAAAGAGATGTGAGGTATCTTATTCTCACCTGTGTACCAGTGCTTCAGTAAATCGCAACTAGGGGTTAGTATCGCTACACCAACATAAATGAGTAGACCAGACAGTGAGATTGCTTTTTTGCTAATGGACTGTTGAGCGCTGTGTAGCGGCTGTTATTTACACTGAGCTCTTGTTTTAACTTTACAGACCTAATAAATGTGGCGGTGCCAACAAGCCAGTGTGACGTCATTGTTTTCGGTGTAACATAATCAACTTAAAAACACTCTTAACTCGGATTTACAAGCGGTTTGCATTATTACAACCCTTATAACACATAGGCTTGAGATGACATATTTGCACATTTTTAAATTAACGGGCCAAATCCGTAATATTTCACAGCCACACATCTAGAGTTTATAACAAATCAAACCGTTTGAAAATCGGTTGAAAATTGAGCAAGTTATTTAAATAGTACATGCACCATTGACACCAATGTTACGAAAGGGGGCAGCTGTCTGAAGTAAGATGTCTGCCACGTTGCTACGTCGCACTCCATTGGCGAACAGCGCATAGATATCTATGGAACAGCGCGGGTGAGCCATCTAGTGTTTATATACATATATATGGCTCCAATAGGCAGCGCCAGTCCACAGGGCGCAGTGGCTGTGTCCAAATCCAGGGGTTGCATGCACGGGCGTAGGAACAAATTCAATATTGGGGGGGGAGACACACAGACCTAGCGCTGGGGGCTGACGTATGTTGATGGTGTTTGAGTGCGGGGTGGGGGTGAGGGGGGGGTTTAGCACCTGACAGGTTGATGCCCCCTGGCCACTTGGTGCCCTACGCATACTATGTATGTATTGGCTGGTTGGCTGAACCTGCGGTAAGGCATTTGCATCACTTCCTGTTTCAGTGTTGCACTCAGTGTAGCTGTTCGGTGTTTGTGGCTTGCTAAAATTGGTTTGATTTCTCTGTACTGAGACATTGTTGAGTTCTTGTAGTACATAAGCACGCGAAAACACACATTTTCTGTTGCACCTAGCGGTTAGGGAACCCTTTGAGTTTGCACGCAGTTTTATTTGGTGTGAAAGGTTGTTTGCCTAGTTAGCTTAGCCTCAGCGCGGCTATGGCTACTTCTGTCTCTCCCTCTCCGTCTCCTATCTCTTGCTCTGTGTGTCAGATGTTTAGTTACTCCTCTGCCTCCTTTAGTGATAATGGTACGTGTAATAAATGTAGCATTTTTGTAGCTTTGGAGGCGAGGGTGTCGGAATTGGAGGCCCGGCTCCGCGCTGTTGAAAAACCTGTAGATAGCCGTAGCTACTTAGATAGCCGTAGCTACTTAGCTAGCGCGGGGCTAACTAGATCAGAACCACCCCGTAGCGGTCCTCCAGTAGAACCCGAGCAGCCGGGACCTCAGGCCGGCTGGGTGACTGTACGTAAGAAGCATAGAACCCAGCCCGTGGGACACCACCAACCCGTCCACGTTTCAAACAGATTTTCCCCACTCGGTGACGCACCCACTGAGAAGCCGACTCTGGTTATAGGTAGCTCCATAGTCAGAAACGTGGCATTAGAGACTCCAGCAACCATAGTCAAATGTTTGCCAGGGGCCAGAGCGGGCAACATTAAATCCTACCTGAAACTGCTGGCTAAGGATAAGCGTAAATACAGTAAGATTTTTATTCACGCTGGCGGTAATGACACCAGGTTACGCCAATCGGAGGTCACTAAAATCAATGTTGCTTCAGTGTGTAAGTTTGCCAAAATAATGTCGGACTCCGTAATTTTCTCTGATTAGCCGCATGCTGTCCTTCAACCGCTGGTTGTCTAGGTGGTGTCCCGAAAACAACGTGGGCTACATTGATAATTGGAAAACTTTTTGGGGAAAACCTGGTCTGATCCAAAGAGACGGCATCCATCCCACTTTGGATGGTGCAGCTCTTCTTTCTAGGAATATGGCCAATTTTATTAGTCCTCCCTGACAACCCAGGGTCCAGACCAGGAAGCAGAGTCGTAGTTTAACCCTCCCCTCTGCAGCTTCTGTACTGTTACCCACCCACTCCCCCATCCAGACAGTGTCCTGCCCACGGCCAGAATCAAACAGATTAAAGATCAGGCTTAATAGAGCAAATCATAAAAATCTCATTAAAATAAAAACAAACTCTACTGAACAGAAAACTAGAACAATTAAATGTGGTTTATTGAACATTAGATCTATCTCTTCAAAGACTTTATTAGTTAATGATTTGATTTGTGATAATCAGATTTCTCTGTTTTGTCTCACAGAATCCTGGCTGCAGCAAGAGGACTATGTTAGTTTAAATGAGTCCACTCCTTCTAATTATTTAAATCATCATATTGCTCGTAGTACAGGGCGAGGAGGAGGAGTAGCAACCATCTTTCATTCAGATTTTTTAATCAGTCCCCTACCAATTAATAGCTACAGTTCTTTTGAACATCTAATTCTTAGTTTGCCTAATCCGGATTGCAAAGCTCTAAAACCACTTTTGTTTGTAGTCTTGTATCGTCCACCAGGCCCCTACTCTCAATTTTTGGATCAGATCTCAGATTTCTTGTCTGATTTGGTGTTAAATACTGATAAGGTCATTGTGGCGGGGGATTTTAATATTCATGTTGACATTGAAAGTGATCCTCTCAACGTAGCCTTTAGTAATATCTTAGACTCAATTGGTTTTACTCAAAGAATCCATAGCTCCACCCACTCCTGCCATCATACATTAGACCTTGTGCTGACATATGGTATAGAGCAGGGGTCCCCAATCCTGGTCCTCAAGGGCCGGTATCCAGCAGGTTTTAGTTGTAACTCTGCTTCAACACACCTGATTTCAATTAGCAAGTGATTAGCAGGCTTCAGCAGAGCTTGATGAGCTGCTGCACAGGTGATTCAACCACTGAATCAAGTGTGTTTGAGCAGAGAAACCANGTATAGAGTGTGAGGAGATAACAGTATTCCCACACAATCCTGTCTTGTCGGACCATTTTATGATAACTTTTGAGTTTATTATAACCAAGCTCTCCAGACATGAAAGTAAATTCCACTATAGTTGATCGTTATCTGATAATGCTGTAGCAAACTTTAAAGCAGCTGTTCCATCTTTACTGTCTTCAGAATCTCAGAGGAACTTAGCAAAGGGCAACTATTTCATTTCTAGCCCTTCACAAATTGATGGTCTAGTTCATAGTGTTACTTCCTCTTTACGTGTGGCATTAGACAATGTTGCCCCTTTAAAAAAGAAGGTCATTAAGCACAGGAAGTTGGCTCCCTGGTTTCATTCTGAACTGCGTACTTTAAAACAGAACTCTAGAAAACTGGAGAGAACATGGCGCTCTACACACCGGGAAGAGTTCTACTTATCCTGGAAAAATAGTCTAGTGCTTTATAAAAATAAGCTTCGACAAGTTAGAACTGCATATTATTCGTCACTAATTGAGGAGAATAAGAATAATCCTAAATTTCTTTTCAGTACAGTTGCCAAACTTACACAGAATCATAGCTCTGAGCCAGCTATTCCCTTAGCCTTCAGCAGCAACAACTTTATGGGATTCTTCACTAATAAAATAGATTCTATTAGAAACAAAATCATCAGCATCCTCCCCAACACGACTTCTTCCTCAGTAAGTGAGGCAGCATCAGAGGTAACTGTAGAACTTCATCTGTGTTTGAACTGTTTTGATGCAGTTGAGCTTTCAGAGTTATCAAACATATTAGCTTCATCTAAACCAGGGGTCCCCAATCCTGGTCCTCAAGGGCCGGTATCCAGCAGGTTTTAGTTGTAACTCTGCTTCAACACACCTGATTTCAATTAGCAAGTGATTAGCAGGCTTCAGCAGAGCTTGATGAGCTGCTGCACAGGTGATTCAACCACTGAATCAAGTGTGTTTGAGCAGAGAAACCACAAAACCTGCTGGATAGCGGCCCTCCAGGACCAGGATTGGGGAACCCTGATCTAAACCTTCAACTTGTATTTTAGACCCAATCCCAACCAAATTATTTAAAGAAACATTTCCTTCGGTTACTGCCCCCATTTTAGATATAATTAACCTATCCTTAGTAAATGGATACGTACCGCAGGAGTTTAAGGTTGCTGTAATTAAACCTCTACTTAAGAAACCTTCTCTGGATCCAGATGACCTCATGAATTATAGACCAATATCTAATCTCCCATTTTTATCTAAAGTCCTTGAGAAAAAAGTGGCCAATCGAGTTTGTGAGCATCTAAACACTAATGATCTGTTTGAGGAATTTCAGTCAGGTTTTAGAGAGTATCACAGCACTGAAACCGCATTAGTGAAAGTTACAAATGATATTCTCACGGCCTCAGATAAGAATCTTGTGTCTGTTCTGGTCTTGTTGGACCTCAGTGCTGCTTTTGACACAGTCGATCACAATATTCTGTTAGAAAGGCTTGAACATGTTGTAGGGATCAAAGGAACAGCGCTAGGCTGGTTTAAATCTTATTTATCTGACAGATTTCAGTTTGTTCATGTACATGAGAAATCTTCTTCATACTCTAGAGTTACTTGTGGAGTATTCAATTCAGTTTATTTATATAGCGCCAAATCACGACAAGAGTCGTCTCAAGGCACTTCACAAAGTAAACATTCCAATACAGTTCAGTTCATTAAGCCAATCAGTAAAAAAGTTTCCTATATAAGGAACCCAGCAGATTGCATCAAGACACTGACTGTGTGTTGATACAATCCTCATACTAAGCAAGCATGTAGCGACAGTGGGAAGGAAAACTCCATTTTAACAGGAAGAAACCTCCAGAGGATCCTGGCTCAGTATGAGCAGCCATCCGCTACGACTCACTGGGGATTGAGAAGACAGAGCAGGCACACGCACACCCCCCACACACACACCATATAGATCAAGTAGTGTTTCTATGGCTACACTGTGATTTCTTAGTAGAAGTTCTATTTAGTAAGAGAAACTTTATTGTCTTTATCTGAGTGAATCTATAATTAATTCAATAGGTGAACTAATAGTAGCACATTCTATGTTAAAGAAAGTGAGATGTAATATCAGGAGAGGGAGAATGTTAAGTGGTTGGCAGCAGTGTGCCAGCCGATGGCCCCCTCCATGAGGCCACCACAGCTCAGCAGAACGCCAGTGTAGCTTCTTCTGGGGAGAAAACACTTAGAGAGAAAATAAAGTTAACAACTGAAATAACAGGAAATAATGCAATTAGAGAGTGGTGGTAGAAGAGAGTAGCAGAGTGTGGAAAGTGGTCAGTATGTCCTCCAGCAGTCTAAGCCTATAGCAGCATAACTACAGAGATAACTCAGGATAACCTAGCCTTTTAGATGGAGTACCACAGGGTTCAGTACTTGGACCAATTCTTTTCACTATATATATGCTTCCAATTGGTAAAATCATTAGACAACATGGGATAAACTTCCACTGTTATGCTGATGATACTCAATTATATTTATCCATAAACCCTGATGAACCTAATCAGTTAGGTAGACTACAGGCTTGTCTTGATGACATAAAAATCTGGATGACTAAACTTTCTGCTGTTAAATCCAGACAAGACTGAAGTTATCATCTTTGGACCAGAACCTCAGAAAAGAAAACTGCTTAGTCAATCACCTAATCTAAACGGTATTAAATTAGCCTCCGAGAACAAAGTAAAGAACCTCGGTGTTATCTTTGACCAGGACATGTCATTCAAATCCCACGTTAAACAGGTTTGTAGGATTTCCTTTTTCCACCTTCGGAATATTGCTAAGATTAGAAGCATCCTTTCCAGGAGTGATGCTGAAAAACTGGTTCATGCATTTATTACCTCAAGGTTGGATTACTGCAGTAATTCATTACTATCAGGAGGTCCACAGAATGTAGTCAAAAGTCTTTAGCTGGTCCAAAATGCTGCAGCTATAGTTCTGATGAGAATTAAAAAGAGAGACCACATCTCTCCTGTTTTAGCTTCCCTACATTGGCTGCCTGTTAAATTCAGAATAGATTTTAAGATCCTCCTTCTCACATATAAAGCTCTTAATAAACAAGCTCCATCATACATCAGTGATCTGATTGTTCCATATGTTACTAACAGAGCACTTCGCTCTCAGACTGCAGGTTTACTGGTGGTTCCTAGAATATCTAAAAGTAGGATGGGAGGCAGATCTTTTAGCTATCAGGCTCCTCTCCTGTGGAACCAGCTCCCAGCTTTAGTCCGTGAGGCAGACACCTTGTCTACTTTTAAGACTAGGCTCAAAACTTTTCTATTTGATAGGGCTTATGGTTAAATTCTGATGTTAGCCCAGGTTTAGACGAGTGGGGAGCAGAGGGAGGTGGAGTGTACAGAGGGGACTACAGTCGTTAAAGACTTTTCTCCCTGGCCCTGCCTCCCACATGCCTCCATCTAAAAGGCTAGGTTATGCTGAGTTATCTCTGTAGTTATGCTGCTATAGGCTTAGACTGCTGGAGGACATACTGACCACTTTCCACACTCTGCTACTCTCTTCTACCACCACTCTCTAATTGCATTATTTCCTGTTATTTCAGCTGTTAACTTTATTTTCTCTCTAAGTGTTTTTCTCCCCAGAAGAAGCTACACTGGCGTTCTGCTGAGCTGTGGTGGCCTCATGGAGGGGGCCATCGGCTGGCACACTGCTGCCAACCACTGAACATTCTCCCTCTCCTGATATTACATCTCACTTTCTTTAACATAGAATGTGCTACTATTAGTTCACCTATTGAATTAATTATAGATTCACTCAGATAAAGACAATAAAGTTTCTCTTACTAAATAGAACTTCTACTAAGAAATCACAGTGTAGCCATAGAAACACTACTTGATCTATATGGTGTGTGTGTGTGTGTGTGTGTGTGTGTGTGGGGGGGGGGGGGTG
>SSNS01000061.1:0-14857 GCA_006937985.1 Aphyosemion australe
TGAATCACAGATTGTAGAAGACGGACACTCAGGATGGGCTTTGATTTAGAAATTCACCTAAGGTGGTAAAACAAGACTTGACTGTGCTATTGACCTGAGCATCCACCTTCAGAACCAGGTCAATTTTACTCCAAGGTTTGAAACAGTATTATTAACATTAGGAGACAGACAGTGGAGGTCGGGTTGCTGGGTTGCTCTAACATTGTCGGGACTAAAAACAATTACCTCTGTTTTAGAGTCATTCAGATGGAGGAAGTTTTCAGCCAGCCGTTGCTTGACATCTTGAAGACAATCAAACAGAGGTTTAGTGGAGTCAGTAGGTTTAAGTGAAAAATAGATTTGGCAGTCGTCTGCGTATAGATGTGTAGCGTGATGGAAGTCACTACACATGTATTAAATGATCAATGAGATGTAATATTCCATATATTTATGAATTATCAATCTTATTGATCTTTGAATGTTGATTTAATATTACCTTAGGTTCTTTGTAACATCAGGGACCCGCACACTTCAGAATTATTCAGACAGAGTCAAGAATATAGTTACAAAAATACATTTAATACTATATTTCTGAATTAATGAGGACACAACAAATTATGATGAATGATGGTTAAAACAAGATAACTGAGACAATTAATGATGTGTAAGCTAGATGTTATGTAGCAACCTTGATTAAGTGTCTTAGAACCTTGTAACGTCTGGGTGTAGAAACAGTCGAATTGTATGGTTTAACAAACTATCAAATTAATAAAACCCATTTGACACCAGAGTGCAGTAGTCTACGAACCCTTGTGTGGAGGTCCTCGTGTACTGGTTTAGGCCTCATTTGGACTAGGTCAGGGGTCGGCAACCTAAAATGTTCAAAGAGCCATATTGGACCAAAACAACAAAAAACAAATCTGTCTGGAGCCGCAAAAAATGAAAAGCCTTATATGAAGGCAACACAGACTGTAAGTGTATATTAGCTATATTAGCCTATTATCAAAATGACTACAAATACATAATGAGCATTCATGATTAAATGTTTATTTCCCTGCAGCATCCTGGAGAGAATGACACACCACGTGACTCTGCTGTAGATATTTGGTGCTTTAAGTTTAACTTCCATTACAATATTAATCAGTGGGATTCATTTGATCATTTCTTCTTGAGCCCATCACAGCTCACATACCTGCATAACAGCGCTGTCTGTTTGATATCGATCACATCACACGACTCATCACAGGTAGTTGAGTACGCTGGAGCTGAATTAATGTCTGATTTGCTGATTGGTGACGTTGCCTGTCATTTTAATGGTCCTTGTCTTTGTGAAGAGAGGAATGTCTTTAATTTTCTGGATTATCTCGGTTTTGTTTTTGAAGTCTGAAATAGGTGCTCTGATATTTTGATGAATGAATCCTTCATGTAATCACCATCCGTTAACTATTTTCCCTGCTTTTATCTCTCAGGTTGCAACAAAACTTGCAGCAGTAGTGGAGTTTGGAGATGGAATCTTCTTAAATCTACTTTTGCGCTCTGCAAATTTCTCCAGAAGTAGCCTACTGCAATTGCACATTTTCGCTCACTCCTAAGTGGGTAGTCGGCTGCAAATTTAGCATGCCTTCCCTGGAAATGTCTTTTCAAATTATGGGCTCGACACACGGGAGGCGACAAACGACCGCAATCAGTGAAACTCATCGCTATCGCTTTTATAACCTGACACACGGGAGGCGACATGCGGCAGCGGCAAAAGCCAGCGACACCTCTGTTCCAGGGTGAATGGTGAGTCTTCCGTTGTTTTGATTGGCCGTCAGATTGGAGGGAATTTTGGGTTATTAAAGCAGTTCAGAGTTGAAAAAGCGGCAGATATGAAGTCTCACAAGGTTTTGCTGGAGTTAAGTGAAGTCTTGTAAAGCTCTGGGACATCAGACACAGCAAGTATTAACTTTTCCTCCATGTTTACCCGGAGATGTACTGAGAAGCATCCTGTCCCCTCATTGGTCAGTCAATGAAACCTCCGCTGATTGGTCCTTGTCCGAGCGACAGCGATGAAAAGTTGAAGTTTTTCCAGGTAATCCTTCCGCGTCGACAATGAAAGCAAATAATTTGGTCCATTCTTCCTTGAATCCTCTGTTCTCATCAGCTATCTTTCTCTTTTTCCCTTTGGGATCCATGTCCCTGACACACCCGCTGGTTTGTTTACATCCATCTGCCTGGCACGGCGCCGCCATATATCTATGGGCGCCGCGCTGAAACGTGTCGCAGGCTATGACGCAAATTTTCGTTGACAGAAATGTTGAAATGTAATATTTATTATGCACATTTTTACAGCATTGGAAAATGTTAAGAATGTTTGTCCTCCTACAGAAACCATATTAAAACAAAAAATATATCCCCCATCCATTTTCATACATTTGTGAAGAAGCTCCAGGGAGCCACTAGGGGTCGCTAAAAGAGCCGCATGCGGCTCCAGAGCTGCAGGTTGCTGACCCCTGGACTAGGTGTACCCCTGATCTAAATGTCTTTGTGTGTCAGATATAATTTACTGTGCAGGAATATTGTTTTACATTTATATATTTTTATTCTAATACTATTTAGAGCTCAGTGATGGAGGAGTCCAATGAAGAGTTTGAACCTCCTGTCACCTCATCAAGCAGGCGTGGTTCAAAACGGAGCCACTCATCAGCCTTTTGAGGTTGCGGTGCAGCAGCTGTGAACCTTGGAGAGAAAGATTTACCTCGAGTTCAGAATCTTGGATCAGAACGCATAGCTTGAACGGGTAAGCACAATAATATTACAACAAAAATAATACTCAATACTGTTGTTGTAACAGATCTTTCACTTTTATAGCAACGCCTACAGAACCTGAACCCTGAGCAGGCGAACGACGAGCTGGACGAAGATGTTGGTGTTGTTTGATGTCCTTACCCTCTGGTCCTCGTGGAACAACTTCTTCATGATCAAATCAAACTTATTGGTCTGTATGTTCCTGCTACAGAGATGCCAACTGATTTAGAAAAGGAACGCTGCCAGTAGTCTGCCCAGAATTGCACGCAACTGTCCCACACATGGAGTTTATACTTTAAATGGGGTTCTTCGCCTGGCCAGGACACCGTGGAACACATTTCGAGCTGCATCTTACAGACATGTAGCATGGCAGCCTGACAAACCTGAGGGAGGCTACAGAGTAGTAATTCCAAGTTGTGTAGTCTGAGGATGAGGGATAAATTCCCTGACCACAATGGGAATTATGCTGGATTTATTCCAAGAAGATTTTAAGCAAGAATTACTAGTTTACATTATTGTCTGTTTGATATGACTAATCTAACTTTTTCTAACTAATCTATCTTTTACTGTGATGTGTTCAATGTTTTATAATAAAGTGTTATAAAGCATAACTCCTGTGTTACATTTGTAAACTACCGTAAATGTGAAACTCCTTTTGTATGACAACAGAATCTTCTCAACATCTACCTCAAACATTTTACATACATCTCTAAATAATTAGTCCAAATTTTACCAAAAGTGATCTTTATTTTCAAATATATATTTAGATTTACAAAATAATGGCACACAGTAAAAACAGAATGTTTTGTTGCCCCCAAAACCTGTTCCTGCATCAAAGTGTGACCTAAAAAATGAAAAGTCAAATAGAAGTGTATTTATATCGGGGAGACATATGGCAGAACATATTTTACCATCTCCATAAGTCTGTTGTTCTAACAGTTTGTGTTGATGGTCCTGGGACTCCAGACAAAGAACCATAGCATCTTCGATCATCAGGCCTTGGTTTGTAGCGGTGAGGAAGCCAAGCATTTGTTTACCATCATGGTTTGAAGCTCTGGGATGTACGAGTCGTCTTTGGCCACCTTCTAATACAACCCCCAGCATTGTGATTTCTTGTGTAATGTCTTTACAATAACTGAGTGTAAGCCATCTTAACTGAGGAGAACTCTTTTAATCACAAGTTGGAACTCAGAGAGTGGCATGAAAACAACCAGCACTCATTACATCTCATTGGACTGTACCAACTGTGAAGAACATGCAGGGGGGGAAATACACCACAGATACATTGGAGAGATTAGAAATCTTTTTATTTTATCCAGTTGTAACTTCATTTTATGGACAGCACTTATATCTGTTTTTACCTGTATACACAATGTTTATATAATTACACGTTGTATTCCAACTTTATTGTTTATGTGCTTTACTTTTTCATTTTTTGCAGATACACACTGTTTATATTAAACAATCACAGGCTAAACGTTAATCTCCTTGGCAGAGATATTTAGGCAGCCTTCATCAGATTCTGCAGAAGCAGCTAATCACTCATTTTAATCAAATCTAGTATTCAAAAAGCAAGCTATGGCTAATGTAGCCTTGAAGTGCTAACAAATTGCTGATGTTTCTGATAGAATCGGGTGTTTCTGAGCAGAAACTAACAGCTGAATTACCTTCTCAGGCTTTAGCATTTCCTTGTAGAAGTTTATAGTCACTTGCTTAATCAAATCTGTGGTGTTTTAACAGAGAAACATCTAAAAATGGAATGAAAACAACAACCTCGATGCTAATCGCTAGCTAGCACTAATGCTATGTCTATATCCAAATTGGCCTAGTGGTAGAGTGTCCGCCCCGGGACTGGGAGATCAGGGTTCGATTCCCGGTCGGGTCATACCAAAGACTTTGAAAAAATGGGACACAATGCCTCCTCGCTTGACACTCAGCACTAAGGGGTTGGATTGGTGGGTTAAACCACCAAATAGTTCCCGAGCGCGGCCACAGCTGCAGCTCACTGCTCCCCACCTTGGGGATGGGTCAAATGCGGAGATATAATTTCACCAGTGTGTGATGAATACTTGGGACTTTAACTTTTAAGGTTAAAGCCTATACTAATCATTAGCTTAAATACACAAATGATGAAATCCCCTTTCATTCAACTCTCCTTTTCCACAGTTAGCTATTATTTTACAGACTGATGTAACTTCAGTGCAAGCTTATGTTAGCATTCAAGCTAGCATTCTATATCAGCCGATTGTGAACACAGCAACATCTGCAACTAGTATTTCTTTCATTTTAATTAAATAAAATCTGTTACAATTCTCTAAAATACAATCGATTACTCACTACTTGTCCAAAAGCAGCTTTGCCATTCTCCATCAGTTGAGGCCTCGTAGCTCACACAGCTTCATTCGTCTTTTAAAAGCGTCTCCAATATAAGTCCTGCTCCACTGTCCAAAACGTCTCATGGCGAGTTTTACAGAAGCACTTTTAAACTTTTACATTTTGTTTCAGAAGCTGAGGGAGTCGAGGAATCGGTATCTTCAGTATTTGTTGCTCTATTGGGTGTGGAGCCGACTGAGGTGCATGACGCCGCTGTGCACGAAGCTATGACTGGGCTCGTTCTCGTTGACTGACAGCTCCCCCTTGTGGAAACGAAGCGCTATTGGTCAACACGGTAGGCTCGCAGAAAATGATTCGTTTAGCTGTGGAGGCCAGGGGAGGGACTTAGGAGAAAAATAAAATATGAAAGATTACTTACTTTTTCCTCATACAGGGTCAGATGGTCAAATTTAAGGGTTTTTAAAGTTATTTGAAACTTGTAAAACAATTTAAACTTTCGTACCCTGCCTTTAACGACAGGTGCACTAAAGTGGCAACAATTACAAAACCCTCAAAACAGGACTGGTTTAACATGTAGAGGTCATTTCAAGTTTCTCCCTCTTGATCTTTTTTGGCTGGTTTTCCACTCGTGCTAGTTTTGGCTTGAGTAATTATCTCTACTGGCAGTATGAGGCGATTCCTTAACCCTACAGAGGTTGCACAGGTTGTCCAACTTCTCCAGGATGGCACATCCACACGTGCTGCAGCAAGAAGGTTTAATGTGTCTCCCAGCACAATCTCCAGAACATGGAGGAGATTTCAGTAGACTGGCGGTTATTCTCGGAGAGCTGGACAGGGCCGTAGAACGTCCACAACCCATCAGCAGGACCGATACCTGCTCCTTTGTGCAAGGCGGAACAGGCTGAGCACTGCTCGTGCCCTACAGAATGACCTCCAGAGGGCCACTGGTGTGAATGTCTCTACCCAAACAATCAGGAACAGACTTCATGAAGATGGCCTGAGGGCCTGACGTCCTGTAGTGGGCCCTGTGCTCACTGCCCAGCACCGTAGAGCTCGACTGGCATTTGCTCAAGAACACCAGAATTGGCAAGTCCGCCACTGGCACCCTGTACTTTTTACAGACGAGAGCAGGTTCACCCTGAGCACCTGTGATAGACGTGAGAGAGTCTGGTGAAGACAAGGAGAACGTTATGCTGCCTGCAACGTCGTTCAACATGAGGTTTGGTGGTGGGTCAGTGATGGTCTGGGGAGGCATATCCATGGAGGGACGCACAGACCTCTACTGCCTAGGAAATGGTGCTCTGACTGCCATAAGGTATCCAGATAAAATCCTTGAACCCTTTGTCAGACCCTACGCTGATGCAGTAGGTCCTGGTTTTCTCCTAATGCACGACAATGCCCGGCCTCATGTGGCAAGAGTATGCAGGCAGTACCTGGAGGATGAAGGAATTGAAACAATTGAATGGCCTTCACGATCCCCTGACTTAAACCCAATAGAACATCTGTGGGACATTATGTTTCGGTCCATTAGGCGGTGCCAGGTTGCTCCTCAGACTGTAAAAGAGCTCAAGGATGCCCTCACACAGATCTGGGAGGAAATGCCACAAGACACCATCCGTTGTCTCATTAGGAGCATGCCCCGACGTTGTCAAGCATGCACACAAGTTCGTGGGGGCCACAAAAGATACTGAAAAGCATTTTGAGTTGCAGAAATTAAGTTTTTGAAATAATGGACTAGCCTGCCACATCTTCATTTCACTCTGATTTTAGGGTGTCTACACAATTGAGCCCTCTGTAGGCTGAACACTTTTATTTCCATTAAAAGACTTGGCATCCTTTTGTTCCTAAGACATTGCCCTGTCGTTATTTGTATAGATATCCAACTTCATATTGAGATCTGATGTATCTAATGTGTTTCTTTAAAGTGTTCCTTTAATTTTTGTGAGCAGTGTATATATGTCACCCGTAGGTTCGTTCTGGATCCAAGGGAGGACAAGCACTCATAAAATCAGACAGGAGTTCAGACAAAAATAAGGAGTTTAAAAACACTTAAAACTATGTCCCAAAGGCCTCTAAAAGCCTGTTCTAAAAACTGTCCAACAGTAGATGGTCTTCAACCAGGCCACCATCCCGTCAGTGGCTCCACATCCCGGCAGCACTCCATCACACGCCGCTCCCTGCCTAGAAAGAGCACACCCACTCGGCAGGGCCTCCGTCCAGTCTCTCGTTCCTCTCCTCTGCAGCTCCCCGGCACAGCTGCACTCCCGAGAGGGGGGTACGTCAACCACCTTGGCCCAAGGCCTGCCCGGACGCAGGCACCAGCACCAGCACCAGCCGCTTACCTGTGCGGAGGGAGGGCCACCCACGCTCCTCCGCACTCAGCCACCTGTCCATCTCCCGGGACCGTGCTCCAGGTGCTCCGGGTGCCAATCTGAGCTCCGGGGGGGATTGGGCGCACGTGTCCCCATTGGGGAGCCGCCGTCCAGGGCGCACCTCCTCCTTAGCCGGTCCTCATCTTTCTGTTCCTTTGCCGTCCTCCCCTCAGTCTTCCTCCAGCTCCTTTTATTGAGCACAGTCAATTAGCCACACCTGCTGGTGTGGCACACCTGTTAGAGGGCAGCTGATTGTCCCATTCCCCTCCTTGTTCAGCCAGTCCAGTGTCTCTGGGGAGCTCCACAATGGGAAAACACACACAACACATGCTAAAAACTACTAAAAACATGCACTTAATTAAATAAAGTTATAAAAGTCACGCATGCAAATAAAAACACAATTCCCACTGTGTGACATATATCCATCCATCCATCCATTTTTCCCGCTTATCCGGAGTCGGGTCGCGGGGGCAGCAGCCTAAGGAGGGTAGCCCAGACCTCCCTCTCCCCAGCCACTTGGGCCAGCTCCTCCGGGGGAATCCCAAGGCGTTCCCATGCCAGCCGAGAGATATAATCTCTCCAGCGTGTCCTGGGTCTTCCTTTGGGTCTCCTTCCGGTTGGACGTGCCCGGAAAACCTCACCAGGGAGGTGTCCAGGAGGCATCCTAATCAGATGCCCGAGCCACCTCAACTGGCTCCTCTCAATGTGGAGGAGCAGCGGGTCTACTCCGAGCCCCTCCCGGATGGCCGAGCTTCTCACCCTATCTCTAAGGGAGAGTCCAGCCACCCTGCGAAGAAAACTCATTTCGGCCGCTTGTATCCGCGATCTCGTTCTTTCGGTCACTACCCAAAGCTTGTGACCATAGATGAGGGTAGGAACGTAGATCGACCGGTAAATTGAGAGCTTCGCCTTTCGGCTCAGCTCTCTCTTCACCACGACAGACCGGTACAACGCCCGCATCACTGCAGACGCAGCACCAATCCGCCTATCGATCTCACGCTCCACCCTTCCCTCACTCGTGAACAAGACCCCGAGATACTTAAACTCCTCCACTTGGGGCAGGACCTCGCCCCTGACCTGGAGAAGGCATTCTACCCTTTTCCGACTCAAGACCATGGTCTCGGATTTAGAGGAGCTGATTCTCATCCCAGCTGCTTCACACCCGGCTGCGAACTGCTCCAGCGAAAGCCAGAGATCACGTTCTGATGAAGCCAACAGGACCACATCATCTGCAAAAAGCAGAGACATGATCCTTAAGGCTGAGTTATACTTCTCCGTGAGCTCCGCGGGCTAGAGACGCATACGCGTTGATGGAGGCGTTTTATGTTTCTACTTCTCTGTTGGCTGGGGGATGTTGCAAAGCAACCCCCCGCCTGGACAGCAGAGGGCGTAGCACATTTCTGGGGTATCCTGCCACCATTACAGCCACGTATCTGGTCTACGATAGTGTATTTACTACTGTGTTTACCTTGTTTTAATGTATTTTAGAGAGTTTTTAACACGAACAAATTTGTCCCTCATTCTCCTCCACCTCTTCATGCGGTCGGCACCTCTAAACCCACGTTTCTCGTCATTTCCGTCCACGAATAAATCGCTCGCTGTGTATCTTTGTGCTCCTTCAGTCACGAGTGAATAAACTTTCATATTTTTGAACTTTTTCAGTGAGGCGTTCTTCAATCTGCTCCATGTCTGCCGCTTAATATCTTCAGCGCTCTTTATTTT
The DNA here is from genome assembly GCA_006937985.1 of Aphyosemion australe. Lineage (NCBI taxonomy): Eukaryota > Metazoa > Chordata > Actinopteri > Cyprinodontiformes > Nothobranchiidae > Aphyosemion > Aphyosemion australe. The sequence goes on from SSNS01000061.1 coordinate 9,195, forward strand.
TTGAGTCGGCAGTGGCAGTGCTGCTGGTGACGTATTTCAGAGAAGCGGCGTCCTGACCAATCACAAGCTTGTGTTCTCCGTTGCTCTCGACGGACAGTTATTTTTGGGGGCATGTCTCCGTCACCCTCCGCGAGCCCGTCCGAGAGCCCTTGCGTCGACGCAAACTGGCGCTGCGTGTCTCCGTACTGACGCAGACGGACAAGTATAAATTAGCCTTTAGGCCACCAAAACGGATCCCCTCACCACCTTGGCTGCACCTAGAAATCCTGTCCATAAATGTTATGAACAGAATCGGTGACAAAGGGCAGCCTTAGCGGAGTCCAACTCTCACCGGAAATGAGCCCGACTTACTGCCGGCAATGCGGACCAAGCTCTGACACTGGTCGTACAGGGACCTAACAGCCCGTATCAAGGGGCCTGGTACCCCATACTCCCAGAGTAACCCCCACAGGGCCCCCCGAGGGACACGGTCGAACGCCTTCTCCAAATCCACAAAACACATGTAGATTGGTTGGGCGAACTCCCACACACTCTCCAGGACCCCCTAAGGGTATAGAGCTGGTCCAGTGTTCCACGGCCAGGACGAAAACCGCATTGCTCCTCCTGTATCCGAGGTTCGACTATCCGATGGACCCTCCTCTCCAGAACCCCTGAATAGACCTTACCAGGGAGGCTCAGGAGTGTGATCCCCCTGTAGTTGGAACACACCCTGCGGTCCCCCTTTTTAAATAGGGGGACCACCACCCCGGTCTGCCAGTCCAGTGGAACTGCCCCCGATGTCCACGCGATATTGCAGAGCCGCGTCAGCCAACACAGCCCCACAACATCCAGGGCCTTAAGGAAATCCGGGCGGATCTCATCCACCCCCGGAGCCTTTCCACTGAGGAGTTTTTTGACCACCTCAGTGACCTCGGCTCCAGAGATTGGAGAGCCCAACCCAAAGTCCCCAGACTCTGCTTCCATCCTGGAAGACGTGCCGGTGGGATTGAGGAGGTCTTCGAAGTACTCGGCCCACCGATTCACAACGTCCCGAGTCGAGGTCAGCAGCACACGCTCCCCACTGTAAACAGTGTTGGTAGTGCACTGCTTTCCCCTCCTGAGGCGCCGGATGGTGGACCAGAATCTCCTCGAAGCCGTACGGAAGTCTTGTTCCATGGTCTCACCAAACTCCTCCCATGCCCGGGTTTTTGCCTCCGCGACCACCCGCGCCGCATTCCGCTTGGACTGCCGGTACCTATCAGCTGCCTCCGGAGTCCCACAGGCCAAAAAGACCTGATAGGACTCTTTCTTCAGCTTGACAGCATCCCGGGGGTTGCCGCCACGACAGGCACCGACCACCCTGCGGCCACAGCTGCGGTCAGCCGCCTCGACAATGGAGTCACGAAACATGGCCCATTCGGACTCAATGTCCCCTGACTCCCCCGGGACACGTTCGAAGTTCTGTCGGAGGTGGGAATTGAAGCTCCTTCTGACAGGAGACTCTGCCACACGTTCCCAGCAGACCCTCACAACACGTTTGGGTCTGCCAGGTCTGACCGGCATCTTCCCCCACCATCGAAGCCAACTCACTTTCAACACTCAGATTCTGCATATTTGTATTCTAGCCTGCCTCTAAAGCTGCATGACAATGGTTGTAACCTCCTCCATCAAAACAAGGTGTGTGTGTGTGTGTGTGTGGTATGAAAAAGCAGGAAATAATAACACCTAATAGTCAGCCTGTCAGATGTGCTCGTCTGCTAGAGAGGAAACAAAAATAAATGTAAGTAGATTTGAATATCTAACATTTGAGGCTGACGCAGAGCGGATGGATCAAAGCCAAGCGGGGGGGCGATCATAAACATACTGTCTCATTTTAATAAGTGAAAGAAATCACTTCTAAACCAGTACATAAGGAGGGTAGAGGAGTAGGGAACATCAAACTACAGCTAATGAGGTGTGGGGTTGAAAAGAGACGTCCTGAAGGCGTCTTTAATCTGAATCTAAAACTAGTTTTGTTCACACACAACCAGGGGTAAGTTTGTAAGGTCAGTCAGAAAAAGAAACTCCAAACAACTGGATTTTATAGCAAAATAAAAGCATTTCTTCCTGCTTATTAGTCACAAAACTGTGTTCGTGTGACCTGCTGCTGCTCAGAAAAAAAGAGAGGAATTTCTTTTGTTTGTATTTAAAAGTTAGAAAAAATGAGGAAGTGTCAAAAAATAAAAGTCCAAAGTGGCATAGCACAGCCCTGAATATGACAACTCATCAGGGGTTTTATTGTAATAATTATAATAAATATTATAGTTTATTTATAAAGTAGAAGAAAAAAAGTATCTGTACTTTGTACGCTGAGCAGCATGGACTCACGTTGGGCAGTTTTTGTTTACAGTGTAGCCTTGCAAAAAGATTACTGCTCAGAAATTTAGTTGGAGACTTTTGTGTGTTCTGTTGTTGTTTCTTCTAGTTTCTTTACTCAACCCAGATAAATCCATTTTATTCCTGCCTGTTTTTATCAGATTTCAGATGAAGCAGCATCGGTAAAAATAAAGCAAACGCTTTACCGCTTTTTGTCTTTTAGTAAACACGTGAAGATACGATATGTATCACGATACAGGGGAGACGATACGATATATTGCGATACATTCAGCCAGACGATATTAGCGATTTTTTTACACTGAATTTATTGTAGGAAAATTCAATGAACAGTCCAAACTGATATGTAACATGTTTAACATGAGGTATCTGAACCATAATAGAGGGATTTACATTTCAATGGTGGAAACAAAACCCATTGCACACTGCTGCCAACTGGCGGTCGGCGTTTGAATTGCACCAAAAGAAAAGAAAATACACAAATGTTTGCATGTAAATTCTTCCAAAAATTCAATTCACAGCTTTTGATTATCGATATAATATTGCAGGAAAAAAAATCACGATATATTTCCATATTGATTCTTTCTTACATCCCTAAAACCCAATGTGTTACATTCACACACTGATTAAGAATGAATTATGGATACAACTGAGATGTGGATGGGGGTCATCAGAATTCTGTTTTTACCAAGGGAAACACATTTTATCTTTTTTTCTCCTGTGTCCTGTCTGGCTGTAATGCAAACAAAATTGATGTATGGGTGTCGAAAACAAGCCTCACAGTTTTACTCTCTCATGTGGAGCATTATAGACTCAGCTATAATGCCCCGCCTGATATCAAAACTTTATTAGAAATGCTTTCGGCTGTTTTAAATCCCAACGGACATGGAAATGAAAGAGAAAGGGGGGAGAGAGAAGGAAGCGGTGGGGGGAAAAAGTTCACAAAAAAAACCAATAAAGAATGCAAAAGAATCCGCTTCTATCCTGAGCGTGGAGACCCCAGAGAGACCGCCGCCAGATCAGCCCCAACCCCCTTCCTGAGAGGTTCAGAGGACCATCCCGGGGGGGCCGTCCAGCAGCCGTGCAGAGGCCCAGGAGATAAAAACGGCAAGCCACCAGGCCCGCCCGCAGGCGCCCACTCCAGGGCAGGCCGAACTCGGAACACAGTGGCCCAGGACCCAAGGGTGTCCAACCCCTGACAGAGCTCAGGGGTCCGGACTCGTTTTACCACTTTTTTCACCAAACATTGAGTTACCAAATAGCATAAACATGTGGTTTTGTTTAGAGTTGATTGAATAATTATGTAGTGAAAAACATGATGCAACCCCATCTATCTTACTTCTGAATGTTTAAAAATCTTAAGTTTGTTTTTTTCTCTAAAGTACCCATGTGGATGATTACTTTAACAGCATCTTCTCTGTTTTAAATACATTTTTTTACACCTTTTATCCCTAAATTTTACAGTAATGTCGTTTTATGTTTAATGTTATTTATTAAACATTGATTCACTGATTTTTTACTTTACAGGGTTTTGTTTATAATTTCAAAAAGCAGCAAGACTCATTAATTTAGATGCTTTTAACTACATGTGGGCTTTATGGCTTCATGTTTTATTTATCATGAAGCATTGTGGTTTGTGTCAGGGTTAGACTGTGAAGACTGCTATATAAATAAATAGTTTGATAAATTAGGAAACAGAAAATTTTGTTATTGAACACATTGATTAATTTTACTATTCATCTGTTTTAATTCCTTTCTTTTGTGTTGTTTCTTTCATTTCCTCTCTTCGCTCTGCATGGTGCAGCATGTTCAAAATCAAACTCCAAACAACAATCATCTCATCACAACAGTTCAGTTTTAATTCATTAGATTATTTAGTCAATAAAAACAAACAAAAACAAAATTTGAACTATTTAAGAAAGTAATTAAATGCCACCTTATGCTTTTATAGCTGAAGACTTTTCAGCTCGTCTAGTTCAAGTATATATTGTTCATTCAGTAAACCAATAAATAAAACAACAAATAGGAAACGATACTATAATAGGACCAAGACAAAGTATATTGCACCATCTGGTGGCACGTACCACATGTGGCAGATACAATGGTAAATACTAAAAAATTTAAATTACAAACTCTGCAAGACCAAAATTCACAAACAAAAATCCAATATTAGTCAGAAAAATAAAAACAAATACTTCTGAGGTCGTGTTTACCTGCAGCCATTAAGAGTCAGGCCCTTTGCTCCTGAGAGGGGAAGTGCAATGTGCAAATACAGATTCTTTTGTTCATAAAATCATTTTAAAAAGTACAAAATGTGATTCTGTGTTGGCTTTAGTGTTTCCACAGGAAGCAGTAGTAATGTGGAGTCATATCCTGTTGTTCTTCTTCAGGACTTCCAAATACTCCTGCGTGGCTCTGCTGAGGGGGTCCATCTCCACTCTGGAGGCAGAGCCCCCCAAGGACATACGGACCGAGGCAGCGTCCAGCTCTGCTGTGGCTGAAGACCAAACAGACACCATCATTAAAGCTACTGTTAATGCTGTCTCACACACACACACGCACGCACACACCCACACACACACACACACACACACACACACACACACACACACACACACACACACACACACACACACACACACACACACACTTATCTTCACTCACCCGTACTTAATTCTTTGGATATACTTCTATCCAACTCATCCCGCATCTGGAAAACAAAGAGAGTCCTTAAGCGATTCAACTAACTAAGCATAAAGTCCTTAAAGGAAAAGTTCGCTTTTTTAGACATGAGGTTGTATGTGCTCCTTCGCCCACCCAGTGCTCTGTAAACTTTGACCCATTTCACACACACCCCCCTGCTCAGAGATTCTCAGGGGAGAAGTGATTCAGAAACGTAGTTCTGGCTAGTTTCGGGGGCGAGCCGTTTAGCCTCACAAAAGGATTAGCCTCTGAAAGCATGGCTAATTTACATCTCACAAACAAAGCTGGGTAAATTTACAACGTCACATTACAACGGGACTACTTTTTGTCATTCGTATCCCTGCGCCGCTCACCGCAGAGATAGAACGGCGTCGCGTCTGGCTGCTAATCCTGGCTGTATGAGTGAAACAACAACTTCTAAAGTCACTTAAAAGTAGTTTTTCTTAAATATATCGAGCCATGGTGCGTACTTGCAGTTTCCCGGGTTGTAACAATAAGGATGTTACAGGATCACCTTTTCGGTTTCACACTTTTCCTGCTAAGGACGTTTCTCTAAGGCAGTGGTTCTCAATTAGTGGGGCGCGCGGCGCGGCGCACCGCACCTGACC
>SSNS01000061.1:15062-76436 GCA_006937985.1 Aphyosemion australe
TCCCTGAGGTGCCCTGCACCACTGTTTGATTTTATTTAAATAAAATGTTTTTTTTCTGAACATAACTTCCTTTCTTTCTTATATGAGAAATGGAAAGAATCATTTGTTCGCAGCCAGAGGCAGCATGATCAATTTTCGCTTATTTTTAAAATAATAATAAATATTCAATAAAACCGTTAAATATCCATTCTTTTTTCATTAATATTTATCCCACACAAGCTGACCAGAGTTCCCCAGTAACATATAAACAACACAATTAAACGATTTCACTTGAATTAACATTCCACCTGCTGCTGCCCGAACGCACATTGTGCTCCGCGTGAACTGGTCACCTGCCTGTGCGCAAATGTCATGTGAGGAGCGCTGAAGAGAAGCGCTGACAGAGGGATTCAGAGGTCTGTCTGGACATCCTGTCAAGTTCTGGAATTAAAAATACAAGAACTTTCTGTCTTTTATTTGTGTCTGACGCTCCGCTGCTGCGCTCCATCACCCGTGCTTCTGCGACTTTACCTCACTGGCGCAGCAGCGAGCGCAGCGCACTCTGCTATGTTTCACAGATCTCTTTGATCTACTTAAATCGTGAAAAATAAAGCCAGGCAGCAGTTTTTCTGGAGGATTGAGAGGAGATGCAGCTAAAATACAGACAGGACAGGAAAATGGTTGCATAAAAAAAAACAACTAAGTGCTTGAAAAGGAAAATGCAGGTAGATTTATCCCACTACACATTTGTAACTTTATAAAGCAATAAGTTATAAGCATGTAATATTTATTTATTTGATACAATTCTAGTCACCTTCAAAACTCAGTCCCACACCCAGGGCCGTTTCTATGCGTTTTGGGGGCCAATTCAAAGTAGGCCCCACCCCACCTCCCCGCTCGCACATTACCCGGGGGGGTCGCGAAAAAATCTATGTACCCTAGGGGGGGCTTCACCAAAAGTAATTGAGAACCACTGCTCTAAGGCATCAGTGGCTTTTAGCAATCGGCTACTCCAAGGATACTCGGCTGGAATGAGTCAAAACCTTTCGTTTGTGCAGTGCACACTTCAAAGAGGATGATTACATCAGGAAAAAGTTCGGGAAAAGTGAAAGACTGTTTTTGAAGAGTTCGGCCGTACCAGAAATCTGGGTAAGTTTTGTTTTTAAAAAATTATTTATTCCGCTGTCCGCCGTATTCATGCAATCATCTTCGCATTTTAGCGCATTATTTATGCAATCATCTTTACACCGATGGTTGATCATAGACTGCAGTAGCTTTGTCAACAATCTGTGTTGATGTGTGTGTTTTGTGTAGCAAATGCAATTCTTCATCCGTGTACTCTGGCTCATAAAGATATCCTAGTAGTAAAATAAGTTTCTTCTTCATCTGATATAGTGTTAAAATGAAATTCGTCATCAGATGAGACGGAGTCTGACATGTTTTCGGCATTCGGCAGTGAAACAGCTGACATACGAAGCGCTGTTTAATCTCAGCGGTGAGCGGCGCAGGGATACGAATGACAAAAACTAGTCCCGTTGTAATGTGACGTTGTAAATTTATCTGCTTTGTTTCTGAGATGTAAATTAGCCATGCTTTCAGAGGCTAATGCTTTTGTGAGGCTAAACGGCGCAGATAAAGCGCCCCCGAAACTAGCCAGAACTACGTTTATGAATCACTTCTCCCCTGAAAATGTCTGAGCAGGGGGGTGTGTGTGAAATGGGTCAAAGTTTACAGAGCACTGGGTGGGTGAAGGAACACATAAAACTTAATGTCTAAAAAAGCGAACTTTTCCTTTAAAAGCATTCACACATTTAAATAAAAAAAAAAGATAGACAGAGGTCCAGAAAACTTAGACACTATTGAAATGTATTAATCGTTTCTACTACAAAATAAAAAAATAAATACTTTAAAGGGAGTTTATCATGCAAAATCCACTTTTTGGCGCCTTTGTCTATGTTATGTCATCATGGAAAAACACCCCAAAGTGTTTTTGGCTTCACAATTGCATTTTTCTGTCTCAGGTGTAAATCATCCATTTGTCTGCACAGTGGCTGCAAAAGCCTGGATGGAGCATGGTTGTGTCAACATGCCCCATCCAGGTAGTCTCGAGTCCAGATTACTCCTCCTATGGACTGTAAACACTAACACCCACTCTCTCTGTGTAGCTACTGTGGAGTTTAATCTCCACAGTTGTGAAGAACTGATCTCTTTCTATTCTAGTCTGCACTTTAAATAATGACTAGAACCCAAAAATGGATGTTTGTCTGCAAGAGGAACAAGATCCTTGTCCAGTCTTCCTGAAGAATTGGCAGAAATGGTTGGATTTTATCTTCAGGAGCTCTCACAAACCGAGCCAGAATGTGACCGTGATTTCACAGTTTGCTTGTTAAACCACCGCCAGTACCGAAGTGGGTTTTCATACTGATTACTGCTTCAATCTGGCGCCATTCCAACGTTAAAACCACCCGATGGATAGGCCAGAGTGGTAAGTACAACTTAATGCTAACCGCTAGCCGTTAGCTGAATGGTTATAAAGTCAGTGAGAGTCAGGGATCGACTGGGACAATAATTCAGGTCAGAAATGTGCTAACATCTCAGCCACCTTTTCTCTGTTTGAGTAGTGAATGTGTGTGAGTGTGTTAGCGGCTTGATCCTTGAACAGAGGGTTCTCTGGGAGGGGGTTGGCTGGGCCATTACGGCGTGCGGTCTACGGCTCAGCAGCTGAGGCATTAACATGGGGGAGGCCTGGTTTCATTGCATTCAAGCGTCTAATTTCTGGGTCTATGGCAAGCTGTTTAAACATTTAATCAGCCTCTTATCGGACATCAACAGCTATGTTGTTATTAGTAGAAATTATAATTAAGGATGTCCATAATAACACCTGCACTAGTAGGAATTAAGCTTGAGATATCTCAGAATCCCTAAAAACCTGAGGTGGCCTTTTTAACATTTATGAGGCAGACTGGATGTTAGATATCTATAATTCTATTGTTCCTAGTAGAAATTAACATTCCAGATATCCATAAAAACATTCAAACTGAATATCTGAAATGGTCATTCTAGATAGTAAAAATCATTCAGTCAAAAAAATCTTTGACGTTATAGATATTATAGAACGTAATGTAATGTAAGTCTTGAGCTAAATGTTGTTTGTATTTAATGAGCATTGAGCAGGAAAAGGTTGACCTAAGTGTTCTAAAAATAGAGAGCTAAAGTTATTTGTCTTTTCTTTTTCTTTGTGCTGATCTGAAAAATGATCTGATCCGTGACTCAAAACCGTGATACGATACAAACCATGAGTTTTTGATCCGTTGCACCACTAGCAGCTAACGCAGAAAATGGGGGAGGAAGACTATTTTTAGGTTCAACCTGCATGTTAACCTGAGTGACCGATCATATTTAAAAAAATAACAAATAAAAACGGTTTCTCAGTGAACTTGGCCTTTGAAGAATAAATGAATCATCATGACGAGCATTAATGAGAGCAGACCTTGGTCAGATAGTCCTCCACCCTGCTGCTCTGTCCCTCAGTAGCAGGACTAAGAAGGGAAAGGCCCAGTCCAAAGTTCCTGTTGAGGGACCCGATTGTGGCCCCGTAGTTTACCGCTGAGCCCAGTGAACTCAGGTCCAGCGACGGCCCCAGCAGGCTCCCGTTTGTGATGCTGCTGGTGATCAGAGACCTGCTGCGCTCACTGAGCAACTTGGAATTAGCTTCTGTGAGTCGACTTTTAGCCCTGCAGATGGACAAACAGAATTATCACCACCTGCTTGGTTACTTTATCAAAGAACAATCAGAGAATAAGTCAGATTAGAGCTTAGCCCAACACACTGATTAATCTGACCCAAACCTCTCCAGTTTAGCAGCCTGGGACTTGCGGAGGTGGACCTCCTCTGTGTAGAGGTGCCGGTACCGCTCTAGCTCTGTGTGTGTGGAGTCTCTTTGGTTAAGGCTGTCCTGATAGGTGGTGCGGGCTCGGCCCAGATCCCCTTCCAGCTCCCGGATCTTCTGCTCCAGCTGAGAACGCAGGCTGGCCTCGTTAGCTGCTTTAATCTGATCCAAGGCTTCTTGAGATGCAGCCTGGGACTAAAAAAGACACAATCATTTAAATTCAGGTTTAGAGGTTTTACCATGACAACCAGAGAGTCCAGAACAGTAATGAAAGAAGGAGTAACTGGTTAAAGTCGGTCGGTTCCTGGTGAGTGAGTACCTGCAGGAAGAGGTTGACCTGTTCCAGCTTTTGTTGGATCTCCTGTCGGGCTCTTTCCTCTGCCTCGCGGCGAAACTGTTCCATCTGGCTTTGATCTACCTGAGTAGTCTCTAGTCTCCGTCTCAGGTCCAGTACCTCCTCCTCTAACTGCCTCCTACTCCTCTCTAGATGATCACTATTATGACTTGGGCTCCTCATGGAAGTGATCTGAATCTTGAGTTCCTCGTTTGTTTTTTCTAGTTGACTACGACGAAACGTTTCTCTCTCCAGCTGCACTTGAAGATTGTCCACCTGAAGGAGATGCAGGAGTAAAAATTGACCTGTGATCCCAGATCGTCTCAGGCTGCAGACACAGGTAAAACATTAAATAACCCTCTGATGGACAGACCTTGTCTTTAATTTGTCCAAAGGTCCCCTCAGCCTGGCTGTGTCTGTCCATCCGCAGACCGCTCACCGGTGAGCCAAACTCCGCTCCACCAGCCTCTTGGTCCCGTAGCTTCTTCTTTGCAGTCTTCAATAGAGTTCGCAGCCTAAAACAAATAAACAAGCTTAAATTCCATGATAATCAGACCTGTTACAAATAAATCTTAATGCAAATATTTACAAGAAACACGATCGGATTTTAAAGGGGACATATTATGACTTGTTTCTTAAAGCAACACTAAAGAGTTTTTAACGCTTTAAGGTATTGCTGTTAAACTGGTTTCAGTGATTCTTGAGTCAGAACCATGAGTAACTTCCCATTGAACAGCATGCTGCTGCCCTCTGCTGACCAGAAACTGCACTCAACAGTTTTGTAGTTCTGATAGAAACACTAGTGGGAGCTCTCTACCTACTTTACAGCAACAGCTATAGGGCAGCAGTAGCTCAGGAGCTAGAGTGAGTTGTCCAGTAATCGAAGAGTTGCAAGATCGATTCCAACTCCCTGAATTCTGCTGTTGTGTCCTTGGGCAAGACACTTCAACCTCCTTGCCTGCTGGTGGTGGTCAGAGGGACCAGTGGTGCAAGTGTACAGCAGCCTTGCCTCTGTCAGAGTGCCCCAGGGCAGCTGTGGCTACACTGTAGCTCACCACCATCAGTGTATGAATGTGTGTGAATGGATGAATGTAGTGTAGCGTCCTCCGACTCAGAAAGGCGCTATACAAGTACAGGTCATTTATTATTTATCACAGCTGTTCACTGTGCCGGTAGTTATTATAAAGGCTAGCAGTTAGCTATTTCATCTCGCCAACGCCAATAAAAATAATTTTCCTTTTTACTGTTGGCATCATGGTGGATGCTGGAAGTAAAAGTAATGTGAGAGTAATGTCTCTGGAGGAGAAGCAAAGAGCTAAAACCAGACTGAACATTGTTGCGGCCTACACTAGTTTGAGGGAGCTAAAGGAGGCTACGAAATCTCAGACTGATGGTGAGCTGTGTTAGCGTTAGCTCACTGTTAGCACTAGCTACAGCAGGCTGCTGCAGGGTTGTTTACAACAGTTGTAATTCTGCTTTCAACAAGTAGGAGGGAGAAGCGGGAAACATATTAAGTGCTGCTTTAAGTTATAATAGCTCTATGGTCGATACAAAACATGTTCATGAAGTTCTTTGCACTAAATTCCTCTGACATAAAGCAGTTTCTCCAGTTTTATTCTGGACATTTTCAGTACCTTCCAGAATGAGCCGTTTCAGGGCTCTGTCACTCCAAGAAAACAAGCTAGAGCTGGCCACGCCCACCCCTCTCCTGATTGGCTGCTATAAGCTGAGACGCTCCGATATCTGGGAGGGGCTCAGATCAGACTTGCTGCTCCTCCAGCAGCAGCTCTCTCTTGCACGTGAGAGGTAGTTCTATTCTACTTTACCCGTTTGTGACATCACAAATGGGGACATTTTTTAAACGACTTGTTTAAGACACATAATATTGAAAAACAAACACTGACAAAAAAAGGATGGACGGGTTTTGTTTTGCATCTGGAGTGTTTACAGAAGCAGTAGAGACCCACACGGAAGAACAAATAGGGTTTTGCATGATATGACCCCTTTAAGTTTGAGCAGAACAAAGATTTGATGTACCACTGAAGATGTTTACAGGAAGGTGATTGTAATTAATAAAAATGAGGACAGCACAGCACAGATTCACATTAATGTTGGGAGTTTATAAAACACCTTAAACAGGATCCAGCCTTGGGTTTACCACAAAAGCAGGAGAGTCCTACTGGATCTAGATAGAGGGAGGCACGGCCACAGGTCACGTAGACGAGGTAAAGAGTCACCTGTACATTTCTTTTTGAAGCTCTGCGTTTCTCTTCATCTCCTGATCAAGACGAGCGTCGATGGCCTTCCTCTGCTCAGAGATTTTCTTGGCCTTTTTCTTTTCTATCTCCATCTTTAACACAGGAGCCATGAAAGAGGCTCGTCAGACCCAAATAGGACCACTAATGATTTCATTCTGTTAGCGGGAGCTTTGATTAAACAGAGTACTCACCTGAGTGGTCAGTTCCCCTTTTTCTTTTTCCAGTTCTGCCAGACGAAGTCCTAGCTTGGAGCGACTCTTCAGCTCCTCCTCCCACAGGGCGTGGGAGTCCTGAGCCGTGTGAGACAGCACACTTTGTTTCTGGGCCTGCAGGAATAAAAACAAGAACCACAAAGAGAAAAGAACTCAGAAAAGAGCTCACTTTTAATTGAGCTACTTTTAGACAACGTCATGAATAAGAAACAGCACATGCCACCAACCTCTCTACTGAGCTGCTCTTCTAAAGTCATCTTACTGCTCTGGAGGTTTGTTACCAACTCCTCTAAATGACCACGGACCTAAAAAACAGAAACCTTTAATAAAATAAAAGTATTTTTCTGTGTAGAATTTTCCATTGATGACTTTAGAAAACTGACAGCCGACTACAGGTTACATGCATGGAGTCACACAGAAAAGACACCACAGACGGAGATCAGAGGAAAAGCTTCACCGAGAAGAACCCAAAGCAAAGTTTTATTTCACCATTTGGATTCTGGATCTAGCGCCGCAATAAAGAGTTAACTTCATCCTTTTTTATTTCCGTAATTTGATGAAAGAAAAAAAGAGAGCGAACAGAAAGAAAAGGCCGGCACACAGAAAAGCTAAACCTACATCCACCATACTAACCCCTCCTCCTGGTGAGCAGCCAGTTAGCTGGAAAAAGATGGCAAGGCTTAAAATTTAAAATGACTTTCTTGGTTGATTTTGTAGAATGATGCAACAGAACCGTGGTGTGACGTGGTTAGTGTAAACACGGAGCACTGAGACCCAGAACTCACCATGGCAGCTTCCTGAGCTCCCTTCTGAAGAGAGTCGATTCTGTTGGACTGTTGCTTAGCAGCAGCTTCTAGTCTGGCGTTCTCGATCTCCAGCCTAGAGAACAAACAGAAGAAAGTTTCTCATGTTTTAGTGCAAATCATTAAATTAGATATTTATGTAGAATTTAATCAGATAAAAGTCCTGGAAGGTGTTTGCACAAACTTCTGCACAGCTTCCTCCAGCTGTTTGATGGTAGCTTCAGAAGCTGCAGAGGCAGACAGCGCCTCCTGGAGTTTCTGAGCAGCAGTGCTGAGCTCCTTCTCTCTTTCATCCAGGCTGCTTTTCAGGCTGCTGATGTGCCGCTCTGCCTGCAGATACCGATCTTCACTTTCCTCCAGCTAAATGGAAAAAACAAAGCATCAGGCTGCTGAGCAAAGTCAAGTGGAGCTAGCAATAAAGGATAAAACACAACTGACGCCGTCTGCTCTGCTGGTACCTTTCCTTTGAGTCTGTCCGAGTCCCTGAGGAGCCGAGCCTTCTCCTCCTCCAGGTCGTTGCGATAGCGTGTGTTGACCTCCAGAGAAGCTTCACTCATCGAGAGCTTCTTGAGGGAGTCGGCGAGTTCCTGCTGCAGCTGCCTGAGACTGGTCTGAGCAGACAGAAACCCGAGACAGAAGAGGTTGGTCTGTTAGTAATAACAACACATCCTTAACTAGATAAAGTGAGCCTGAGGAGAGACCATACCTCTCTTTCATTCTTGTCTTCCTCTAACTTGTAGATCTGATCCCGAAGGTCAGCAGCCTTACTGGCGAGTTCCTTGTTTCTGTCCTCCACCAGCTGGACCCTCTCTTCGCTGTCGGAGCGTAGCTTGGTCAGAATGTCACTGAAGCGTTCTTGAGCATCAGTCACAGCGCGCTCCTTTGCAACACCTTTGTTTTGTGCCTCTTCTAATTGTTGCCGTAGCAACATAGCCTCACTCTGGGTCTGGGCCAGCCGTTCCTGTGTCGCCTCATGGCGTGCGCCGGCACGACTGACCAGCTCTCTCTCTGCCTGGAGAGCAGATTCCAGCTCCTTTACCCGCGCAGCAGCCTGGTCCTTTTCCCTCTGGAGGACCTCCAGCAGCAGGCTCTTCTCCGTCAGCTGCAGCGTGACCCGGTGGACCTCGTTCTCCATGCTGTTGGAGCGAGCCTCGGCCTTGGCCAGCTTCTGTGACAGGCTGCTGGCTGCTTCACGCTGATTGGCTACCTCACCTTCAGAAAGACAAACAAGCTCCCAGTCAGCCCAAAATGCAGAGAGAAAAGGAAATATTTGAAAACAAAAAGCTGCTTGGACAGAAAACTTCAAATATTAAGATTTTGATCTGTTTCCAAATGACTAACCCGAGAGTCTGTCCTTGAGTCTTTGGTGTTCCTCCTTCTCCCTGAGCAGAGCTTTCTCTGAGTCTGAATGAGCCGCCAGGCGCAGCTCGGCCTCCTTCACAGCACCAACCAGGCGGCTGCGGGTAGACTCCAGCTCTGACTCCAGAGCCTCACGCGTCTGACGTTCGTTTTCCAGACGGTTTGTTGTTAGAGCTAACTCAGACTTCATGGCGGACAGCTGGTTATTGCAGCTAAAGACAGTTTGGGTCACAGTTTCATTGCTAAGTTTAAGATCTCTGCGAACATCTTCCAGCTGTTCCTTAAGAACCTCATTCTCCTCTGAGAGGTGGATCTCCTTCAGGCTGCTGTTTGCCTGAGACTGCTCCAGGTCTGTCCTCAGCGTGCTCAGCTGCTCCTGCAGGGCTGCAGTCTGTTGGAGAAGCTCCCGCTCTCTTTCACTGGCTTCAGTCAGCTGAGACAAAGCCTGTAGTTTGGATGGAAGGGAATTCATGAGATTTCTGTTCGTTTTTATCCATTTTTTAATTATTATTTTTCTAATTATCATCAGTCACTCTGAGTTTTTCATGCAGGCTATACTTGGAAAATAGTCTCCTACACCTATCTCCTGCATTAGTTTCTGATAGAAAATAGACAGTGAAACTCTAGGATTAGAAAATCCTGACAGATCTACGTCACACTGTCACTGAACATTCATGGACTCACCCATCCTGACTCACGACAGGGAAGGCTGTTGTTGGTTTAGCGTCCAGGAAACAGCAGAAAACATCTGGGCTAGTAGAAGCTAACCGTTAGCATTAGCAACTCCACCACACAGCAGAACTCCTCCAGGTTTGTGTTATTTGTGGAGATAAAACATCAACGTTGCAGAGCAAACAGAGTCAGTGGTAGAGTCGCGTTGCTGTTAGCCAATCAGAGGAGAGATGTCTGAATATCAGGAAATAAGACTCCAAATCCTGCCGTGTTAAGCTGTCCTCTGATGTGGTAATTTGCTAGTTCCTGAAACAGGAACATCTGAACCCCCGACATTCATTCATTCCTACTAGAGACCACTGCAAATGTATTGATTAAATGAGTGTCCCACGCCTTTAAATTAAACATCAACAGACTTGTAAGTAATAATACTTTTGTCCAACAGTGTGGATCTTTTTACATGGTGTCTTATTTAGTATCCGTTGGCTCGTGTTAGCGCTAGCTCGTAGATCTAGCCAAAACAGGCTGCAGCAGGGTTGTTTACGACAGTTGTAATTCCACTTTTAACCAGTAGGAGGGAACAGCGGGAAACGTATTCAGTGTTGCTTTAACTAAACTCTTGCTTTTGATCTGCCATGATTCTGATGTTTATATTTTCACTAGCATGTGAAAACAGCAGCAGATGGGTGCAGGACCCATTTCCTTCTCCGTTACCTCGTTGCTCCTGCTCAGGCTCCTTTTGTTCTCTGCCTGCATCTCTTGCTGTTTTCGGAGATGGCTGCTGAGCAGACTTTCCTGCAGGGTCCGTGCGCTCCGCTCCTGAGCTAGCAGTCTCTGGGTCTCACTGTGGACATCCTCGAGCTAGATGTTAAACACATAATCAAAACATGGAACACCAAACAATGACGATACTGTGAATTCAACAAAACAAAAACATTAATGAAGTCTAAAACCGTGCCTGTTTCATGTTGCTGATCAACGTTCTCATCTCCAGCTCCAGATTTCTGAGCGCGAGCTCCACTTTCTGCCTCTCCTGAATCTCCAGCTGCTGCTGCTCCTCCGTCCTCCTCAGCTTGTCTTTGGTAGTGTTGTACATCATGTTGGCATTGTGACGATTCTCCTGCTCCTGTTTCAGCTGAAACCTGTAAAACAGAGAGGTCAGGTCATGTGACTGAACAAATTCTCAGAGAGACTGAAGAAGTTCTTACTTGAGGTTTGTGATTTCCGTCTGTAACTCCAGCTGACTGCGTTCCAGTACAGACTTCAAATCTTTAACTTCCTCCAGTGAGTTCTTTAGCTCCGCCCTCTCCATTTCCAGCTGGCCCACCTTGTCAGACAGGTACCTATGGCGACTCCTAAGCTTTTGATTGGAGCGCTCATACTCATGGAAAATGTTCTGCAGCTTTGTAATGCTGGTTGAGTCTGTGGGGTCAAATAAGGCACAATCAGTCTTCTACATGTCATTATGTAAATATAATCTCAATGACTGAGTATTTTTACAAACTTAATACCAAAATTGACTGAGTCCAGCTTTTGGATAAGTAGAGAAGCATGACGGTAGCCAGACGTGGGTGAGTCTACGTCATCAGTGGCGGTGTCAGAAGACTGAGTCAGTTCATCAAACTCCTCCGCCATGTCTACGTCCTCAAGGTTCTGAATGTGGAAACGACACGTGAGACATTTCAGACCAATCCAGCTACTAAACGCTCCATCCAGTTAATGACTAGATGTTGTTTTACCTTGCTCTTCTGTTGTCCAGCAGGTGTTAACCTGAGAACAATAAACACACACAAGAAAAGCTTTTAGAGGACGCGTCCTGTGCAAACCGTTTAAGAGGAACGGTTGATGCAGCAGACATCTGAACTGTGGAGAACTGAGCACCAATCCCACCCAACACCAACATAGTTGTGACTGAACTCCAGGTGTTGGTTACACACTAATCACCAATGTAGGAACAGTTTTAGGACTTAACTTTATTTTTTATGTTCTTTATCGTCTCCCAGCCTCTACAGGTTCATTACTCGGTTATAAAGACAAAGGTTTGGGTGACAGAAGTGAATTAGAACCTTCTCCGCTCTAACGCTGGGTGTTTCTACATGACCCAGCCTTCAGGTTATTTACATCAGATGGGTTAGTGGCAAAAAGTGAAACAGTTGAAACAAAAACGGCGTACTGCATATATACCTTTGTTCATCGTCCGACACATCACTTAAAGAGCTATCATCAAACACAGAGAGAGGATCTCCGTTAGTGTGTGTGCTGGTCTGAGGGGCTCTGCTGGGCCGGGCCCCTCGGACCACCTCCAGCTGTAAGGGCTCTCCTACACCCTGCTTCTCTTGCTTCCTGCTACTGCAGCTCAGATGGACTGGGAGGTGCAATAGGGCTGGATCTCTGCTGGTGCTAAAGAGAGCAACAACTCTGAGAGTCAGTCTGGGGCCTTAAGGGGCATTTTAGAAGACCTCATCAAAACACAAGTCTGGCTTTGCTCTGATGATTGAATGTTTGAGGACAAAACGTAATTACAAACTCATCACTATACAGTCCACCCTGAGTTGATTAGAAACTGCTTTATCTATACGAGTGCAGAACTAAACGCATACCTGTGGGCAGCACCAGGCTGCTCCTCCTGATGGATTCCTCCAGAGTGACTCCAAACAAAACCTGATCCAGGATCAGGTTTCTCAGCACCGACTTCTTCCACCGCCGTTCCGCCACCATCCAAGGAAGCACTTGACTTCTGACTCTTCATAGCCGTGTTTAGTGTTTCTTTGCCAACCTGAAACACACGAGTTGATGCCTTTTTTACTCACCGGACCGGACAGAGTCATCAGGCAGAGACACGTACCGGGGCCAGCCTTTTGAGATGCTTTTCAGAGTTGTGTTTGTACACGCTGTCATAAATAATTCAGTCTCAGCACTCCCACTGGAGACCTAACACCTCGTTACTCTGTAGGGTCTATTGTACAGCATCAAAGTACGAGGGATTCCAGGAATCACGTTGGTAACATCAGATATAATAGAGATCAGTTTGATTTAAATTCAGACCAACACTCCTTTATTCTCCTCTAATCATGTGAGTTCTACAAACATTAGTCGTCCTTTTCTTTATAAAACAAAGAAAACCAGGATAGAGAGAAATGTGTCTCGTCTTTTTTTGATTTGAACCTGAAAAGTCAAAAGGTCGACCCAGAGTGTGTCTCCACTGCAGCACCAGTTTAATGAGGTAAGAAAAAAACACTCAGGAACTGAATAAAATAGAGTAAACCAAAATACAAACACACAAAACAGAAACAGACACAGTGAGAAAACGTCAGCTCTTCTTTTGGAGATCAAAGAAGGCTGTTATTCACTCAGATTTCAGTTAAGTCCACGCATGATGAAAGACACGTCTACAGTTCAGATGTTCAGCGTTCCAACCAACCGTCTGTTCTGCAGGAAGGTGCAGATGAGTGTAAAGTGACTTTAGTTGTAAAGATGTTAACTGGTTTTTACAAAGTCTACCTTAAGAGGAGCAGGTGACATCCTCACTAGATCTGATTATGGTCAGATAAAACAACAAGGCCTGTGCTTCACATCAAGCAATACAGAAGCAAAGAGTTGAAAAGAAAGTATTAAAGACTATAAAAAACATCAAAAACACGAGGAAAGATGGAAAAATGAGAAATGGAGAAAGATGACGACTAGACGAAGGGACCTTCTACCTCTTTCATGAGCTGGGTCTTTCTTGTCTCCAAACCGAAGAAAGTTTCCTTCCCTACCTCGAGTTTAAATCTGTTCCTGTCCTCTTCAGAGACGCGTCTGCTTTGTGAGAACAGCTGAGACTCGTCTTCTGAACTAGTTTTGTTCCCGTCAGCTTCACTGAGATCAGCAGGCAGGTCTTTCAGGAGTGGATCTAAGTCTGTTTTAGGATCTTCTTTAACAGAACTTATGATGTTCATCCTCTCGATATGTTCTTTCTGTGTTGAGTTGATCTGTGATGAAACAGACTCCAGACCATCAGGGTTAGGCAGATCCAGCTTGTGAGGAACCCTGCTGTCCTCACAGTTCTGCATCCTCTCCTCATCTGGTGACTCAGCGGCAGAGTCCTCCTGCCCAGACTCTCTCTGCTCAGGAATGGTTACCAGAACCGTGCTTCTCGCTCGAGCTACGGGTCGAACAAAAACATCACCTTCTTCTTCATCGCTTGAGTCTTCTTCTGCAGAAGTCGATGCAGCTGCAGCTTCTTCTCTGGTGTTTTCTGCAGGAGGGGTTGATTTAAAAAGTTCTCCAAACTTCTCTTTTAATTCACTGGCAACACTTTTAAAGGTGGACTTTACTTCCTTTTTCTCCACCTCTACCCAGAGCTTCTCGTAACGGTTCTCCCATGGTGCGTCTCCAGCAGCGTGGCCGTGGGGACTGAACTCAGCTCCAAAGTCACTGTCCTTTAGTCCATCAGAGTCACCACGACCGCAGAAATCTACGTCTAACTCACGTCTATCTACTGCATCATCTTTCTCCTTTGATGGCATGGGTGGACAAAAAGGACAAAGATGCAAAAATAAAGTTTGACATATTCAAACAAATATGAAGGCATGTAAATATGCACACGGTCTGAGAATTCTTATGTTCTTATGTCCAAAAGTAGTTTTTTCTTTAATTACATTTCAACTTACAGACAAGATCCTCAGAAATACTCTAGAAAACATCAATTACTGATGATTTCTTCTATTTAGCTTCTATAGAGGAACAAAATATTTTAATCCTCAACAAAACGACTGTAAACCAGATCAAAGCCACACAAATCAGGACTGGACTGCTGGGTACAGCTGATGTGTCTGAGAGAACGAATATAAAGTGTATTCTATGTAAACAAAACACACAACTGCTATTAAAGTTTGATGCTTTCTTAAGGCTGAGTACATTTTAGGTCAGCATTTGCATAAAATAACACAAAAATAACTATTTGGACCAGTCTGAAAATGAGAAACAGACTATTGCTGTTCTATATCCTGGAATATCCTGTCGTTTAAGCTAACAACACTCTATGTGTTTTGATAACTCAGCTACCACTTATGCAACCCTTCTGACATTTAATAACAAAGCTCTCAGCCTGGAAACAAATCTGCTGACTGTGCAGAAGTTGCAGAACCAAAGAGGGACTGGATGAAGCTCGTCTCAAATGACGACTTTCTGATATTGTCTATGTTTGTAGAATGAGAGCTTTAGGTGATTGGTGCTATTTTACCTACGTTACCCACCTTCTGTTGCTGCTCATCGAACTCTGAGCTCCCAT
The DNA here is from genome assembly GCA_006937985.1 of Aphyosemion australe. Taxonomy (NCBI): domain Eukaryota; kingdom Metazoa; phylum Chordata; class Actinopteri; order Cyprinodontiformes; family Nothobranchiidae; genus Aphyosemion; species Aphyosemion australe. Next base: position 29,841 of record SSNS01000061.1, read on the forward strand.
CACTGTCTTCTGTCCTCAGCGAGAGCTCGTGGGAGCCTGAGAGGACACAGCGTTACTGACTAGAGCACATAAAGGCTGGATTACATTTAAAAAAACAACCTTACCTGGTTCTACAGCAGCTGGAGGCTCAGCCAAAGGTTTCAGCTGATTGTCATCTGGCGATGTGACTATTTCTGCGTCCCAATCTGAATCTGAAGGGAATCATATAAACAAAATGAGTTGACGCTGTGAAAATACAACAAAGATCACGAAGCATCTCACTACACTTTACCTTCTTCACTCTCTGGTTTCTGAAGCAGCATCGTCCTGGCTCGAGGTTGGGGCTGAGGAGCCGACTTAGAGGGTGTGTTGTCAGAAACGAAGCTCCTTGGAGGTGTTGATGCAGCTGCAGGAACAGCATTTCCTTCCTGGTCATTATTAAATAATTTAGAGTCATGGCGAAGCTCTTCCAGCCCAGGGGAGGCCATTCTGCGTCCAGGCAGGGTTCTCTTACTGGTGGTACTGGCCGAATCCCAGTCTGATGCATCTGAGCCAATAATACATAAAATTGTAGATCAATAAGAACAAAGTGAAAGGTGAGTTAACGTAACAAGCTGTCACAGCTTGGTGTTGTTGTGAGAAAATGCTAGAAAATGATCATCTTGGCTCCAAACAGCTCAACTCTTGTTTATAAAACTTAACTCCGACACACAGAGAGGAGCACCGTGGAACTGGACAACCAGCAGTTAAGGTGGAATGCTTCAAACTGAAAACTACAATCATAACAACATTTCAATGTGGCCTGGTGATAATTAATGATGACCCATCATTACTGCCTCTTGAAACTGTGTTTTATAGCTGCCTCAAAAAGTTGTTTCAATTTATTTTTACTATTTCACTCAAGTCTCCCTTGTTAAACTCAATTTTGTGTGCTTTGATGACGAAAACTGAAATTTGCTTGTTATTTCAACAAATTGTTATTTTCATGCTTCAGTCAACTTAAAACTGCAATTTATAAAATGTCCCTGCCCACTGCGAAAGCTGCAGGTGCATTGTGGGTAGTCACGTTGTGTTTTTAAAAACAACATTAAAGGCAGCAGAAATGCAGAGGAATCAAAAGTTAACTTTACTGTAGCTGCTGGTGACTGGTAACAAATAAAAAACTTCCATTTGAACCACACTGAACCAGGACTTTTGCAACAAGTTTGATTTCTGGCCGATTCTTGTGGGAAATATGTATAATCGTTACGAGAATAAATTGTGACATTACAGTAAATGTTCTTGTTGGTCAAGTCATAAATTGTTTTCAGTAAGCTGCTTTAGATAAAAGCCAAATGCATAAACATAATTCCCCTCCTCAAAGTTATCTGACTTTTTGGGGAAATGTCTGACCCAGAAACAAAATGAACACGGGTTTGAGAATAGTTTTATAAAAAAGTAACTCAGAAGAGTCTGACTCTGGAAGAATGATGGCAGTTCTGCCTTGCCACTGGCAAAACAGTTAAGATCAACAGTTACGAGCACTCAAGATAACGTAGGGAAAGTAAAAATCAAGTAAGAAATAATGATTCAGATTCAAAAATATCATCTCACCTTCAAGATCATCAACATCCCCCAGACCCAGCTCCTCCATGAAGTCTGTTCAATTGAAACAGAGCTCATTAGATACAAACACTTGTTTAAATCATGTGTTGTGTTTTCATCTTTCATTTCATGTTACCTTTTTTTGGGTCAATATTCTCTTTGGGTTTGTTCAGCACACTAAGTGTTTCCCATTTTGTCCTCTAATAGAAAAACAAAACATAGATTTTAGCACATCTCAGTGTTTCAAATGTTGTGCAGCATTAGAGGATGAACCCACCTCCTTCTGTGGAGCATCGCTTTCATCATTTGGCTCCTTGCTGATGTTTGCAGCTAGAAGAGGTGAGACATGTTTAACTAACTTCTGTGTAAAAATGAAACGCCCCCTTTAGGCTAAACACTGGAAAAGCATTCCCATGCACATGAGCTTGAGGTTAATGTACATACATCCCATCAGCCAAACCGATGCAAGCACATAACATGTTAACAGGATGCAGTCTGAGCATCAGCCAAGGTTTAAAGCAACACAAAAGCGGGTTTAGTTGTAATTCCAATCCGTTAAACGGTGTTGATGAGCATCAGGCAGGATGAAGCGGTGATGCTGCATGCGGTCCCATAATTATGTGATAATGAGGTGATGGTGAGGTCTCTGGTTAGCTATGAGTCAGGACAGGTCATACCCTCTCTCTGGCTGCTCTGAGGCCAGCCTACAGACTTGTAGGGCGCTATCTCTGCCATCCTACTGCCTTCACCCCCTCTCAAAAAAGAAGGAATGTAAAACATGTCTAAAAAAGAAAAGCAACAAACTGTAAACGTGTTTGAAGGCACAACAATTATGTCTGCATTTATTTTTAGTAGGAAACAACAAAATGAGACCATTTCCCCACAGACAACATTTATGGATGAAAGCATAATTGTTATTACATTTTACAGATACATTTGAGTAAGAGCACACTGTTTCCGCTGCATGGAATGGTGGCTGAGATGAAATCATCTAAAAACAAAACTAATTCATTCAAAACACAAAGGATGTAATAAAACAAACTTACGTTCGCCGAGTGTCGCTTCAGTAGGAGACAGTTCCTCTTTATTCTGGGTACGCAAACCCTGATTGTCTTTATGTGGTACGTTTTCATTTTCTGAGTTGGACTTCAAAAGGAGTAAAATCAAGAGTGATGAGGGTGAAAAGGAATCAGAAGTGATGTTTAAACGTAACTTTTCTCTACCTGGGAGTCGAATGAATCCTGCTCTTCTCCTCCCTCCAAACCCAGCTCTGACAGGAAGTCTGCTCAAAGATAGAAACTGATTAGTAAAATGTTAGAAAATCGTGGAGCAGAAAAAAGTTATCTTACAGAATTTTCTAGTCTTTTTGTCCACAGACAGTTTATGAAGTTCCTTAAAAACAGAGCGAGTTTATGCTTCTACTGCAACCGCTAACGAATGCGAGCAAAACTAAGCGCCCCCTAGTGACTGGTTCCAGTAAATGTTCTAAGCCACACCCCCTCCATGTAAACATTCGGGACATTTTCCGGATTAAGATCTCAGATACAACAGCTGTTCTTGTGTTTTGACTTCTGTTGGTTTGTATAGTTCTGACCTTGCTACTGAAAGATGAAATAATATAGTTTCTTTCATTTCAGCTGTAATGAGTCATGTGATGCTTAAAAACATCGCTATTGTTGTGTGGATGAGCAGGTGGGACGTAGAACCCCACAACTCTAGTGAGCAAACATACAAGACGGCTCAAATTTCACTTTTAATAATAGAAAGGCGGAGTCCAACATCCGTGATGTGATTAAAACTCCTGCACGTTTTCCTTGTTTCTACTCCAACACACTTAATTCAGTGGTTGAATCACCTGTGCAGCAGCTCATCAGGCTCTGCAGAAGCCTGTTAATCACCTGCTGATTGAAATCAGGTGTGTTGAAGCAGAGTTAAAACTGAAACATGCTGGTTACTGGCTCTCCAAGACTAGGAGTGAGTACTACTGTTCTATGGTAACAATAGTCTCCTGAATTATGGGCCGGTTTACGTTTTAGAATGGATGAACTTCCTGATAAATGAGCAGCTATAGCATCCATGAAGAACAAACTAATTCATACCTCTTGTCTTATTTTGAGAGACTTCCTCTTCAGGAGCAGGTGAAGTTGCAACGGGAGACTCTTCACCTCCTTCAGACTGATTATTCACATCTGATACATCTTCCTCTTCCTCATTAACCTGATCCTGTTCTTTGTCACTGTAATCCTCATCATCAGTGGATTCTTCTTTCTGTAAAATAAAACTGCTTATTCATGACAACTAACCTATTCACTGAGCTTCTGGATCCATAAGCCAAGGAACCAAGGAACGAGCCTACCAAAACAGAAGGAGTCTAATGACTACAAACAGCACACGAAGGTCCCTGTTTTACCTCAACACCAGGTCCACGCCGTCTCACGCCTACATTTTCGTCTTCATCGGGTGAGTCGACATCAACATCATCAATGTCAGTCTGCGGTAGCGCTTCGTCTGAGAACGTGTTGTCGTCTTTGGTAGGAGGACTAGATAAGATACTTTTCCTAATGTGTTCTTCATTAAGGTCGTCACATGACTCTCTTGTTTCTGTAGCAAGTAGACTCCATGAGGTTAACAAAGCCCCATCATCGAGCTTTCTAACCGTGGCCTTGGTAAAGTCGTACTGCAGTTTCTGATGCTTGCTGTCAGAGTCGTCACTCGACTCGAGTCTGTCATCAGCCATGTTTTCATAGTCGTCATCAATAATGGAGCGTGGAACGACTTCACCGTCATCACTCTCATCAGCTTTTCCTTTTCCTGCTACCTTCTTGTCTGAAACAACCAAGGGTGAAGACAAAGTGACTTTAGAAAAAACTGACGTCTCTTTTCTTTTCTGCTTTTCTGACTCATTGCTTTCATCTTCATCATCCCAATCACTATCCTCTTTCTCCTTCTCTGAGTCTGGTTTGTCATCTATTTGTGACAACTGAGCCACGGATCCAGCGCCATCGTCGTCCTCCAGTAATGTGGACACCACAGGTGACGGGTTGTTTGACTCTTTCTCAATGCTTCCCTTATCTTCTTCCCAGGAGCATTCAAGCTTCTCTTTAGCCGGGTTTTCTGGGATAATCTTTGCTTCACAGGTAACTCTAGACCCAACATCATCCTGAGCATCATTTTCAGAAGAATCCCACTTTGACTCATCAGCTGTTATTACACTGGGTGTGGTTTTGGGCTCATGACAGCTTGTAAACAAATGAGGATGTTCTTCATTTGGAAGTGATGTGGTTTTAGAAACCTGTGAAGCTGCTCCTTCGATGCCAGTTTCCTGTTGAAGATTCTCACCCTCTCTGGGTAAGTCCGTGTCACTGCCTTCCAGGGACGAGCCCCATGAGGATCTACGCTTCTCCCCTTTCAAAACCTTTTTATTCAATCCTGCAAAATCATCCCCATCAGTCAGAATATCTGCATGAACTGTACCATCTCTGGCTAACACATGTTTGGAAAAAGTGATCAGAGCACTGTGACCTTCTGTGTTTTTATTATCCTCTTCATCACCGTTTCCATCATGGCTCCAGGAGTTTTCCTGACCTTTTCCCGTTTCTCTGTCGGGCTCTTTCACCTCAACAGGTGATGGTGTGGCCACGTCCACTGAAGCTTGGTTTGACATCCTGTTTTGATCTGATGACCTCAGAGCGAGGCTTTCTTCTTCATCAGAAAATTTGGACTCCACTCTGATAGCGGACACAACACAGTCTTCAGGAACATCTAAAGTCACTGGCATTGCATAGGTTGTTATTACAGATGGGTGGGGGAGGTGGACGTCCTCCGTCTCTGCCTTGGTAGTTTGCTCACCCGCCTCACCTTCAGCTCTGGGAGGAACGTCAGCAACAGGAGTGATCTGAGCATCAGCAGCACTGATGCTGATCTTCACATCATCAGGTATAGGTCTCCTGAGATCTTCAGAGACAACTAGGACATCAGCTGTACTGCTAACATCACCTTCCTCCACAGATTCTTCTTCATTCTCTTCCTCTTCATCTCCTTCCTCATCTTCCTCCTCATCATCTTCCTCCTCATCATCCTCTTCCTCCTCTTCTGAGCTTTCCTCATGAGAGTCATTGCTGTTATCACTTTTTGAATGTTTCTCTGAGTGTTTTCCTTCCTCCTCTGCTGAGCTGTCACCTTGTTAATAAACATTTATGGGAAAAAAGGAAGGAAATTTGTCACAGAAATGCAACAAGCAAAACAAAAATTATACCTTTCTGTCTTTTGGCAGAGGTGTGGAGGTCATCTGGGATGCTCTGGGAAGGAGGGGACCTGATGGGGCATCTACTGAGGGCAACAGCGTATTGCTTGAGGTGAAAGCCTTTGGGATGGACGGGGTTCTCTCGACTCTATTTGCAGTTTCTGGCTCTGATTCGGAGCCGCTCAGGGAAGTATTGAGTAGTGCAGAAGCTACAGGAGAGGGAGGGATAATGGATAACTACCAAATACTACAAACTACAGCAACATTAACGCAGGAAGTGAGGCTTGTTGAAAGCCTTTTACCTTCTTTTTTAGAAGCAAACATTCTGTTTAGGAATTCTTTTGATGGTTTCTAACAACAGAGGGAACAAAATGAAGAATAGTGTTGACCTGATGATAAGAATCTGAGCTAAAAGGACGTGAGGAGATCCAACCTTTTCATCTAAGAGTGACTCATCCTCATCTGATGAAGGCCATTCATCACCAGCACTTTTAGAAACCCTGATAAAAAAACATGGATGTTTAAAGATGGGAAGTCATTTATACTATACCATGAAACGCAGCAACAGAGCTGGGCTTACCGACTCGCCGACTCTGATAGGGAATTGTCTTCTACATCTGCAACGAGGCAAACAAAATCATTATCTTCTTATCCTTATTTGTTCAGTTTCAGCAAGATTTCAGTTCAATTTGACAAATGGTCAATGTTCTAAATCTTAAAAACAAAAAAGTAAGATAACACGAAGCAACCTAGAAGGAGGGAATTAAAGCTGCTTTTGGTGCTGCGCTCTGATTCCAAACCAAGTTCTTCAATAACAAAACTAATTTATGACTGAGCATGAGATGATTTTAATAGCTCTGTGATCTCAACCTCACAATTCACACAGATGTGACCCTAACCTGTCAGCTGATCAGCCCAGTCTAGAGGCCTGTAGCTATTTATGCTGTAGATCAGAACACTGAGGAACCAAACAGGCTGTCTCAGAGTGTCCGCTTTATTTTGAATCATTAATATTATTATTTTATATAGTTTCATGTTTCATGAGTGAATTTAAGTTATAACTGTAAGAATATTCTGACATAAGACTGTTAAAAAAAATTATGTCTCATCTGTAAATATAAAGATTTATCACCAAGATGGACACCTGATTTAGACAAAGGGTTCAGTTTTGGCTGACAGTGATGCTGAATTGAACACCTAAGCTTTATAAACATTGATGTTCTGGACCGACCCCTCAGCTGTTGCTCATTTCTTTCTCCATCAGTAAAACCGACACCAGGCTTTCATTTTGCAGCTTGTCAGAGATCTTATTCAACCACTGATGAACTGAGCTTCTCTCTAATAATCCCACTGGTGTCCCAGAATCAAACACGTAATCTGGGAGCATTTCTGTGCATGTGCCCCTTTCTGTCCTGCTAAGTCATGGTGAGAACACGCCACAGCCTCTGATATTGACTGATTTTCCTAACAATCCAAGTATAGTACCTCTCCCTGCTTCATTTGCTCCATGCTCTAGATCCAGTCAAGACGTTATGCATGAGGAGTAAATAAAACGATTCAGGTCAGTGATGAACAGACACAATAAACATCACTTTCATTTACTAAAACACTGGGAAAAAAATCTGCTTAACCGTTTTTATCTGTGGCTGGTCCTCCCAACGATAAGCCTGCTTCAACGTCCTGAGAAGGGTTACCCATGCCTTTTTTCTTCTTGCTTGGACCTTGATATGACACTAAGCCCCCCCCGGTCCTCTGGGTAGCATGCTCTGTGATCAGGAGGGAGCAACTGCAAAACGAGACAGGATACTAACTGATTTAGTTGTCTGGTCATCCTGCAAAGCCACAAATTCCACAGCAATTCCCATCCTAAGACTCACGGATGATGGCCCTTCATCAGTGCATACTCCTCAGCTGGGAGCCCTTTGGTGTCTGTAAGTGTGATGTCTGCGTTAAACTTCAGCAGCAGCTTCACCATACTGATTTGTCCATTACCAGCAGCCAACATTAAAGGAGATCTGGAGGTAAAATGAATGACATCACATTGATTATAAACAACAAATATAACAAAAACACGCAATCTTTATTAGTCATGATTAAAACAGACGTGTTGTTTAACACTAGCCTTTTTTCTTGGTCCACAGAATTGACATCAGCAGACTCTTTCAGGAGAAACTCAGCCATCTCTATGTGATCTTCCCGAACTGCTACAGTCAGAGGTGTGAAGCCCTCCTAAAGCGTAGATCACACTTAGCTTATATACTAGAATCATGCTGTAGCCGACACACACTTGAGATGCGTTTATACAGGTGTGTGTGTGTGTAACAATAATCACCTTGTTCTGAGCATTGATGTCAGCCCCATACTCCAACAACAGCATTGCTGTGGATATGGATGGGATGTTTGCTGCTAAATGGAGAGCTGTGTTGCCATTGATGTCCACGAGGTTGGGTTCTGCATGATTTTCCAACAAACTGGTCACACAGCGCTCATGCTGGCCCTGCACTGCCTGTAAAAGCAAGGAATACACTTTATACCCTCAGCTAGAAGCAACAGCAAAGGTGATGTTTAATACTGAATTTGGTAGGACTCAGCGTCAACATCCAGGATTACCTTCATTAAGGCGGATCTATTTTGATTGTCACATAGGTTAAGCTTGGCTTTGCTCTCAACAAGGAACTGGACCACTTCTGCATGACCACTTGCACAAGCAATATGAAGTGCTGTTCTGCAAAAGTACAGAGGAGAGTTTCTCACAACACAAGCATTTAAAGGTGAACAAAAGACTATTTTACTGACATTTAAATTATTATTTAAACCTACTGAACACTACTGGAACTTCACTTTTTTTCTCATTAAATCATGAATATTATGTTCAATGCAAAACAAACTACATTAATTTCACTGTTTACAGCACTTATGCTTCTGACACATGCTACATGCAAACAGGTAATGAGATCCTTCCTTGAAACACCTGAGGTGTAATTAATACGACACACTAATGGCAGTTTGCTGTTCAAAATAAATTATACAGATTCTTGTTTGTTCACAGTCATAAAAGTATATTAACTATGCTCCATGATCCCAGAAGAGTGAGAGATGATTTCCTCTTGTTCCTGTAGATTGCTCATATAGATGTGCACAGCACCAACTAATGATCTTTACTCACCTGTTCTCCTTGTCAAGTTGATTGATATCGTTCTTCTTAGCGAGCTGCTTTAGCTTAGGCAGGTCTCCATTAAAAGCAGCCTTGTGAAACTTCCCAAGGTCCTTCTCCTTCAGGTCATAGCCAGCAGACAGCACACTCCCATTGTCAGGCGTGCCAAACTGCTGTTTCTTTTTCTTAGTGAAGCTAAATATCTTCTTCATGGTATTTGTCAGTGCAGCATTGACTTTGAAGCGTCTCTACCTTCGACTCTTCTGCTCCTGGGGGCTCACCACAGGCGGCTCTCCCATCCCTAAAATAAGACGTAGAAAGCGGATTACACAGTCGGTGGTGTCGCTTGATAAGGATATCACACATCGTCACTCAATAATATAAACAAGGGTTGCTTTTGCGTATTTGACTGCCTCGACGTCGGGAGATGACACGTAAAATGCGTAGCGGCTCTCTTATTACTGCAATAGCGTTGGGTAACAGATGATTGTTATGCTAACCAGAGGTGCTAATTTACATCGTACCTTACATCAAGGCTCCATCTGCTCCTCCGTAACAACAGCAGGGGTTAAATATGATAAAATAACACGTTTATGTTGTTATCAGTGATTGGAAGCAAATCACATGAGTGGTTCTTCCGCTAGCTAAGGTCAGCGTTCCATAAACGTAATGTGTTGTAGCTTCTTGGTTGTCACCATAGCAACCTACTGTAGAAATTATGATTTTTGTTTCATTAGCGAAACATTTAAAATTGTCAATAAAACATTACCACATTTACGCTCTTGTCATTACGGAAAGGAAACAACAAATTATAATTACAGCGGAAACGATTCATAACATTATACAGAGGATTATCTGTTGCCTAGCAACATAATCTAACTTCAGGCGGCTCATGCTACGCCTCCCACGTCGATGCAAACCGCCACATTTAAAAAGATCGTGTAGCGTTGCCAAACGCAGCTCGGAGCACAGCACGACCTGTTACTACACCTGGGAAACAGCAAAGCGTGTTTACAAACCTCTAAATCGGTTAAAAACGACTCCAAAATCAAGACTGTAACATTGTTAGCACAGTGCTAATTGTAAAACTCAAACAATTCGGGTTAATTAGAGCACTAACTTTACGATAACAACTAAGATATACGTGAAAGTTTAAAGCGCCATCCACAGGATCGTGTCCATATTTAAATGCAACAAAACAAGATAATAATACAGTTACTAACCTGTTGATTGCCAGAGTTAAGTCACAGTAGCGAAAGCTAACAAAATGTTGTAACATGAACGTGCTGGGTGTTAAACAGGCCAATCAGAACTAAGTATGAGACATACGTCACTTTGATTGACCAATGGACGACCGTTATTTCTTTGTCAAGGTTGGTTTACAAGTCAGTCGAAGACTTGTCCGAGTAATAGCAGAGGTTTACCACACGATGGCGACATTTCTTTAAAATTTTAATACTTTCCAAATAGACATCCATAAATCCACAGTTGTGATTTGGTTTTAATAAACATGAAAAACAACTAATTGACAAAGTTTAAAAGAACATATGACATTTATATAACCGTTTAAACAATAAAAATATTCTTAATAGCAATTTAAAAAACTCATAGTGTACAAATTTACAAGTCATTAATTATCTACTCAACAAATTCCAAAATTTAGGTTAGCCATAATAATGCCAGAAGCTTTTGATTTTCATTCTATTGCTGAAAAAAGCTTCTGTGTACAAATTTTCAATGAGAAGAAACATCCTTTGTCTGTGTGTAACTATAAAAATAATCTCTAATACAGACAGAATAACCATGATTTATATGAAACCTTAAATATTTAACCACTGCTCCCAGTGTTCACATGAACCTTTTGGCAGTGATGCTATAAAGCTATATTGACCAGGCCAACCTGGAAATTAAACCGCTCCTGGCTAAATAAATAATTACATAAATCATTCAGATATGTCACATGGGTCTTCACTGATATCCTCCGTCCAATCATATTTTAGTAGAATATTATTGCAGTGCAGTGAGATCAGCTTCAGTTTGACTTTGATCTATTTATCTATTGTCTATGATCAGGTTGGTTAAAGTAGGTTAATTCTACATTAAAACATGTAATGCAAATGTGACTAAATACATTTACTTGATGGAGAAGGGCTAGCACAACAGTAGTGCTGAAGCTTATGATGGATGACCTTGTTTGACCTCCTTGGAGAAAACACTGTGCTAATGCCACACTCTAGTTCTGTTTGTCACTGGCTTCTTCTGGAACCAATCACCTGTCTCATGGTGTTGCAGGTTCAGTGGAAATCCCAAAAGCACAAAGACAATAGCGCTTATTGTTTTCTGGTTGTCAACCCTGATGAAACACACGGAGTAATTTTCTGCCATCGCTGCATCTTCCATCGCTGTCACATCTCTGAGCTCATCTCTTTCTTTCACAGCAGGTACAAAAATAAATCTTTTCAGATCATCCTTGAAAACAACTCACACTCTCACACTGAAGCCATCCAACTATCCCCTCCTGACACTGGAAATATACTTTTGCACCTCAGCATCATAGCTGAGGGTATTTGTCTTAAACAAAGAAAAGTAAAATGAAAGCAGACAGTCATTTGAACCATTTCAAAAAGTATTTTCAATCATAAAATTGTTGTTTACATCAATCTTTGTATATACTTATGTATTCTTATAAATTTTAAAAATAAGATCTATATTTTAACTGAAAAGTGCAAACAAATAAATGCTGCTATGTTTACTAGAACCACAGGCTGAATTGAATCATATTTACAGAGCCTGTGTTGGTATGGAACCAGAGGTGGACTGGTCATTTGTGAGGTCAGGCCTCTACAGGCATCTCTCAACATTTTAAGTAAGTGAGAGAACTTGCACAATTGATGGATGACTAAATACTTGTTTCCCCCACTGTACTACAGACAGTATATGGGCCTACAAAGTGCATTGTAAAAGATTTCAGAATGCTTGTATACAAAACGCACAAATACATGGTACTAAATATATTTTACTGTATTTTCCCACAAAAACAATGTACACAGTGTTCATCTCAACCAACACACAGTTGCACACACCATGGTCTACATATACACACAACAGAAGAATGTACTGAATACAGTTACAGTAAAAGGAAAAAAATGCTGCATCCTCTTTTTGGTTTCTATCTGGCCACAGTGCCTCACCTACATCACAAGCAATGTTTGCCCTGGCCATGCAGCGGGGCAAATATCGCTTAGCATGGTGAATCCAGCATGAAATAGCATCAACTGCTATCTTCACATGCAGCTTCCATAGCTTGGAGAAGGGGTATACATGTGTGTGGATTTTGGTCATACACATTCCATCTCCAGGCAGAAAAAATCCATTAGTAAGATTGAGGAGTGGAGAATATGGAGGGAGATAAACTAAAAAGTGTGGGTGGTCAGTGAGCCAGTCACGAACCGAAGCACCCCGGTGGAAACTGATGTTCCAAATGACAACAAACCAGAGCTGCTCTGGGCCATCTATCTGATCTGGTGGAATAAGTGTGTTGTGTAGGATGTCCAGGAATGTGATCAGATGAGCAGTGTTGTAGAGGCCAAGGGTAGCATGGTGATGGATGACACCATGGTTGGAAAATGATGCTCTGATATCTTAATTGTAATTATATATGACAGGTGTTTACCCATCTTATGAGTTAGTACGCAAAGTAGGGCAACTGACTTTATAATTTTGAATAACAGTGAAAACAAGATTTTCTTCATGAAAAATGTGCCAAATGCAAAGAATTGTGTCTAGTGTTTTGACAAAGGTTTGTTTTAAAACTGCAATTTGAGTGTAAAGCAGGAATTGTGTATTAAGATTAAAGCCATCAGTTATCACACACACTGGTGTGTGTGGTGAAAATTGTCCTCTGCATTTGACCCATCCCCGTGGGGATGCAGTGAGCTGCAGACACAGCCGCGCTCGGGAACTATTTGGTGGTTTAACCCCCCAATCCAACCCTTTAGTGCTGAGTGTCAAGCGAGGAGGCATTGGGTCCCATTTTTTCAAAGTCTTTGGTATGACCCGACCAGGAATCGATCCCCGATCTCCCAGTCCCAGGGCGGACACTCATACCACTAGGCCACTGGAGCTGGAGCTGTAGTTTAGCAGAATTGGTTCAATGGGGTTGGTGCATCACTTACATGTAGTCATTGTGTCTGACGTACAAGTAATAGGGTGTAAACAACAAGAAAAACTGTAATAGTCATAGCAGTTCTTCAAAAAACATACAAGGCCCGACATAATGTGTAGTACTAGGTAGTAGATAATAGTTAGCAGTAACATCCACATACACACTCATTTCAACAATTCCAACTCACCAGTTCCAGTCAGTGTACGACGTAAAACGGACACGATCACAAACACGACATGTTGGCGCCCGCGATATAAATGATGTTAAACGTGAACAAGCTAACGGTTAAACAACCTCAAAGTGAAACACCTGTAGAGAATCTGCAATCTGGCTTGACCCCACGCATCTGAGGCAGCTTTGACAAGCGTGTCACATAACCCAATTGGCCGAGAACAGTCACATGACCCGGCCCATGTGATTTTTAAATGTAAAGGGCAGTAGGAGCTCAGGACTTCACCCAAACGTTGGCTGTAGAAATTCACCAAACAGCTCTCAGTATACGGGACAAGAGACGTCCTGTACGGGACAATCCAATTTAGACAATAACACCAACAATGTAAATATAGTTTTAAACTCTAGGACACCTTTAAACATCTTGACAAGTGTCAGTTCCCAGTGACTCAAATGCATTGAAATGGCTACCTGCTTTTTATGGAGAGGGTTAGGTTTTTCTTGTGTTAGATAATTAGTGTAGTGCTGACCTATGACACACTTAATTGGCCCTCAACTTTCTATCAAACTGAGAACGATCCGTCCATTTTAATAAGGTTGGAACTGTTTGTTCACCCACAATCAGATTAGGCGCATGCACCAACATCTTTCCACTGAGAATGGCATTGGTCACCTTTCAAACCGACACAATAGGGAAGGCCAACTCAGTGAGTGGGTGGGGCCTAGCATATTTAATATCATGTTCTATGTACTGTCCTTACTTTTTGGATGCTATCAAAAGGGTCTAGGTCTGTACCTGTACCACGTCTCCGTATTTTGCTACGTAAATCAAGTCAGACTGAAACAACTAACTCATATATAAGGTAAAAGCGAGTTCCGAACGACATCCCTTGGGAATCAAAGAATCAGGGACCTGGGGTTGTACTGAGATGAATGGTGTTTTCCAGAGATGGCTTATTATGTTTACACGACGTGTTGCTGTGATATTTCTTTAAAAATGTGATGGGAACCAATAGCAGCCACATGCCATGAGGTATTGCTGCAAAAATCAGGTCACACATTTGTTGACTTTGGCATGCGTCTAAATGGAACATCCTGATGTCTGTACTCTGTTTTTCTCCCCACACACTGATGATTGATTTGATCTCTTCAGTAATCAGTTATTCCACATAAAACTGCTGAATTTTACTTCAGTCAGAGCAGTCATTAAAACTTTACTCGTAGATCTTGTTATTTAAAATCTGTTGTTGGTTTTTGATTTTTCAGCAAATGTAGTGTCCCAGATCAGGGCCAGATTATGATTGCAATGGCCCCTGGGCACAAAGTGCCCAAAGGCCCCCCCCCCGTTACTCCACAACATCCCCCACAGGAACACTGACCGGCCGGACACTCACTTCCTCCTCGACCTTAAAGCATCAGATACTAAATGGGAAGTAAATGCCATGTGAAAACACTTTCCTTTTACAAAATAAATAAATACATTTACAATAATATGAATATTACTACTACTAGTAATAATAATAATAATTTGATATTACTATGTTTATTGTAGAAATCAGGTTTCTTGGACTGATACAGGACCATAAAATCTGCTGAAAATCCAAAATATAGTTAGATAAAAACTGGAAAAGACGATTGCAGTATTTGGTAAAACGTGTTACGTACTTAATTACAAGGCTCCGTTCCTTCTGTATTCATCTTTAATGTTACCTTATATAACTTATGGTGTGGAGGTTTGGGGTAATGCTATAAAAGCCATTATATTTATTTCAAAAGAGAGAAACCAGAACAGTTCACAATTTTGGTTTTTTGGGAGCGCACAAACTCAACGTTTTGGAGGGGGGCCTCCAAGTTAATTTTGCCTTGAGCCCCCAAATGCCTTGGACCGGCCCTGGGAGTGGGACTGAGCCTTGAAGGTCATCTGAATTGTTTCAAATATGTAAATAATGCATGCTTATAGATTGTTGCTTTATGCCTTTTCATTTTCAAGCACTTTGTTTAGTGTTCTTGTTTTTTATTTGACTGTTTTCCTATCCTGTCTTTCTCTGATCTTTCAGCATCTCCTCTAAATCCTCCAGAAAAACTGCTTCCAGGCTTTCTGAGTTTTTCACCTCATGAGCTACTATTGAATTAAGCAGCTCAAAGGGATCTACCAACCGCACATAATAAATAGCGAAGTGCCGCAGCCACGGCAGAGAGGTGAAATCACGGGAGCACAGCAGTTCAGGGATCTGCACCGCAAAAATAGCAAAATGTGTAGCCTACTGCGCACCCGCAGCAGTGAGGTAGTGTCACCAGGGCACAGATGAACTCTGCTGAGGCAGAGCGCGTCAGGCACGAATAAAAGCAAAAGTACCAGAGAATATGAGTGGACATGAACGATCGAGTGTTAATTGTTTTTATTTGGTGGCGTGAATTTGAGAATGTTACTGAGGTTGCGACGCATGCAGGAAGCAGCTGGAGCGCATGAGCGATCAGCGGTCTCTGTCCTTTCTGAAAAATGCCACAAGAAATTTTTTTTCTCGTTTGCCTCTGGGCTGAGCAAAAAAACAAAAAACTTAGAAAAATGGCACAAGGGAAAATATATATTTTTCTGTTTGCCTCTCTGGGCTTAGGAAAAATAAAGAGACTTAGAAAAATGCCACAAGAAAAAATTTTTTCCGTTGCCTTTCAGGGCTTCCGTAGTTGGGATATGGAAGGGACTTGGGAGACGAGGACACAGGACATGACACTTGTGGCCTTTAACACAACACTCACAACACTCACTAAAGATTTTCAATTTTGAACTGACAAAGCTTCTCAGATGACAAGCAAAATGTTTGCAAGAAGACAGAAAAAGTCAAATTGTCTTCTCATTAGGATTCTCTGGATGACTGAGGACATTCACCAGCATGTTTAAACTTAAATTCTGAAATTCAAAACACCTTTGATTTTAATTGGTTAAAAGGTCCAGGTTGTGTTTTCTGTCAGTCCTTCGTGTAAGTCAACATGTTGCAGTAGAAATCAATTTTACATACGCATAGAAAAATAAGCTTAAACTCTGAACATCTGTAGAGGACAACTGGAAACAAGCCACGCTGCCTAAGTAGGAGAGGAAATAAGCATTTATTTATTTAGTTTTATCGTCTTTACGACTCCTCGGTCGATAAATGAGGGCTATCAGTGGGAACATCTGGAAAGGATTTGCTTGTTTCTCATCATTCGCTCGGCTGGGAAGCTTGGCTTTCAGTCAGAAAAGCACAGCGACGGACCGAGTCGCATCAGCTGAGAATCAAAGAAGTGGGAGGAGGGCAGAAAGGGCACGCAATTACTCAACAGAACCATTAATGCCTAATGAGTCCACACCGGCTCTGAGAAAACAAGTTCCAGGCAACGTTTCCCAGTCATTAATGGAGATCCTTATTTACCAGGATAAGACAGACATCAGCTAGACTTGGCCAACATACTTTGGTTTTGATTTTGATAAAATATGACTATTGCAGAACTTCTGGGATGACAGTCCAGATTTTTGTAGGATATGTTGATGTTGGTGATGACAGAATAAATATTAAAATCATAAAATATTTTTATTCCCGGTGTGTGTGAGGAAAACAAAACCTCAGGTATATGTATTTTCAAAACAAACCTCTATGATACCTACTATTTCCTAGAAAGAAACAGACATAAATCTTTAAACACTGGCAAAAAACGTAATATTCTCGTAACAAACACATTTGACACGGTCCAACTGTTTCCACCTGTTGCACAAGCTGTCCAGTGTCCACAGCAGGAACACCACTTCAGTAAAGACTCTCTTTAACTTCTTTTTTTTATTGGAGGCCAGTTGGACCACATGTTTTTGAAATTTCTGGCTATATTGAAGCACATGTGAAAAGAAAAAGCGAAAAAATGCAAATGAGGAAACAGCCCTACATAACGAAATGGGAAACCTATAAAATCTCATGGATTTTACGATGCAGATGTACATTAAAGTTATACCAGTAAAAAAGTAGAGAGCAAAATTAAATATTCCCTCATGCTACTTTGGACAGAAAGACAGAAAACTGAAAACCTATCCTGGTAAAAAAAAACATGAATTCATTAAAATCATGTGATCGTATCCAAATATATTAACTTTATCATTGTCATCAGTTCCTGAGGTTGTATTTTGCAAAAACACCCATTAAGTGCACCTGATTCATAACAGAAGTAGAGCTTTCTTCTTTTAGCTATTTACAGACATAATTAGTGAAGGCAAAAAGAACAGGATGTTTGGGAGTTGGTAATTGTGTGACGCTGTGCAAACAGCAAACACACTTTGCTTGGAATCTGTAAGATTTCAGAAAAATTATATCTGCAAATAGGTTGAATCCTTACTAAGTTGTTTTTCCTGACCATAATACTTCATTCTTTATTGTCACTGACATAAAAAGCCAGTGTTACAAGCATTTTCTGCCTGTCAAGTCATCCTATATATGTAAATACACTGCTCATAAAAATAAAGGGAACACAAAATAAGACATCCTAGATCTGAATGAATGGAATATTCTCGTTAAATATTTTGTTTTTTACGTAGTTGAATGTGCTGACAACAAAATCACACAAAAATTATCAATGGAAATCAGATTTATCAACCCATGGAGGTCTGGCTTTGGAGTCACACTCAAAACTAAAGTGGACAAACACACTACAGGCTGATCCAGCTTTGATGTAATGTTCTTAAAACAAGTCAGAATGAGGCTCAGTAGTGGGTGTGGCCTCTACGTGTCTGTATGACCTCCCTACAACGCCTGGGCATGCTCCTGATGAGGTGGTGGATGGTCTCCTGAGGGATCTCCTCCCAGACCTGGACTAAAGCATCCACCAACTCCTGGACAGTCTGTGGAGCAACGTGGCGTTGGTGGATGGAGCGAGATACGATGTCCCAGATGTGCTCAATTGGATTCAGGTCTGGGGAACGGGCGGGCCAGTCCATAGCATCAATGCCTTCATCTTGCAGGAACTGCTGACACACTCCAGCCACATGAGGTCTAGCATTGTCTTGCATTAGGAGGAACCCAGGGCCAACCGCACCAGAATATGGTCTCACAAGGGCTCTGAGGATCTCATCTCGGTACCTAATGGCAGTCAGGCTACCTCTGGTGAGCACATGGAGGGCTGTGCGGCCCCCAAAAGAAATGCCACCCCACACCATTACTGACCCACTGCCAAACCGGTCATGCTGGAGGATGTTGCAGGCAGCAGAACGTTCTCCACGGCGTCTCCAGACTCTGTCACGTCTGTCATGTGCTCAGTGTGAACCTGCTTTCATCTGTGAAGAGCACAGGGCGCCAGTGGTGAATTTGCCAATCTTGGTGTTTTCTAGCAAATGCCAAACGTCCTGCACGGTGTTGGGCTGTAAGCACAACCCCCACCTGTGGACGTTGGGCCCTCATGGAGTTTGTTTCTGACCGTTTGAGCAGACACATGCACATCTGTGGCCCGCTGGAGGTCATTTTGCAGAGCTCTGGCAGTGCTCCTCCTGTTCCTCCTTGCACAAAGGTGGAGGTAGTGGTCCTACTGCTGGGTTGTTGCCCTCCTACGGCCTCCTCCTATATGTCACATGTACATGTGCTATTGTTTTCTTTCAAATCTATGCCATAATATTTCAAATGTACAATAGGAAGGCCTTTGGAGAATTAAACAGGCAGGGATTATACCTCACACAGGTATACCGGTGGTGTTCCAGAGAAAACAACAACATGGAAGCAAAAGGAGAATGTTTTAAAGTGACTGGATGGCTCAAAACAATGTTTTACTTGTCTGGCTCCTTTACATAAATACTGCAGTGAGTTTGGCTTGCTGCAGGATGAAAGATTTTCTGTGTTTCATTTCTTAATGAGAATAATTACATTAGACTACAAAGAAAATAAAAACACTTTGCGGGAGCTGACCTAACTGAAATAAGAGAAAACAGTGACAGAAAACTTTTTAATTTGCTTTAAACTTTTTATTTATTTATTTTTTCTCTAGCAACAGGACAGTTTGGCAGCCAGCAGCAACCTTATAACAACATTCTCAGACCTACTGAGGTAATAGCATGTTTAACTTGGAGGCCTTTCCAGCCAAATTATCAGCATCAACAGTAGGCTGGTGTTAAAGGGTATTGAGCCTGGCTTCATTTCTTACACTAACTTCTATGAAGTTTTTTTCTGACACACATTTCATGACACTGTTCACTCTACTGTAATTGCCTCCTTTCTAACAGACAAACTGGCTGTTTGGAGAAATATTTTCTGAGGTATAAATAAGTCTGCTAGCCTACAACTCTAGACAGACAGTAGCAGCGGAGGAGCGGACCATGAGCTCACATAAGCAGCCAGGGCACGCAGCGCCGCCTGCAGCAGTCTGAGGCTCTGCTTGTATTTTAATAGTCCATATTAGAGCTCCACAGGCGATCAGCACTACAGCCTCGCATGGCTGCCAGGCGGACGCACGGCTGCCCCAAGAGACAGGGAAGCCGAACAGTCAGTATTAGCTCCTAGCGCCATCTTAACTTCGGGGGTTAGCTCAGTTTAGCTAATAGCTAGCTACATTGGTTCATTAGCTCCCACCCTCACAGCCCCACTCTCAGCTCCACCCATTTTCCTCATTTTTGGATTGTCTGGCCGTGACAAGACGTGTGACACGGCCAAGATGGCGGTGATGGGAACCGCCCAGATTTGGCCTCATTTAGAGAAATGAGAGAAATGGGTGGTCCTACATCCAGTATATGTCTACGAATGTAACCTGTTATCAGTTTCTGGCAAGATAAAAAGTGGAAAAGTGGAAATCTCTTTTGGTGAAAGATTTGTGTGCTACCAGTCTGTTGTTAGACATTCTGCTTTGGATATTGAATACCTTGGTTTACCAGTACAAATACACCATCAAACACCTCATTTAAAAGATTTCATGAACATTACTTTTTTAAAAAACGAATACATCTTGCTAACTGCTGCATTGCTTCAAAGTTGCAACGATCTAATTATTTTCTGAATTGAACAGTTTCTATGTAAGCAGGATTTCTATCCTTGTGTTTCTTTATCATTAAGTTGCAAAAAATGTCAATGTTGGGCTTGAGTGAAGGAAATCTTACTTTTATCTACAGCATCAGTGGCTGCACATGGACAGCCACGCAGTCTCCACCTTACAAAGTTTGATTTAGTGACACCGTGTCACGTCGTGACCAAAGTGGATTTTCTGCTCTCTGTTAAATTTGGTGCAAACCTGTTTGGACATGGCTGGTCACTGAAACTAAAACTGCTCTGTCTGTAGCTATCATGTAATGATCTGGTTGCAAGAGACCAAGAAAAAGGTCTAAAAGGAGACAAATACAAATAAAAAGCTTGTTTCTGAACAAATGGGTAATCCCTATTTTGGCGGAGCCAGTGCTGCTTAAATGTTAGAGGGGAAAAAACTAAGTGGGTCATTTATGCACTTAGGTCATCATGAAACAGTTAACACCAGCAGAATAGATAACAGATGTGGGAATGATTTCTTTCTCTGAAGCATCTGGAAAAACATAAGCTGCTAGACACAAAGGTAAGACTTGACTCATATTTTCAATTCATCCAGTGTTCAATCATCTTTTCTTGCCAGAAGACAGATGATGCTAAATGTGAATAGATCCAGTTGACTGCATGCAGTCCAACCATTTGTTCACATTCCTCTCACCCCTACAGCTGCAGCTATCAAAATGTAAATGCCTGGCATAGTTATTCAATTTCTGTATGTCAGCTATTTAGAGGAAAAAAAAGGCAAAGATGACACAGTAAGAATGAAACCAAATGATATAAAACTGACTCAGTTTACTACGTTGCTTAAAAGTACTTAAAGGGAAAATATGCAAATTTTTCATATTATTAAATCATTTTCTTGAGCCAATGTGCTAAACTAACCTCCCGGATCCGAGGTTCTACAATCCGATAGACCCTCCTCTCCAGAATAGACCTTACCAGGGAGGCTCAGGAATATATATATAAAACACATCGTTTGGTTGTCATGGTTTTAGCTTTTCAGCTCTCTGTCAGTTTTGTTTTGTACAACCTTGTTTTCTAAGCCATTTCCAGTCAGATACATTTACTTGTGCTCATTCAGTCATCACTATGCCCATTGTTTGTATTCTAATGGTTTTGGTGATTAAAGCTGCAAATATGGAAAACAAATTAGCTTAAAACATTCTTTTCATGCCTCTTAACAACGTTCTAACATAGTCCATCCATCCATTTTTCTCTGCGGGTCGCGGGGGCAGCAGCATAAGCAGAGAGGTCCAAACTTCCCTCTCACCAGCCACTTAGGCCAGCTCCTCCGGGGGAATCCCAGGGTGTTTTCTTGCCAGCTGAGATCACACATCACTATGAAAGGTGTTCTGTGTCACACGCAAAAACAATTTTGCACGAATAAAGTTTAAATTGTTTTATATTAATTTCACTTATTTTATAAAATAGGGCAGGATTTCATCCTGGCAGCATTTTCAGTCTGCACCTGGATGATAACTGTTGGCATCAAGGGACAGCTTTCTGTTGCAGTTTTTTTTAAATGGTGAAGGTAAAATACTGTAGTTGTAGAAAGAATTGTTTCTTGTTTTTGCAGCAACAACAAAATGCTTCCTTATCTAAAAGCTCCTTTCTGTTGTTGAATTTATTTAAGCTAATTGATTCTTAAATATTTTACACGGTTTATCAAAAATAAATATTTCCAAGACCAGTGTGCTGTCAAGACAAGTTCAAAAATGTGTATATTACTGTAGAATAATTGAAAAGCAACACATTTTCAGAAAGATAGAAATGATAAAAAATAGCGGTTCCTGGTCATTTGAAATAAAAAACATTTTCAAACTACAAAGAGCAAAGTTTAAAAGCATCAAGTGTTCAGAAGTTCTGGAGAAAGGAAAGCTCAAGAAGCAAAGGAGATAATGTGTGTGTCTAAAATAACAACATCCTTTGTTTCTCTAAGCTCCTTACCGTCACTCTGAAAATGTCAAGAGGGTAAAAACGTCTAGAGAGCCTTGCTTTAGTATTTCAACCATGTAAACACCAAGCTGTGGGCCTACAGACTCCAAACTATAAATGCTTAAAATAATATTAAACAAAAGCCATCTCATGACAGCCTACAAATCTAGACAGCCGATAGTGATGTAAACTCGATTCTTTTTACTGAATCGAGTTTGAATGAGTCACCAAAATGAATTGGGTTTCTTGAGTCATTTGAGTCACTACGTCAGTTGCACAGAGTGCAAAAAAAAAAAAACCTACATTTTTAACTTAACTTAATTTGCTCCTCTTCCCTATAGCTTTGGTTGGGGGAGTGATGCAACGGAGTGGAACAACTAAGGTGGCATTGGCTCATTTAAGAGGGCTTTAGGTACTTCAGTCCTTTATTTAGAAAAATGATGTATTTGCATCTTCTTCAACAGTGTATGGCAGACTGGCTTGTTGACTAGCATCCATAGCGATGAGTACGTCACGCTTTCCAGTTGCATGCAGAGACAGTTTGAAAGACAACCGTAAATTCACCCTGACTGAGATCTGTCTATGGGTCGTGGCCATATATAGGATGGGTTGCCAGGCTAGTCTCATACATGACTAAAATACTGTTAGCGATTTGTTTCTTGGAATTTTTTGAGGCATTAATTTAGTAAAATAGAGGTCTAAAACCAGACTTGATATTTGTTCAGATTGTCCGTCCATCCATCTTGTATATCTGACAATCTGATATGGAGATAGGGTATTTACCATGGACAGGTCAATGAGTCCATCCCAGGGTCAAACAATAATTTATTCACACACACACATTGTGTGTGTCTATATATATATATATATATATATATATACGGTACATATAAAGTAATTGGTTCAAGCACTGAACCCTGTGGTAATACACACACACGCACGCACGCACGCACACACACACACACACACACTTTTTCTTCATTGTGACATTTATATATATTTTATCTCTAATATCCTTATGATGTCAAACCAGAAAGTATGTGTGCATGTGGAAATAAGGAATGTGAGAGGAGAATATATGCATGTGAGAGAAAGTATAGTTGAAAAGGAAGGCAGTTTGATTGAAACGGAAGTCAGGCCATCTTACTGCTCTGTGATTGGCTGAAAGAGAGAAGCGCTCTCATCATGGATGGTGAAAGTAAGCTGGATATTTCATCGTGTCCTGAAATGGTCACATCTTTGTCTTCAACTCTTGAGCAGCAAAGGACAGGCTCACCTCTCCCTACTGTTACTCAAAACGCAGCTAAAGATGACATGAAAGAACTTTTTCAAAACAAATTTCTCTGCAGGACAGCAGAGTCAAACCAGTACTGGTCCACCATCACGCTCTGGGGACCCCCCCCCATAAAAAAAAAAAACTCAGTATATTTCCTGGTAGCATTTTCTGACTTGCTTTATAGATAATTTGTACAGTTTGGTATTTTACGAGCTGCATAAACTTAAAAAATAAACCATTAGTATGCTCAAAAATACAACCTGATTAATTATTCCTACTGTCATTTTTTGTAATGTAATTAATGGGTATACTGAACGTTTGTGTTACCCCATACCTTAAATATGGTCAGATTAATGTACAATACAATGTAATACAATGAATGCCTAATTCCAATTAACTACACTTGCAGATGATGACCAAATGTGATGAAACTGGACAGAAACTTGGCAGAAGTGGTTATTTATTGCTACATAGCATAGATTGGAGAACGATACCAGAAACTTGGAATGAAGCCTGTGTATTGCAACGATGGACAAGAAGGACTCCTATCTTCTGGTATCAGTTCACTTTCTACAGTGAGAGAAAAGGGAACATCTGCAGAGAAATATTACTTGGAAAGTAGGGTGTGATTCATATTCTTTCCTCCTCATGATCCAGCTCTGTTTGAGTAAAGGCAGACCTCCATTCAGTGTTTAAAATAACAGGCCAGGTGAGTCACAGTGTGGGTTATGAACTCCTGACCCTTCTGTGTGTCCTACTGGGTTTTATTTGTTCAAAATAAGTTGAGAAACACCAATATGGGGTCCAGGATTCACTCAATCTCACAGCATCATAAATTAACCATTTCTCTTGGTTCAGATGTTTAGTGAAGAACAAACCTCTTTAAAACACTTTAACCATCCTGAATCGGGCTGTTGCTCATCCTACAGTTCACTTTGCACAATTATTTTCCAGGTATCTCATAAATGAGGGTTAGTTTACGCTCAGTGGAAGCAGATCCTGCATGATGTGATCTTGATGTGTTTGCTTCACCCTGTTATGCCGAAGACCACCGCTGCCTCTTGCAGACAGCTCATCTGGAATGATGCTTGAAATGAGGAGGCCTGGATTAAGAGAAGGATCATGAGTGAAAAGAATGACATGCCAGACTGATGTCCACTTCATCATCTGAAGCATGTCTTCACTTAAACTGTTCTTTTATCTGACAGTGAATGAAGGGTTCTGCAGATCATCCATCTGTCCAAATAGACTGGAGGAGTATGCTTATGTATTTTCACGTTGGCTGACCTTTATGTGTTTGTTACAAAAAGTCAACAATTAAAAAAAGTTCAGTTATAAAGTATCATTGTTTACCTTGTGTTCTTAAAGTTGACCTCTTTTTTTACATGACAGAACTTAGGTTAACAAAGCAAGAATTAGGTCAGAAAAGAAAAATGTGGTTTTGATTAAGCCTGTTGTCCACCAGCAGTTTGGTAGCTGATATACTCCAACTCTGTCTGCTGAATGTTCCATGAACGCACAGTAAATCTGTCAGACGCAGCCTGGATTATTATCGTTATTTAGAGACGTGTGCAAAACTATCTGGGGTCATTTGTCGTTGAACTGTGAAAAAGAATGAAAGGTGTTTTTTTCTAACTAGGTATGTCTGAGCTTATATATTTATATATCCACAGGCTTATAACTGGAGTTATGTAGGTTTCAGTTCACTAACCTTTAGGACCATTATGATCCAAATTTAAGAATTATATATATCATATAAACTTAAATTTTAGCTTAAAGCTCGGGCATATCTTTTATTAAAGTAACTTAAAAAGTGGTCAGAGGTCGTGATCAGTGGAACAAGCGTAGACGTGAGTGCTGGAGAATTTACTGTGGTCAGAAAGGCCCAGAGCTTCACAAACTCCCATTCTTGAGAGCGTTCTGCCATTTTGTGAGACCAGTTTTACTGGAGTATCCGTTTTATTGAAAGGTCTTGATTCAGAAAATGTCCTGCACCCTCTGCATAAAGTTAACATCACCTGTGATTTGATTAGTGTTGATTAGAGGTCTTTGAGAGGGCTGTGTGTCCCACACTGCCCATTTCTGCTGTAGCTGTCCTACTGGGAAACAATGTTGCAGGAGGTACCGTTGTCCCTGCCTTGCAGGTAGTTGAAAGCCCCACAACCATTGGGATACCCTGTGTGAGTTCACCTTCTTGTGCTGTTACCCTAAACTGTTCAATGGATGTGGTGATGAAGGCTCTGACCATGAGACTAGTAACTTGATTTCTCCTGCTGTTTCAGAATGAGGAACAGAACAAACATGGACTCCTCTCTCACGAACAAAGTTGGTGGAAGAACAACACACAGATAAGAGTTTAGACAAGTGTTTGCAGACGTTAACGGTGCAGTAGCCAGAAATGCTGGGTACTATTTAGAAAATGAAGTGTTAATGCGCTATTGGGACAACCCAAAAGCTAAAGTTGCTCCCTGGGGAAAAGTCCAGCAGATTGTCATCCCACAACGATTCAGAGAAAGAATCTTAGAAATGGCTCTTTACTAGTTTTTCCCGTGCTTAGCCAGAGCCAACTTAACAGTTTGTGAAGGCCACAGTCCCCTGTTTGGGAAAAGAAGTAGGACATGGTTTCACCAAAATGTTGCCTGTCAAAGTTCATGCTGTCACTGAGGTCCCTCGCCCACGCACCCGACGAGGACTCAGACGGTTTTTAGGTATGGTCGGTTATTATAGATGTTTCTGTAAGAACTTTGCGCAGACCTCCATGAGTTGGTATCTGGGGTCCAGAAGTCCTGTCTTTCAGCTGCACAAAACACCCCCAGGCATGGAGATAGAGGCTTGTTTTACTTATTTGGAAACTCGTGGACTTGATGTCTGGACAGGTTGGAGTTTTTACAGCCTTCACAAACAATAGTTTATCAAAGTTAACACAATCCAAAACTAGTGAACACACACACTGACTGGATAACACGACCTCTCTACCCTTAAACTCCCCACTCTCCACACTGAGCTGAGGCAGCGCCTAGCTTATAACTCCCTTTGGTTACATCAGAGGCTAAGATTTAGAAAAAAGAGCATTTTTAGAAGCTTTGCTGAAAAAGGCCACTTTTTACTCGAAAAACTGTGCCGTTATGTATTTTAAAACGAAGTACCTACAATAAACATTTAAAATAGTATTTTTTGGGCGGCATTTTATATGAATTAGAAAAAAAAATTAACCTTCAATTTGCTCTTTAAATCTTAGTCTAAAACATTCAGAGCATGAATAAATATCATTAATCGAACCCGGCGTCAGCCGCAAAACAATCTGCCAGCGAGCGTTAATTGTCAATATAAAATCCTCACAAACACTGGTCAAAACAGCATCCAGTGTTGCACAGACAGCACAAAATGGTAAAAAGATTTTAAAAGGTTTGCCAGAGAGCAGCGGCATCAGAAACGCCAGTGTTCACTCAAAACAGAACCAAAAACCCAATTGATTCAGTAAAGTCTTATGATTGAGGAACCAAGATATCTTTACCCATACCAGGAATACCAGAGCCTCACCCTGGAGGCGAGCCCAAGGGAGAGGCGTGAGGCAGCTGGACACAGTTTGCAGAAGATACGCATCTTCTTGAGATCGGTGCTGGTCAGATGTCACTCGCTTATGTTGGATCTGTGAGCTAGCTCAATGTGGGGCTTCTGAACAAATTTGTGTGAAATCTTGACATCTATCTCCGTCGCATCACTCCTCCAACCAAAGCGATAGGATTTACATGGAAAGAGGAGCAAATTAATTAATCTATCTTAATAAACACTGATCTGAACTAAAATGATCTTTTACTTTGTACTGTTTTTTATAAAAAAATATCTGTCTTAATAAAATAATCAAGATATCTTTACCCATACCAGGAATGCAAAACTCATGTTTGTGAACTGGCATCAGAGCTTAATCTTGTTCTTTTTAAAATTGTTTAAAAATACACGCCGGGGCATGAGAAGGATTTATGTTTATGTATTTACCTAAGGTCTTATTCAATGAACGTATCTGTTGATCCAATGTCCATGAGAAATAGGCTCTCAGTCTGGCCTAGCATCTAATTCGTATCCTATTCATATCTCATTGTTTCTATGTGGCCCATAGCTCCATAATGTGCACTGCTGCCATCTTTGAAATGTGATAAGTGAGACATTTAGGAATGAGGTCAAACCATCAAGCAATGGACAGCCACAAGTTTCAAATGCATCAGAAATGTCTTCAGTCCCTCCTCCGCTATTATAATAAAAAACAATCAAAAATGATTGGATCAATTACATCACTGGCACTGAAGCCCAAGTCAGGTCTTATCTCCTCAGGTTGTTGCTTTTATTACAAGGCCTGGATTTTTAATAAAGACAGAACTGTACCAGGGGACGAATGAATGCATGCTCTGTTAATGACATGCTTTAATGAGAACAAATGAGATGCTATCAGAGAGCTGACTGCTTGTATAACCCCTGTCATGAACTTAAAAGTATGTCCTGAAACAAAGACAAAAGAGAGATGAAACGCACAAATACACAACAAGGGTCCAGATTAGGAAAAAGGTTGAGAATCGTCACAGGGTTTGAGAGAATCTGTGCCTTGATGATTTATATTCTCAGTGGACATCAGGATACAGCTGTTTAGCTAAAGTACTTTTTCCCCCAAAAGGTTACTGCTTCTTCCTTTTTGTTGAAAATGACAGTTAATAAAAACACCCAAATGACTTGGAGATACGATGTCCCGGTCCTATCAGTTGTTGTGTGCCAGAAAGCATCCACAGTAGCATTAATTCCATCAAGTTTTATTCTGTCGACGTTTATCATAATTGAATCCATTCAGAGGACCAGAGCAGTTGCATGATGTAAAATGTGGCGTTCAATGACCAGAAGAAGCTCAGGTTTTTACAGTGCTCTGTGAGACAACAAACTCCGTAAATTACGTCATTGTTGTGGGGGAATTTTCCTGTGTTTTCCTGTGTCGGGAGTTTAGTAACGGAGATGTGAATGGCCTGTATTTGTATAGCGCCTTCTTAGGGTTCTACAACCCCCCAAGGTGCTTCACAACACAATCAATCATCCACCATTCACATTCACACGCTGGTGTGAATTCACATTCTACAGCTGCCCTGGGGCGCACTGACGGAGGCGAGGCTGCCGAGCACTGGCACCACCAGTCCCTCCGACCACCACCAGCAGGCAAGGCGGGTTAAGTATCTTGCCCAAGGACACAACGACAGCGATAGACTGAGTGGGACGCGAACCTGCAACCTTCTAATTGCAAGGTGGGGGAATGCTTATTTTCTTTTGCTTCCATTTTGCTTCACAAGCAACTCCTCTAATTGTACTAACGCCGCTTGTTTTGAATGACGTCTGCTGATTTCCTACTGTGTTACAACTAATCAGCGTGAGTTAACCAAACGTTCTGCTCAGCAACTCCACCGGGCCATTCCGAGTACCTACCCCTGATCAGGTTAGGAAAGTTCCTGAAAACAGTCTGGAAAACGTCCGTTTGTCCGGCCCCGTCAAGTGGAGACGTGCACATGTCAGGAAGTTCCTGTCAATTTACCCTAAAGGTCCGGTAGTGAAAGTGATCTTAATTTAGCCTAAAAATTTAGAAAGACCATAGCACAAGCAAAAGGATTTAGCTCGGCAGGTCGGTCTAACCACACTCCATTAGAACCTCAGCAGGCCCAAACAGTCTTGTGCCTTGTTAACCACAGCACTTTATCGGTCTGGTGGGCCAATCACAGCACTTTATCGGTCTGGTGGGCCAATCACAGCACTTTATCGGTCTGGTGGGCGGGTTATTACTGCGACTGAGTGAAAAATCAAAGATGTTGACGGCTCATTTGAAACGGCTTTGGCATCAACTTTGGACTATTTGGACTTGGGCTTTTCTTTGAGTCAAGAGCAGATAGAGGTACTTAATTAGAAAAATTATGTATTTGTGTCTTCTTTGATGGAGTATGGCGGACTGCACTGCTGACTGATTTCCGTAGCAGTGAGTATGTTACATTGTTGTCCAGTAGCATGCAGAGATAGTTTGAAAGACAACCATAGATTCTGCCCCAAGACTGAGATCTGTCCATCATGGCCAGACTATATATTCACGTAAATAGGATGGCTTGCCAGGTTAATCTTAATTTGTATATTGACATGTTCTTAGTGTGGCTAGTCTTACAACCTAGTGATGTGATGGATATTTAGTAGTTTTCAGTAGTTTATTTAGTAGTTTTTTGTCAGTTATGCACAGAAAATGTTCCTAACATCCCCTGAGCTAATCCCATTAAGCATTAACTTCATCTTTCTTGTTTTACTCTGGTTAGATAGCCATCTTTATTCATGAAACAAGCATTCTTGTATGCTTTAGGAGAAGTTATTGTGTACTAAATATTTTTCCATGCTTACATGCACTCGATTTGGCTAGACATGTTACTTCAGTCCATCGCTGCTCTGTCCATTGTTCTTGTTAACATAAATAGAAGGTCTGTATTTACCTTCTTCAACAGCCCTCTGGTACTTTTTAATGTAGGAAATGGCAAAGTCAGAACCTAAAGGTGTAGATGTTGGACATCTTTCACACTCTCAAACTTTTCAATATGAAAAGGCTGAGAGAATTACCTCAACATTTATGTAACATTTTCTTTTGCAATAGTTTACATAAATTAATCATGTTTTCATTTGACTTGTACTTTCGTTCTTGGAATTTAGTCTTAGATCATACTTGACTGTTTGTCACTTGTCTCTGTTGATAATGTGATTTGTTGAACATTCATTCCTTACATTTTGAAAGACCTAAAAGATAGAATGGGTACAGAAATGTGTTTGTCTTTTAACTGCTAGTAACTAAGGTTGGACATTAACACCTGTCAAAGGAAAAATCTCATCTCATATTCTCATCTGTATTTAACACTGTCAAGACTATCCAGGCTGTTATCCAAACTGCACTCTTTGGTGCTGCAAGGTTGTTATGATAAATGACCAGCACTTGTATAGCACCTTTCAGAGTCAGAGGACTCCAAAGCGCTTTACACTACAGTGTATCATTCATCCATTCACACACACATTCACACACAGACTAGGCTAGGGAGTGTGATGCTGTTAGTTTGTCTGAGTGGGGTGGAGGTGTTCAGAGGAGAAAGTGTACGGCTGTGATGGAGTGGGAGGAGCCCTTCAGGGCATCTGAGCTTTTTTTCTTCCAGAGAATGACAAAAGACTGGCATAAATTGGTAGCCTAGTGAAATAGACCAAATTCTTGCTTTGCAAAGTTTGGTCTAGGCACGCTTCATTGGAACCCTTGCAGCCCGATCCACTGCTGTGGCTGTCCAATCACAGCTCGCTATAGTTTTGGTTGGGCCAATCACAGAGCGGGAGTAGCCGATGACATCAGAGCTGTGGCCAAGAACACAAACAACATGGTGGCAACGCAGGAACCACGTTCGTTTGAAACGGCTTTGTCATCAACATTGGATTATTTAGACTCCAACGTGCGTAAGTCTGTCTGATATACTTAGCAGCTTCTTATTTTTATCAAAGTAGTGCAATGTCCCAGCACACCTGATATTCACATGTTTTTCATACAAAAACGACAGAAATCATTGATGTTAGACACCATTGCTGCCTCCCTCTTTTCCGTCGCTGTGATTACGTCACGTTGTTCGTTACTCTGATTGGTCCTAGCGCTATCCAATTGCGTGCAGAAAGTTTGAAAGACAACCGTAGATCCCGCCTCACGACTGAGAGCCGTCAATGGGTTCGTGGCCAGACTATATATTCACATATAAAGGATGGCTTGCCAGGCTAACAAATTGGGTCACTGACAGCAGATTATCATGACATTGAACGATCTAGACAACCGGAGCGTACAGAGACTCCAATGAGATTCCTAAACACTGCCAGTCTTTAGTCTGAGACGGTGAAAATCCTTAGGTGTAAGCCCAGCATTACAAGGCATTCATTCCAACTAGCAACCACTGCAAATGTATTAAAAATATGAGTAAAGTTGACCTTTAATGTTTGCTTTTTCAGTGATTATAAAGTTGACTTTAATCTAATCTGATCTAATCTCAAGCAAACTGATTGACAGTTGCATGAAGGTCATTTGTCTGACATAATCGTGTATGTTTGGTTGAGAATTAATTATTTCACAGAATGACCAATTAATGATTAACATTTCTTTGGAGAATTTCCAAACCAAAAGATGGAAAATAAGAGCCTACTTCAAATTAATACGGCTTCCTTCTTTGATCTTCCATTTTCTGTTATAAGAGAAGCAGTGTTATCTTTACAGCTGAGTGGCTATTGCATCAAAAGATCTTTATGAGATGTCATGCTGTGGGCCTCATCTGTAACACATTTTACTGGACTATTATAAAGCCATGCAAACAACACTCAACCTCTCTTTGGATTTACACTGTCAACAGTAATCACCGTAACACATGTGCAGAGGATCAAAAGCGAATGAACAAAAAGAAAGAACAAACACAAAGCAGAATTATTCTTGACTGTAAAATCTGAAGATCCACTATAATGATGGCACATTTATTCTTGACTGGTTTTAAACAAGATTCTACAATTACAGTGGAAGTTTATGATCTGAATGTTATTTGAGTGTTTTATTACACATAAACACCATCGCCATGATGAGAAACAAGCTTCATGTTTTTGTATAAGTTTAATCCAGGATAAGGAAACTCTGCACATCACCATCACCCTGCCTCCCCTTGCCCTCAATGATACTCCTATCGTCACCGTGGACTCCTTTTGTTTCCTGGGGACCTGCATCACACAGGACCTCACGTGGGAGTCAACCATCAGCTCCATCATCAAGAAAGCCTAGCAGAGGATGTACTTCCTGCAACAGCTGAGGAAAGCAAAGCTGCCAGTCCAGATGATGGTGCAGTTCTACACTGCCACAATTGAGTCCATCCTCACCTCCTCCATCACAGTGTGGTTTGCTGGAACTGGAAAGCTCCTATAAAGATAAGAGATTGAGAGGTGCAGAGTTTTCAGCTTGTGAAGAGATGTGTGTGTCTCATGCTCCGGTGGCCTAGTGGTAGAGTGTCCGCTCCGGGACTGGGAGATCGGGGTTCGAATCCCGGTCGGGTCATACCAAAGACTTTGAAAAAATGGGATCCAATGCCTCCTCGCTTGACACTCAGCACTAAGGGGTTGGATTGGCGGGTTAAACCACCAAATAGTTCCCAAGCGCGGCCACAGCTGCAGCTCACCGCTCCCCACCATGGGGATGGGTCAAATGCGGAGATGTAATTTCACCAGTGTGTGATGAATACTTGCGACGTAAACTTTAATGTGTGAAAGTTGGCAGTCCTGAGTTAGCATTCATGGACGCACCCATCTTGGCTCACGATGGGGAAGCCTGTTGTTGATTTAGCGTCCAGGAGAGAGCAGAGTGCGTCTTGGCTAGTAGAAGCTAGCATTAGCAACTCCACAATACGGCAGAACTCATTCTGGCTTCTGTTAATTGTGGGGATAAAACATCAACCTTGCAGAGCAAACAGAGTCAGTGGTAGAGTTGCGTTGCTGTTAGCCAATCAGAGGTGAGATTTCAGAATATTAGGAAAAAAGACTCCAAATCCTGCCGTGTAAAGCTCAGCTCTGCTCTGGCTCACTTGTAGTTCCTGAAACAGGAGCATCAAAGCTTTTCTCCCTCAGAGATCGACGCACAAGGCACTCATTTATACTAGAGACCACTGCAAATGTATTGGAATAAAACAAGTAAACTTGGTCTTTAAAGAGCAAAATTCAAACTTACTGTGCATTTTAGTTAATGTCAGTGAGATTCATCTGATTGTTAAATCGAGGTCTTTAGATGATTGTAGGGGGTAAAATGATTTATAAACCATTTACCAATTACTGTTTTATTGATGCTTGTCTTTTTAAAAAGGAATAATTGAATTGAAAAGTCATCTTTGGAGTCCCTTCCTCCCTTTTTATAAATTAATGAAATAAATTCAACAGTAAACGCTATCCGTAGTTCGGTAACACTTTATAATAAGTGCACACTATTAAGCATTAGTTACTCATCAGTTAAGCATCAGTTAATGATTAACTAATAATTTCTAAAGCGTCTACAAAATATTTCTCATAATTACTTAACAGCTTACAAGCACCACTATAAAGGCTTTATTCATGATAAAGAAGCTTCTATATAACACTTGTCATTCATGATGTTTTATGATCTATAAGTCATTCATTAGTCATTTATAAAGGGTAAGTAAATGGTTAACATACCCTATATTATACTATAAAATACACATGTACTATATGGGTGTTTTGTTACTAGATGTTTTCTAAACACTGAATCTCATGACACAATAAATCAGCTACTAAATGTTAACAGATGTCTTACAATACATTTACAATTGTCACTTAAAGGCTGCCAAATTTGCAACTTGCTACTTCTTTTTCAACAGATCATCTATTGATTCTTATAAATACATTAATAAACTATTTTAGGACGTTACAAACCATTTACTACTTGTTAGTAAAGTATGTCGAGGGAGCTCATCTAAAGTGGGGGACTATATATACCTTACAACTTATAGATGTAGGGTTGCAGCGGTTGTGAACCACTAGTGCTACGTTAGCTTAGCGCTACGTTAGCTTAGCACTACGTTAGCTTAGCGCTACGTTAGCTTAGCGCTACGTTAGCTTAGCACTACGTTAGCTTAGCGCTACGTTAGCTTAGCTCTAAGCTAGCGGTCTTGTCTATCAGCTTGAGTTTGAAATATTCTCACACTTTGGAAACCTTTTAGGGTTTTCTCTGGGTGTCATAATCCCTTTTGCATTCACCCTGTTGCTGGCTCTGCTCTGCTAACGGTATGAGCAGCAGTAGCAAAACAAGCACACTTGTAGCGTTAAATAACCAGAAGGTCACACCAGAAAAAGATGGTATAACCCGGAAGTGAACAAAATAAAAGTCGAACTTTTTTAAAATCGATTTCTCTCTATTTCTGGATCTGCACTGATTGCTTCAGCACCATGTGTCGCAAACAATGATAGTTTCTTTTAGAGTTAAAATTAATAATTCGAATAAATAGCTTTTAAAAAATGTTTGACATTTATTCTGTAAATCAACACTGCGTTTACTTTCACTTCCGGGTTATACCATCTTTTTCCAGCGTGATTTTCCGGTTATTTAACGCTACAAGTGTGCTTGTTTTGCTACTGCTGCTCATACCGTTAGCAGAGCAGAGCAAGCAACAGGGTGAATGCAAAAGGGAGTATGACACCCAGAGAAAACCCTAAAAAGTTTCCAAAGTGTGGGAATATTTCGAACTCAAGCCGATAGATAAGACCTCTACCTTAGTGCTACGCTAACGTAGCCCTAGTGGTTCACAACCGCTGCAACCCTACATCTATAAGTTGTAAGGTATATATAGTCCCCCACTTTAGATGAGCTCCCTCGACATACTTTACTAACAAGTAGTAAATGGTTTGTAACGTCCTAAAATAGTTTATTAATGTATTTATAAGAATCAATAGATGATCTGTTGAAAAAGAAGTAGCAAGTTGCAAATTTGGCGGCCTTTAAGTGACAATTGTAAATGTATTGTAAGACATCTGTTAACATTTAGTAGCTGATTTATTGTGTCATGAGATTCAGTGTTTAGAAAACATCTAGTAACAAAACACCCATATAGTAGATGTGTATTTTATAGTATTATATAGGGTATGTTAACCATTTACTTACCCTTTATAAATGATTAATGAATGACTTATAGATCATAAAACATCATGGATGACAAGTGTTATATAGAAGCTTCTTTATCGTGAATAAAGCCTTTATAGTGGTGCTTGTAAGCTGTTAAGTAATTATGAAAAATTTTTGTAGACGCTTTAGAAATTATTAGTTAACCATTAAGTGATGCTTAACTGATGAGTAACTAATGCTTAATAGTGTGCACTTATTATAAAGTGTTACCAGTAGTTCTAACAGCAAAACCATAAAAACATTTTTTGCTGTTTCACTCATGAATATTAGGTTATATGTTAGCTTTTTTTCTTTTTCCTTGAGCCTTGATTGAAATACCAGGCCTGCTAAAAGGAGACACATTTCTTACTGAGATCCAGACATGCTGTAAAAAGATAAATATCAAGCTGGCAGAAAGATGTTCTCCACTTATTTAAGTGACATCAATTTCTCCAAATCCATGAGTTATCTTTTCCCCTTTTGCTGATGATACAATGCTTGGTGTTAGGCAGATAGTTAGAAAAACACTCTCTCTCTAAAGCTACAATTTAACTCTTTATATTCTTTTTTCTATCAAACCATCCTTTTCTTTTTATGCTTGCCAATGTTGTTTGGTGTCACCAAAATCTAGAACACATCCTACGTTTTGGGACATTTAAATAATAATAATAAAAAAAAATCAATCTAATTAAAAAATGCCAACATGCTAAAAGAAAAAGAAAGAAAAAAATCAGTTTTAGACCTTTTACTCATCCTTTTGGAAACATAAAATTAAATAACATCTTATTAATTGCAGCTCAACAGTTGTTAGCTTATTTCTCTTTGTACTGTGAATAAAAAAAGGCTTGTGTTTCTTTCATTAATTATAAAAAGCAGCAGCAAAGGTTACTGTTGTCATGCCAAAAAAGAGTTACTCTCAGATGGAAAAAGGGACCAAGTAGAAGATCGCAACAGCCAAGACCACAAATCTATTATTAGAGAGTGAATATGGTGATGAAACGAGCAGAGTCAAACTACATTTATCACCCTCACATCACAGATGCTGCTAAAACGGATGCTTGAAATTAACCTGGAGATACAAACACAACACTGGCTCAAATATAAATGTTCCACTGCAGCTTCCATCCTCTCATTATCCAAGCAGCTGTCGTCAAACCGCCACCTCTAATAAATTGTTTTAATGTCTTTGTCACAGCCAAAGTAAAAGTCAGAATGAAGAAGGGCTTCTACTGTGCAATCGGTGATTTATACACTCATGCAAATGGAAAACATTTCACTAGTGTCTTCTATGGTGCATTAGAAGGCAGCAGGTTGTAATTTCACTTATCACCAACTGGAAAGTGAGACTATTAGTGCTGACGTTTAATGCATACTTGATCTTTTTTAAAAGTGGAAAAGATTCATTAAGTGGAAAGAAAGTCAGTCACAACCAAATGCACTTTTATAAAAATGTGTAATAAAAAGGACAGCCAATATTAAGAAATGCAAGACTGTGTTTGATGAAAAATTTGTAAAATTATTCTTTTTATGGAAAAAAAAAAATCATATTATGCATTCAATTAATCCCAGGTTCCTCCCTTCCTTCCAACCAACCAACCAACCAACCATACCTACCAACCTACCAACCAACCAACCAACCAACCAACCAACCAACCAACCAACCTACCAACCTACAAACCTACCAACCAACCATACATACTTACCTACCTACCAACCATACCTACCAACCTACCTACCAACCTACAAACCTACCAACCTACCTACCAACCTACAAACCTACCAACCTACATACCAACCAACCAAACCTACCGACCTACATACCAACCAGCCAGCCAGCCTGCCTGCCTGCCTACCAACCAACCTTTTTGTGTAAACTGAAGGATTTTTCTCATTTTATAAACATTTTATGAAACTCATTTTTAATTTTTTATGGCCTTTAACCTTTTCAATGTTTCATTAATAAGTTCTTAACCTTGCAGCTACTGTCGCTAGTTTACATCTAAACGTGATGCACACTCTGAAGACTTCATGAAGATATGTTCCAGTGTGTTTGTCTTGAAAGATGAAATAGACTTTATAAAGAGGTATTACATCAGAGGTAACTGTAGAACCTCATCTGTGTTTGAACTGTTTTGATGCAGTTGAGCTTTCAGAGTTATCAAAAATATTAGCTTCATCTAAACCTTCAACTTGTATTTTAAACCCAATCCCAACCAAATTATTTAAAGAAGCATTTCCTTTGGTTACTGCCCCCATTTTAGATATAATTAACCTATCCTTAGTAAATGGATACGTACCGCAGGAGTTTAAGGTTGCTGTAATTAAACCTCTACTTAAGAAACCTTTTCTGGATCCAGATGACCTAATGAATTATAGACCAATATCTAATCTCCCATTTTTATCTAAAGTCCTTGAGAAAATAGTGGCCAATCGAGTATGTGAGCATCTAAAAACTAATGATCTGTTTGAGGAATTTCAGTCAGGTTTTAGAGAGTATCACAGCACTGAAACCGCATTAGTGAAAGTTACAGACAGATTTCAGTTTGCTCATGTACATGAGAAATTATCTTCATAGTCTAGAGTTACTTGTGGAGTACCACAGGGTTCAGTGCTTGGACCACTATATATATGCTTCCAATTGGTAAAATTATTAGACAACATGGGATAAACTTCCACTGTTATGCTGATGATACTCAGTTATATTTATCCATAAACCCTGATGAACCTAATCAGTTAGGTAGATTACAGGCGTGTCTTGAAGACATAAAAATCTGGATGACTCTAAACTTTCTGCTGTTAAATCCAGACAAGACTGAAGTTATCATCTTTGGACCAGAACCTCAGAAAAGGAAACTGCTTAGTCAGTCACCTGATCTAAACGGTATTAAATTAGCCTCCGAGAACAAAGTAAAGAACCTTGGTGTAATCTTTGACCAGGACATGTCATTCAAATCCCACGTTAAACAGGTTTGTAGGATTTCCTTTTTCCACCTTCGTAATATTGCTAAGATTAGAAGCATCCTTTCCAGGAGTGATGCTGAAAAACTGGTTCATGCATTTATTACCTCAAGGTTGGATTACTGCAATTCATTACTATCAGGAGGTCCACAGAATGTAGTCAAAAGTCTTCAGCTGGTCCAAAATGCTGCAGCTAGAGTTCTGATGAGAATTAAAAAGAGAGACCACATCTCTCCTGTTCTAGCTTCCCTACATTGGCTGCCTGTTAAATTCAGAATAGATTTTAAGATCCTCCTTCTCACATATAAAACTCTTAATAATCAAGCTCCATCATACATCAGTGATCTGATTGTTCCATATGTTCCTAACAGAGCACTTCGCTCTCAGACTGCAGGTTTACTGGTGGTTCCTTGAATATCTAAAAGTAGGATGGGAGGCAGATCTTTTAGCTATCAGGCTCCTCTACTGTGGATCCAGCTCCCAGCTTTAGTCCGTGAGGCAGACACCTTGTCTACTTTTAAGACTAGGCTCAAAACTTTTCTATTTGATAGGGCTTATGGTTAAATTCTGATGTTAGCCCAGGTTTAGACGAGAGGGGAGCAGAGGGAGGTGAAGTGTACAGCGGGGACTACTGTCGTTAAAGACTTCTCCCTGGCCCTGCCTCCCACATGCCTCCATCTGAGTTATCTCTGTAGTTATGCTGCTATAGGTTAGACTGCTGGAGGACATACTGACCACTTTCCACACTCTGCTACTCTCTTCTACCACCACTCTCTAATTGCATTATTTCCTGTTATTTCAGCTGTTAACTTTATTTTCTCTCTAAGTGTTTTTCTCCCCAGAAGAAGCTACACTGGCATTCTGCTGAGCTGTGGTGGCCTCATGGAGGGGGCCATCGGCTGGCACACTGCTGCCAACCACTTAACATTCTCCCTCTCCTGATATTACATCTTACTTTCTTTAACATAGAATGTGCTACTATTAGTTCACCTATTGAATTAATTATAGATTCACTCAGATAAAGACAATAAAGTTTCTCTTACTAAATAGAACTTCTACTAAGAAATCACAGTGTAGCCATAGAAACACTACTTGACATATATGGTGTGTGTGTGTGTGTGTGTGCGTGTGTGCCTGCTCTGTCTTCTCAATCCCCAGTGAGCCGTAGCGGATGGCTGCTCATACTGAGCCAGGATCCTCTGGAGGTTTCTTCCTGTTAAAAGGGAGTTTTCCTTCCCACTGTCGCTACATGCTTGCTTAGTATGAGGATTGTATCAACACACAGTCAGTGTCTTGATGCAATCTGCTGGGTTCCTTATA
Organism: Aphyosemion australe; assembly: GCA_006937985.1. Classification (NCBI taxonomy): domain Eukaryota; kingdom Metazoa; phylum Chordata; class Actinopteri; order Cyprinodontiformes; family Nothobranchiidae; genus Aphyosemion; species Aphyosemion australe. Next base: position 69,352 of record SSNS01000061.1, read on the forward strand.
TAGGAAACTTTTTTACTGATTGGCTTAATGAACTGAACTGTATTGGAATGTTTACTTTGTGAAGTGCCTTGAGACGACTCTCGTCGTGATTTGGCGCTATATAAATAAACTGAATTGAATTGAATTATTGGCTACCCACTTTGGCTTAAGGTGAAGACTATTTTCATACTATTACATGTAAGCCATCAGGACATCGTAAAAACTCAAACCTGCAAAAGTTTGACACAAAGATTAAACTTAACATCCCATCCCTGAACTTTCAGAAACACATGACCATCATTTATGATGGTAGTGAGGTTTCTGTCTAAATGAATCAATAACAGGACAATGATACTGTACATTTTAGTGTTTACATTAAACACTACACTAGTATTTTTATCCAGATATATTTTTTGTTAATATTATATGTTTGTGGTTAAAGTATATTGGTGGGGCATTTATAATCCTTCCAGGTTCCTGTATAAGTAGATCATCAGATGATGGTCTAGACTACAAAGATTACATTAGAAGAGCTGATGTCTTCTATACCCTGAGACATCTGTTGAGTTACATCATCAAAAGATTACAAGTGGCATTCCATTTCTATGAAAATGTTTATACTCAACAATTGAGAGAGCCAAAAGGTTTTCCCTCCCTGGGGCAGGATCTTTTATATGTTTTGTTTCAGTGTGGGTTTAATGATTCACAAAACTTAATATTTGAACAAAACTCATAGGACTAACTGTGCTGATAGATTTTTTTAATGCCCAACATTGTTTTTAAATGTTGACTCAGAAAGGAAGATGCTTGTTGAATTTAATTCCCCTTGGGTTTTTAATATCTCAGATATTAAATTGCCCCAGGCTGCTGACTCTGACATCCTGTGCCTTATGATACTTAATGGGTCACTTTTCTCAGGAACGAAGGACCTCTGAAAACTGCTTTGCCTGGAGCGTGTGAATTATTGATCTTCTTGTATGAGGAGTTAGGGCTTTCCTCTGAGACCAAACACCCCCCTGGGGTGATCTTTTGCACCTTTCGGGTGGGGGCAGAGGCTGCTCCAGTGGCAGTCTCCCCTGGGGTCTCCACTCTCAAGATGGACTTCTGGATGTCTGGGCCTTGGATCTCCTTAGTCCTCCGCGGGTCTTTGAGGGCAGGTCTGTGGCCCCTCACACTCACTATTGGTCACCCCTGTAGAGAAACCTTACATACACAAACGTGTATACGCACACAGGTGCTCACATGGTGCTCACACACAAGTATGGACCCGGGTATTTTTGACACATTACATTGTGTCATGTCCTGTGTCCATGGCCGTTTCTCAATATGTGTACTTGTCTGTACTTGTGTACTCCCGTCCTTGTGAAACGTCATCAACGATGGTCCAAGTACTGTTCCAATCCTAAGTACATATAATGGCAAGTTCGCTCAAAGTTCCCGGATATGTTCTTGCTCCGCCCATTGTATCGAGGATGCACTGATCCGTCCTTCTGCGGACTTGGGACAGCAAAGTTTCCCATAATGCATTGCGCCGCTAACCGTTATACTCCGAACGGCAGAGGAGAAAGCTTATAACTGTTGTGTTTTATATCAGAAATACAAATAAATCAATATAAAGTTGTTTGTTATTGTAAATAATTGCGTATAACCTGTAAAATTTGCTGTGTATTTGTTTTTTTCTTCTTTCAGACTCTTCACGATCCCTCAAAATGCTAATGAGCTAACCCACTATCAAAATAAAAGCATCATTGCTTTGTTTTGATGAAAAAAAACTTTTTTTCTTCATTTAACAGCAGGAAATGCTGATATTTTATCAGTTTTGATGAAAAGTGGACCAAATATAATACAAATAATACGTTTTCATTGTTTTTTTTTTTGTCATTTATGGAACAGACTAGACTTTTATTTTTATGTCAGGTCATTTTTTTTTTACCGTGACGCAAAGAAGTACGCTTGTTCCAAATGCCGTCCTCGTCCTCCCGTACTCGGCAGAACGGACTTTCTGGTGTATTAGGCAAGAACACACTTGTCAAGTACACAAGAATGTACTAGCATCCTTGAGTATTGAGAAACGGCCCATGTCTCCCCAATCCATTCCATGTGTTCTCCCTTTTCCCAGGTTTCCTTGTGTTTCATGTCCCTTTAGATTAATTAATTCAGTCATCTCCAGCCAGTCACATTTAGCCACTCCTCTGCCCCAGTCCCTCATTGTTTTCCCTTTGTACATAGATTAAATTGGTTCATGTATTATCCTTAGTCGTCCTTATTTAGCTTTTTCCCTGTTTAGTGTATTCTTTCAGCATTTAGTTTTAGTGTCTTATGTTTCTGTATCTTATTTATCTGGTTCAGTTCAGTCCTTGTGTTTTTGTATTGCCTCGAGTGCCAAAAATTGCAGTTCCACCCTTATCCACTAGGGGCTGGCACCAGAAGTGAGCAAATCCTCATGACTCCCATCATGATAAAAATGCCAATTTCACAGTAGAAATAAACATGTTTACAGCCTGGTTCAAAAAACCATTTTAGGTTTCATAGATCTAGTTTACAGTCATGACAACTCTGAGGGGTGAATTTTTTTTGTAACTCTTCCATTTAGGTGTAACTGAATGCTTGAAATGATGAATAATTACATTTGATTGACAGCTAGCATGAGAATCAGAGCTAGCGTAAGCGGCTAGCTCTGGGGAAGGCCTTAGCCTCATGTTAATAGATGTTCGGCCATGTCGACTCTGAACTTTAGCCATGTCCTCTGTGTGTTCGTGTTTGGATGTTAATCATGGAATTATTTGGACAAAGAGGGCAAGCTGTGGTATTAATTGCACTTAGAGATCATCCAAGAAGTCTGTGCTTCAGTTTTTTCTGAGGCTCTGCTTATATTTTTACAGTCCATATTAGAGCTCCACAGGTGACCAGCGCTACTACAGCCTTGCACGGAAACCAGGCGGCCGCGCGGGTCAAATGCCCCGGAGCTCCGTCTTAGCTTCGGGGATTAGCTCAGTTTAGCTAGTAGCTACATTGGTTCGTTAGCGCCCATCCTCACTGATCCACCCTCAGCTCCACCTCTTTTCCCATTTATCGATTGTCTGGGCGTAACGATACGTGTGACATGGCCAAAATGGAGGTGGTGGGCATTTTGTATATTAATAGCGAAATGGTCGGGCTGTCCATATATGTACTGTCAATGTAATACACTGTAGTGTAAAGTGCTTTGGAGTCCTCTGATTCTGAAAGGTGCTATACAAGTGTAGGTCATTTATCGTTACTAGAAATATTTAATTATTATAAACTTTTTTAACCCTAAAATAATTCAGGTAAATTTGGATTCATTAAAACAGTATTTTGTCCCTGAAAGCACCACAGCTGCAGATCCCAGCTCAACAGCGTTACGCTGCGTCTCGTTTCTCCCCACCTGTTTGATGACTGGTCATCTGCTTTTCCTGTTGTGACAGTGTGAGTGTCCTGTCACTGTATCCCGATTGATCATGTGCCCTGGCTGCTTGGCCACAGGGATATTCCTTTGTCTGACTGGTTTACGTGCATGACTCTCACCCGGGGGTCTGAGGTTCAAATCCCGCCCGGGCCCTCGTTTGTCCACCTTGCCACACTGTCATGTAAGCAGTTAGACGCCAAACAGTAGATGGTCTCCACCTGGCTCAGCTCCCAGTCGCTCATCTTCTTAGCCACAAAATCCTCCAGAGTCAGCTCTTCATCTTCATCATCAATGTCGTACCTGAACTCCATCTGAGGGGAAGGAATAAGGAAAACAGGAGCATCAGTTTCATTTGACTCCACCTAATCCTGACATCTTAGGTCTGATCACAGATTCAAGTTGGACAGAGAAAGCCTCTTTTGTGCAGCTTACCAACAGCTGAGGCTCCTTGTTCTTAACGGCTGGAGTGAGCACCTGTAGATGGCAGAGAGATGGGGGTAATTACAATGCTCAGGGTAACAGGAAGCAGTTATTTCACCACGAGCCACAGAACCTCACTAAATAGGTCACATCCTTCAGCTGTCTGAATGAGAAGTGCATTAAATAAACAGAATTGCAGATAAATAATGTTTCCAGAATCCTGTGATTAAAACATCCTGTGACTGCTACTATATTAATATGGAATCTGTTGGTAATTAACTAGTCATTAATTCATCTATCTTAATTCTTACTGCCTAGTCAGCAGCCTCGGCTCCTTCAGTCTGCATGGTCCTCACGCCCTCAACACCCAACACTGATGATTTTACATACGTGTACAGAACATGCTCTAAATGGTTGATCCTCTTGGTCCTCAGAAATAAATGTTACTGTTCTAATTACAGTTCTGTGCTTTTTATTCAAATCATTTTAAAACCCTGAAAGTAATTAATTAAAATTCAACGATTTTTTTTTAGGATTTCTACCACCTGTAAGAGCTCCGAGTTTAAAAGGTGACTAAAAGGTGTTGGTGTGTTTAAAAACGTTTAATGCAGTGGCCCTTATGCACAGCCTGCTGTGTTCACAGACATAAAAATGGATGCTAAACGTGTCAGTAGGTATTATATTCCTGTTCAGCTTTCCATAGAATTCCATTTTATTTGTCTTTCTGCATCATGAGCAGGAATATGTCTACTTCCTTCTTTATGTGCATTAATTTGAATTTCCATGATACAGATCTGTGTTCTCTCTTCTGGAGAATACTGAAAAGTCCCAGAAGGGCAGAAAACAGCATGTGTGCTTGTGTGTTTATGAGAGCAAGACCTACCACACCAAAGCTGAAGACGTCAGATTTTGGGGTGATTTCTCCTCTCAGGGCCTCAGGTGCCATGTAAGCACGAGTACCCTCAATCCTCTCTGTCATGGTTGTGGATGTGCGCTTGGCTGAAGCTCTTGTATCTACTGCAGAAGGACCTCCATCTGTGTACCTTTTGACATCCTTGTGTACATGATGGTTCAGGTGTGGATACTCCAAACCTCTGGCTGTCCCCTCTGCTATCAAACATCTCTGTCTCCAGAAAAAGGGAGGACTTCCGTCCTGCATTGACAAACACAAGCAGGTAAACGCCTTGCTTTGGTCTTAGAGAGCAGAGAAGAAAAGTGTTTACCAAGCAGGCTAGTCGATCCAGCAGAAATCTATTCGCCATGAAGGCATATACGATACACAGCTGCTGCTCATCACAGGAAAATCCAATCATGTCAACCAAGTTCTCATGTTTCAACCTGTGGAGTGAACAGGTGAGTCAGCTGGGTTAACGGAAAGCAGGACAGACTGACAGACACAACTTACTCTTTCAAAGTTTGGATTTCTTGGTCGAACTGAACTTTCAGCTTGTCCAGAGGATGTCGTCCACCTGAGAAAGACCGTGTTTCTGCATCACAACATGCAACCTCTAAAACATCTGCTTTGTAGAATGTATATTCCCACTTACTGGAATGAGTTTTTTCACTGCCACAGCTCTGTCATTCAGGAAACCTTTATAGACCGTTCCGAAGCCTGCCTCTCCGAGGCGGCGTCCGCCGTTTGACATTGAGCGGTCGTCAAAGTTCCCGGTGACCCTCATCAGCTCTCTGTACGAGAAACTGGAGAAACCTAATTAGGGAAAATGCAGAAATAATTCAAATGTTGCTATTGTCACAAGTGCTGCCACCTGCTGGTTAATTGCATAAACAGCAACTTGATACATTTAACTAAAACCAAATCAAACTTTATTTATGTTGTACATTTCAAGTATGGCAACGTGCTTCACATCATATAACATAAAAACACACATGCATAAGATAAAGTGAATTAAGATAGTAAACATATATATGCAATGCAAACTCACGAAAAAGAAAACACACATATTCATCAGTATATGCATAAATAGGCATGTATGCAATTCAATGCAACATGAATACACTTGAAAACGAACATACACACCCAAACATATACACTGCTCACAAAAATTAAAGGAACACTTTAAAGAAACACATTAGATTCAACAGATCTCAATATGAAGTTGGATATCTATACAAATAACGACAGGGCAATGTCTTAGGAACAAAAGGATGCCAAGTCTTTTAATGGAAATAAAAGTTTTCAACCTACAGAGGGCTCAATTGTGTAGACACCCTAAAATCAGAGTGAAATGAAGATGTGGCAGGCTAGTCCATTATTTCAAAAACTTAATTTCTGCAACTCAAAATGCTTTTCAGTATCTTGTGTGGCCCCCACGAGCTTGTGTGCATGCTTGACAATGTCGGGGCATGCTCCTAATCAGACATGAAAACGGGTCAAGTGTGAAAAAGGTGAGAGCCCCCCCAACACACACACACACACACACACACACACACACACACATTCCCCAGCAAGTAAATCTTCTGCAAATGAAAGTGTATTGGGGCATTTTAGATTTAAAAGCATCAACCTGGTGAACTTTATGGAATAAAATAATAAAGCAGAGTTACATGCTACACATTGAGCATTAGAAGAAATAAGACCAACCTCTATACTTTAACAGGGGGGGGTCAGATCTGGTGCCTTGTTCCCTTGTTGAATGACATATCAGTAATAAATGTAAACTAGTCCATGGCTCTAATGCTAAGATAGGCTAATAATATTGACTCCTAATAAAATGCTAGTAGTGGGTTTATTTATAATATAGATTATGTAAACTGTTACTGGTCTTTTTAAAACATAAATTCATAGATATTCTCTATAAAATGCCTTTTGTTAACAGTAAATAGCTAAAGTTTTGGTTGGAAACAACATCCTTATCTCAGAAAGCTCCATTGCTAAAGCTAGCTCAGCTCTGGGTCAAAGTAGCGACGCTCTCTGTTGACTGGGCTTTTCCTGCGCGTGCACGTTAGGAGGCGTGACTTTCGGCTCTTTCGGGAAGGGCGGGGGAGTGAGCGACTGCCTTTCGAACTTTAAAATCTCCTCCTCCTCGCCCTGACGACGTCATCTTACGGACCCTGGCTTTAATGTTAATCTATCAGTCACACATTAATAATATTATTATGAATGTTTAACATATCCATTTCACATTAAGGTTTAATAAGATTTAATCCACATTAAGAAATAACATCTTAAGTGTTGGAGGAAGGAGTAACATCTGAAGGTATTTTGATAACGCCCACTCTAAGTTGTCCAAACCTGATT
>SSNS01000061.1:78943-150756 GCA_006937985.1 Aphyosemion australe
GTCCTGTGTTGTGTGTCTGTTCATTGATGTGGTGTCTGATGTCTCCTGCCGTTCCTGACCTCACCTATAATAAAGACTTTGCACCCTCACCAGCGTTTGGATCCTCACTCACCCTTCAGACTTGACAGACTGCAGTGGCAAAAGCTAGTAGCTAAAAGCTGCTTCTCCTCCATTTCAAACTTCTGCAGAGCATTAGCGGGAATGAAATGCTAAAATAATCTAGTTGTAGTCGTGTGAATAATGATCCTACAAGATTCAGCGTTTTTCAAAGTCTGTAGGTGTAAGCCCAGCATAAGTTGGACATATGAATATAAGTATATATATTAGGGGTGTATTTGTTTTGATTTTTTAGTACGGAATGTTCTGTTTGACACGACATGAACTGAATTCCCACATGGACATGTAACTGTGTTGCACATATAAGTCATTAGCCAGCAGCACATGCAGCTGTGTCCGAATTCAAGGGCTGCATACTTTGAAAGACCTGGCTGACCCAGTTGACGCAGGCTGGTGTCTGTATCAGACACCAGGTCCTTTGTTGACTGGGATGACCGGAAGTGAACAGCTGTAAGTTTAGTAACGGCGATTTTAAAACAGCGCTATCGGTGCTTATTTTCTTTTGCTTCCATTCTAGCCCTTTTTATAAGACACACCATGCTGGAAAAAAGCATAATATTACCGCAACGGTGTGTCTTATGAAGGCGCCGTGGCGGCATGACGTTGCGGGACTTTTGTGGCGTTCGTGCCGCCATGCTTGGTAGTAACATTGCCGCAACGGCAGACTTGTGAATGCACATTGCGCCTTGGCGTGACAAAGGGAGGTGTCATGATCACATGGGGAGTTACTGCCGAGCTCCAGCCAGCAACTATATTGAAAATGAAAGTAAACACGGGTATACAGTATGTTTAGCTTTTGTAAACAGAACCAGCTGAGATGATAAACTGGAGCGATGCAGCGCTCCAGGAGCTTCTCTCCATTAGAGCTGGAGCTCAGATCACCAGACAGTTCACGGGGACTGTGGAGGACAGACACCTTTAGGAGCGGCTTGTGAAAAAAACCTTAACGAGCACGGCTTTGATCGCAATAAAAAGCTAGTTATGTCCAAGATAAACAGAAGTCCGTGACAGCGCAGAGACCGCCCCCATACCCCGGCGTTTATGCCGCCATCGTGTAATGTTTTGTAAAAAGGGCATGATTGCGCCACATTACCACCACGGTCTGACCACTTATAAACGACCAAACGCTCCCTGATGCCACATCGGCGTTGCGGCAAATTGGCGGCATTGTTTTATAAAAAGGGCTTCTGGTTCACAAGCAACTCTTTTAATGCCCGTAGTTTTGGATGACGTCTGCTGATGTAATTGACCTGTCGCCGAGCCCCGACCCCTTAGTTACTGTTGCCAACACCGACAATAAGTGGATCAAATACTGCAGCGCCGCAGATTTCCACGATGGAAAGAAGTAGACAGATGCGTGTCTGCGACATTTTTTGGAGCAATTTCTCCTCAATGTCATCCAGATCGAGGCAAAAGGGTTACAGTATGCAGTGGAGGGATACATTAGTGTCGGCTCCGCTGAGTGAAGCGTAGCAGGGAACAAGGAGTTGGGAGTTTGGGAGAAGGTCCGGTGTCCGGAGACGCGTGGATCCGAGGCGGCGATGCGGTGTCCCTGTGAGCTGTCTGTCAGATGTCAGCTGTCAGATGATCTGAGCTGCAGGCAGCTCTAACGGAGAAAAGCTCCCAGCGCTCTGCATCGCTATCATCTCAGCTGAGTCTGTTTATAAAATGTAACTTTTTACGCCCGTGTTTACTTTCATTTTCCATATAGTTCCCGGCCGGAGCTCGGCATTAATTCATCACGTGATCATGACACCACCCGCTGTTGCGCCAATAGGCTTAATGTGTGTTTATAAGACACACGGTTGAGGTAATATTACGCTGATTTGCCGGCACGGTGTGTCTTATGAAATGGTCTTGGATTGTCTGGGAGTCGGACCTCCGCCCAGTTGCGGGCGGGGGGAGCACTCATGCTGCTGGTTGAGCTCGGTTCTGAAGGGAAACAAAGGAGACACGACTACTATCAAGGCTAATGCTTAGTAGAAAATTAGGCTTAGCTTCATCATTTTGTTTGGAATTGTCGGATAGTAACGGTTGCTATGATGTGTGATTGGACAATAGCTGTTCTGGGGGTGGGGCCGGCAAAAGGCTAATTTCCTACTGAGAGACAACCAATCAGCGTGAGTTAACCAAAAGTTCCACTCAGCTACCCCACCGGGCTATTTCAAGTACCTACCCCTGATCAGGTACTCTGAAAGTTCCTGAAAATGGTTTAGAAAACGGCTGTTCGGCGGGCCCGGTGAAGTAGAGACACGTGCATGCCGGGAAGTTTCTGTAAATTTACCCTGAAGATCGGATAGTGGAAACACGCCTAATATCCTCGTTTGTGAGATCACAGACGGGGACTTTTTAAAACAACTTTTTTAAGGCTCATAATTCGTATAACCAAACACTGACAGAAAACGGATGGATGGATTTTTTTTTCATGTTTGGGATGTGAGGCAGTAGAGGCCCACATGGCAGCATTAGAGGATGCAAAAGATGAGTTTTGCGTGATAAGTCGCCTTCAAAGGAAAGTTTTTATTGGCCCAATATTCATTTATCTTTATTATTTTCTTTGAATAAATCACACACACATTTTATTAAATAAATAAATAAATAATCAAATTAATAAATAAAAAAATAAAAATACATAAATACATAAATAAGAAAACCTAATGAGGGAAAATGCTGAAATAATTCAAATGTTGCTATTGTCACAAGTGCTGCCACCTGCTGGTAAGTTACATAAACAGCAACTTTATGCATTTAACTAAAACCAAATAAAACTTTATTTATGTTGCACATTTCAAGCATGGCAACATAATGTGCTTCACATCATATAACATAAAAACACACATGCATAAGATAAAGTGAATTAAGATAGTAAACATATATATGCAATGCAAACTCACGAAAAAGAAAACACACACATATTCATCAGTATATGCATAAATAGGCATATATGCAATTCAATGCAACATGAATACACATGCAAACGGACATACACACCCAAACATATATATTAACTTGCATGCACACACTCCAATAAATATGTGCACATTGCCACATTCACACAATACAGATGCAAAAACAGTTAGCATAAAGATTAACACACACACATATCAATAAATAAATAAATAAATAATCAAATAAATAAATGAGTTTTTGGAGGTTTAAATGGTAAATGGCCTGTATTTGTATAGCGCCTTCTTAGGGTTCTACAACCCCCCAAGGCGCTTCACAACACAATCAGTCATCCACCCATTCACACGCTGGTGCGGATGAGCTACAATGTAGCCACAGCTGCCCTGGGGCGCACTGGCAGAGGCGAGGCCTGCCGTACGCTGGCGCCACCGGTCCCTCTGACCACCACCAGCAGGCAAGGCAAGTGTCTTGCCCAAGGACACAACAGCAGCATTCTATGGGGGGAGCCGGGATCGAGCCTGCAACCTTCCGATTACTGGACAACCCGCTCTACCGCCTGAGTTACTACCTAATCATTGCCTAATAGGGTAGTTTCCTTATAAGGTAATGGGCTTGTTCTCATTGAATGTTTATGACATCACTCACTGGCAACTACAGAGCTGACAGGACAGCAGGTATCAGACCACAGACACAAGTCTTTGTCTCACAAACGCTTGCGACTGCATTCGATACACTGTTTCCCCTAACAGTTTTCTGAGTGTTTCGGACAGGTTGCTGAGATTTTCATCACAGTTCTGTCATTGAACGCATGAGTAATTCACATACCTTCTTGACAATGGAGAATACACAAAAATTGTCTTGGTATGAAATCGTCGAGCTGGGATTAGAAGTTAATTATGATGAAATTATTGACTTTTCTTCCAGTGCAAACGTTCAGAAAAGTGAGGTCTACCATAAGGCCTCACTTTCTACTGAATTTGTGACGCCTCTCCCAGGAGCGGATAACCAGAAATCTGCTCAGGTCAACAGAAGAGAGACGAACCCACACCAAACTTCTGTTTCTTCGCAGGATATTCGTTCCTCGAACTACAGAAGGGAGGTTAACCAAACTTCTGTTTCTTCGCAGGATATTCGTTCCTCGAACTACAGAAGGGAGGTTAACCAAACTTCTGTTTCTTCGCAGGATATTCGTTCCTCAAACTACAGAAGGGAGGTTAAATACAAAAATTCTGTTTGTACTCGAGGCCCTCAACCGCTGTACCACAGAAAATGGAAAAACCAGTACCCGATGTCTGGTTTTACCCATAATTGTCATTCTCAGAATCACAGAAGGGATGTAACCCAGCACCAGATTTCTCCTGTGCTAACGGTTGTCGTTCCCAATACCACACGTGACAAAAAAAGAACTGTATTTTTTCAGTAATTTATTTGTCTGTGTGGCGTGGGGGGTTCTGGGACACTATGCTTAGGCCGCTGTCCTTGCAACCGAACTCCAGATCAGCAGAAGACAATTATGGATGGATGAATTGATGGTTTTATTCTGTATTTATTTGCAGTTTTTAATCCTTAATTTCTGTTTTATTATAACTTATTGATATATTTGTAAAAGATTATTTATATTGTTGTGTATATATATTTATAGTTTTTGTATATATTCATACTTTTTGTATATATATTTATAGTTTTTGTATATATTTATACTTTTTGTATATGTATTTATACTTTTTGTATATATATTTATACTTTTTGTATATATATTTATACTTTTTGTATATAAATTAAGTTTTTAGTAATGAAAAAAAATCCCTTCCGCTGAATCGCCACCTTATCGTGGTGGAAGGGTTTGCGTACCCCCGTGATCCTGTTGTCTGTTTTGTCTGGAGGCTTTGTCCGTGGAAAGCCCCCCATGAAAAACCTGACTCAGGAGAGGGGTCAGACTAAGAGCGATTCAATGTGCTTAAATAGACACATAAAGTGGGTTTCCTATTTTCCAGATATAAAAATCACATAAACAGGTTGGGAAATCTCCCATGCCCCCTAAAGTACCCTAGGTGTCTCTGTGGACACGGTAAAGACCTTTTCCAGATATAAAAATCACATAAACAGGTTGAGAAATCTCCCATGCCCCCTAAAGTACCCTAGGTGTCTCTGTGGACACGGTAAAGACCTTTTCCAGATATAAAAATCACATAAACATGTTGGGAAATCTCCCATGCCCCCTAAACTACCCTAGGTGTCTCTGTGGACACGGTAAAGACCTTTTCATGGCATGGGAGATTTCCCAACCTGTTTATGTGATTTTTATATCTGGAAAAGGTCTTTACCGTGTCCACAGAGACACCTAGGGTACTTTAGGGGGCATGGGAGATTTCCCAACCTGTTTATGTGATTTTTATATCTGGAAAAGGTCTTTACTGTGTCCACAGAGACACCTAGGGTACTTTAGGGGTCATGGGAGATTTCCCAACCTGTTTATGTGATTTTTATATCTGAAAAAGGTATTTACCGTGTCCACAGAGACACCTAGGGTACTTTAGGGGGCATGGGAGATTTCCCAACCTGTTTATGTGATTTTTATATCTGGAAAAGGTCTTTACTGTGTCCACAGAGACACCTAGGGTACTTTAGGGGGCATGGGAGATTTCCCAACCTGTTTATGTGATTTTTATATCTGGAAAATAGGAAACCCACTTTATGTGTCTATTTAAGCACATTGAATCGCTCTTAGTCTGACCCCTCTCCTGAGTCAGGTTTTTCATGGGGGCCTTTCCACGGACAAAGCCTCCAGACAAAACAAACAACAGGATCACGGGGGTACGCAAACCCTTCCACCACGATAAGGTGGCGATTCAGCGGAAGGGATTTTTTTCATTACTAAAAACTTAATTTATATACAAAAAGTATAAATATATATACAAAAAGTATAAATACATATACAAAAAGTATAAATATATACAAAAACTATAAATATATATACAAAAAGTATGAATATATACAAAAATTATAAATATATATACACAACAATATAAATAATCTTTTACAAATATATCAATAAGTTATAATAAAACAGAAATTAAGGATTAAAAACTGCAAATAAAAACAGAATAAAACCATCCATTCATCAATCCATAATTGTCTTCTGCTGATCTGGGGTTCGGTTGCAAGGACAGCGGCCTAAGCATAGTGTCCCAGAACCCCCCACGCCACACAGACAAATAAATTACTGAAAAAATACAGTTCTTTTTTTGTCACGTGTGGTATTGGGAACGACAACCGTTAGCACAGGAGACATCTGGTGCTGGGTTACATCCCTTCTGTGATTCTGAGAATGACAATTATGGGTAAAACCAGACATCGGGTACTGGTTTTTCCATTTTCTGTGGTACAGCGGTTGAGGGCCTCGAGTACAAACAGAATTTTTGTATTTAACCTCCCTTCTGTAGTTTGAGGAACGAATATCCTGCGAAGAAACAGAAGTTTGGTTAACCTCCCTTCTGTAGTTCGAGGAACGAATATCCTGCGAAGAAACAGAAGTTTGGTTAACCTCCCTTCTGTAGTTCGAGGAACGAATATCCTGCGAAGAAACAGAAGTTTGGTGTGGGTTCGTCTCTCTTCTGTTGACCTGAGCAGATTTCTGGTTATCCGCTCCTGGGAGAGGCGTCACAAATTCAGTAGAAAGTGAGGCCTTATGGTAGACCTCACTTTTCTGAACGTTTGCACTGGAAGAAAAGTCAATAATTTCATCATAATTAACTTCTAATCCCAGCTCGACGATTTCATACCAAGACAATTTTTTTGTATTCTCCATTGTCAAGAAGGTATGTGAATTACTCATGCGTTCAATGACAGAACTGTGATGAAAATCTCAGCAACCTGTCCGAAACACTCAGAAAACTGTTAGGTGAAACAGTGTATCGAATGCAGTCGCAAGCGTTTGTGAGACAAAGACTTGTGTCTGTGGTCTGATACCTGCTGTCCTGTCAGCTCTGTAGTTGCCAGTGAGTGATGTCATAAACATTCCATGAGAACAAGCCCTTTACCTTATAAGGAAACTACCCTATTAGGCAATGATTAGGTAGTAGCTCAGGCGGTAGAGCGGGTTGTCCAGTAATCGGAAGGTTGCAGGCTCGATCCCGGCTCCCCCAGTGCCAGTGCGCCCCAGGGCAGCTGTGGTTACATTGTAGCTCATCCGCACCAGCGTGTGAATGGGTGGATGACTGATTGTGTTGTGAAGCGCCTTGGGGGGTTGTAGAACCCTAAGAAGGGCGCTATACAAATACAGGCCATTTACCATTTAAACCTCCAAATACTCATTTATTTATTTGATTATTTATTGATATGTGTGTGTTAATCTTTATGCTAACTGTTTTTGCATCTGTATTGTGTGAATGTGGCAATGTGCACATATTTATTGGAGTGTGTGCATGCAAGTTAATATATATGTTTGGGTGTGTATGTCCGTTTGCATGTGTATTCATGTTGCATTGAATTGCATATATGCCTATTTATGCATATACTGATGAATATGTGTGTCTTTCCTTTTTCGTGAGTTTGCATTGCATATATATGTTTACTATCTTAATTCACTTTATCTTATGCATGTGTGTTTTTATGTTATATGATGTGAAGCACATTATGTTGCCATGCTTGAAATGTGCAACTAGGGCTGGGACGATAATCAATAAGTCAATATATCGTACATAGATGGAAATGAACTCAATAATTTTTCCAGCCTCAATATATCGCCATGTGCCTGTGTGTATATGTTTTCCTTGTCTCTGGCCTCCAAAGACGCTGGATGACAAGAGCGTTCAAGTGCAGTTAGGTTGTTGACACTGGATAGGCCATTGTATTTATTGTTTTGGAGAGACAGGGTCATTTTAAAGGATGTACTTGCATTATTATGATATATTAACATTACATAAGTGGTTATTTTGTTCTCGATAATGTCGACAATAATATCGTTTATCGTCAATAATTTGTTGGACAATATATCGTCCAGCAAAATTTGTTATCGTCCCAGGCCTATGTGCAACATAAATAAAGTTTTATTTGGTTTTAGTTAAATGCATAAAGTTGCTGTTTATGTAACTTACCAGCAGGTGGCAGCACTTGTGACAATAGCAACATTTGAATTATTTCAGCATTTTCCCTCATTAGGTTTTCTTATTTATGTATTTATGTATTTTTATTTTTTCATTTATTAATTTGATTATTTATTTATTTATTTAATAAAATGTGTGTGTGATTTATTCAAAGAAAATAATAAAGATAAATGAATATTGGGCCAATAAAAACTTTCCTTTGAAGGCGACTTATCACGCAAAACTCATCTTTTGCATCCTCTAATGCTGCCATGTGGGCCTCTACTGCCTCACATCCCAAACATGAAAAAAAAATCCATCCATCCGTTTTCTGTCAGTGTTTGGTTATGCGAATTATGAGCCTTAAAAAAGTTGTTTAAAAAAGTCCCCGTCTGTGATCTCACAAACGGGGATATTAGGCGTGTTTCCACTATCCGATCTTCAGGGTAAATTTACAGAAACTTCCCGGCATGCACGTGTCTCTACTTCACCGGGCCCGCCGAACAGCCGTTTTCTAAACCATTTTCAGGAACTTTCAGAGTACCTGATCAGGGGGAGGTACTTGAAATAGCCTGGTGGGGTAGCTGAGTGGAACTTTTGGTTAACTCACGCTGATTGGTTGTCTCTCAGTAGGAAATTACATCAGCAGACGTCATCCAAAACTACGGGCGTTAAAAGAGTTGCTTGTGAACCAGAAGCCCTTTTTATAAAACAATGNTTTGTCTGTGTGGCGTGGGGGGTTCTGGGACACTATGCTTAGGCCGCTGTCCTCGCAACCCAACCCCAGATCAGCAGAAGACAATTATGGATGGATGAATGGATGAATGGATGGTTTTATTCTGTTTTTATTTGCAGTTTTTAATCCTTAATTTCTGTATTATTATAACTTATTGATATATTTGTAAAAGATTATTTATATTGTTGTGTATATATATTTATCGTTTTTGTATATATTCATACTTTTTGTATATATATTTATAGTTTTTGTATATATTTATACTTTTTGTGTATGTATTTATACTTTTTGTATATATATTTATACTTTTTGTATATGTATTTATACTTTTTGTATATATATTTATACTTTTTGTATATAAATTAAGTTTTTAGTAATAAAAAAAAATCCCTTCCGCTGAATCGCCACCTTATCGTGGTGGAAGGGTTTGCGTACCCCCATGATCCTGTTGTCTGTTTTGTCTGGAGGCTTTGTCCGTGGAAAGGCCCCCATGAAAAACCTGACTCAGGAGAGGGGTCAGACTAAGAGCGATTCAGTGTCCTTAAATAGACACATAAAGTGGGTTTCCTATTTTCCAGATATAAAAATCACATAAACAGGGTGGGAAATCTCCCATGCCCCCTAAAGTACCCTAGGTGTCTCTGTGGACACGGTAAAGACCTTTTCATGGCATGGGAGATTTCCCAACCTGTTTATGTGATTTTTATATCTGGAAAAGGTCTTTACCGTGTCCACAGAGACACCTAGGGTACTTTAGGGGGCATGGGAGATTTCCCAACCTGTTTATGTGATTTTTATATCTGGAAAAGGTCTTTACCGTGTCCACAGAGACACCTAGGGTACTTTAGGGGGCATGGGAGATTTCCCAACCTGTTTATGTGATTTTTATATCTGGAAAAGGTCTTTACCGTGTCCACAGAGACACCTAGGGTACTTTAGGGGGCATGGGAGATTTCCCAACCTGTTTATGTGATTTTTATATCTGGAAAAGGTCTTTACCGTGTCCACAGAGACACCTAGGGTACTTTAGGGGGCATGGGAGATTTCCCAACCTGTTTATGTGATTTTTATATCTGGAAAANGCGGTCTCTGCGCTGTCACGGACTTCCGTTTATCTTGGACATAACTAGCTTTTTATTGCGATCAAAGCCGTGCTCATTAAGGTTTCTTTCACAAGCCGCTCCTAAAGGTGTCTGTCCTCCACAGTCCCCGTGAACTGTCTGGTGATCTGAGCTCCAGCTCTAATGGAGAGAAGCTCCTGGAGCGCTGCATCGCTCCAGTTTATCATCTCAGCTGGTTCTGTTTACAAAAGCTAAACATACTGTATACCCGTGTTTACTTTCATTTTCAATATAGTTGCTGGCTGGAGCTCGGCAGTAACTCCTCATGTGATCATGACACCTCCCTCTGTCACGCCAAGGCGCAATGTGCATTCACAAGTCTATGGGGTTCCGAATGTGTCAATAATGTGTCCTTGGATTCTGCTGCATTGTGGAGTAACATGTCATGACATTTAACATCATCTGTTTTATTAAATTGTTCTGCATTGCTGTAATGTTATTGTCTTCCAGTGTATTTCCACTGTATTGTCTTCTCGTGTTGTCACGTGATGTTGTCTGGTCTGTTGTTATAAGTTGTTGTCAGGTGTTGGTTTTACCTGATTTGTCTTATTTTGTTGTCCAGCCTTGTTGTCACATGCTGTTGTCTAGTCTGTCGTTACACTCTGTCGACACATGCTGTTGTCTTAGTCTGTCGTTACACTCTGTCGACACATGCTGTTGTCTAGTCTGTGGTTACACTCTGTCGACACATGCTGTTGTCTAGTCTGTTGTTACACTCTGTCGACACATGCTGTTGTCTTAGTCTGTCGTTACACTCTGTCGACACATGCTGTTGTTACACTCTGTCGACACATGCTGTTGTTACACTCTGTCGACACATGCTGTTGTCTAGTATGTCGTTACACTCTGTCGACACATGCTGTTGTCTAGTATGTCGTTACACTCTGTCGACACATGCTGTTGTCTAGTCTGTTGTTACACTCTGTTGACACATGCTGTTGTCTAGTCTGTTGTTACACTCTGTCGACACATGCTGTTGTTACACTCTGTTGACACATGCTGTTGTCTAGTCTGTTGTTACACTCTGTTGACACATGCTGTTGTCTAGTCTGTTGTTACACTCTGTCGACACATGCTGTTGTCTAGTCTGTTGTTACACTCTGTCGACACATGCTGTTGTCTTAGTCTGTAGTTAAAGTCCCAAGTCATCATCACACAATGGTGAAATTACATCTCCGCATTTGACCCATCCCAAAAAGACAAGATGGCGCCAGTGTGTTTGGCACGCCAACTGTCTCTGTGCTTTTTGTTTTTATTTGTGGCAATTTTAGCACTTGTTGCAGTAACTATCGACTCTCTTCTGGTTTATGACCGGCAAGCACTTTTGGATATTCGACACACTAGCCAGCATCTGGTGAAGTTTGAGGGTGGTGGACATGGGCATTCTTCTCCACCTTTCCTATCTGGGATACCGCCGGCTTGCCTCCATCCTGGGCCTGCTACGTCGCTACGCAGAACGCGCCGCAGGCGCAGAGGAAGACGCAGCGGGAGACTAGTGAAACTAAAGGCTGGCTTGCTGCCAGCTGCTCCGCACCGCGCAGTCCGACAGCGGGGAGTGAACCTCGGTAACCTCCGGCCGCTAAAGAGAGTTCCTGCTTCAGCGCTGGCTGCTGTGGTTCCAGTCAAAATAGCGCTGGTAAACGCCAGATCGCTGGTAAATAAGACTTTCGTTTTAAAGGATTTTATTGTTTCTCATGAGCTGGACATCCTCTGTGTGAGTGAGACGTGGATCGGCGCGGGTGAGTCTAGTGCCTTCTCTGAACTTTTGCCAGACGGCTTTACCTATCTCTCCACGCCAAGAGCGTCTGGTCGTGGAGGTGATGTAGCCTCAGTTTACAAGGAAACTTTTAAATGCACTAGGTTTTCCCTGGCAGTGACTGCTTCCAGTTTTGAGATAAATGCGTTCGTCCTGGCTGCTGAACCTCCTGTGCTGTGTGCGGTGGTATATAGGCCACCTAAATACAACAAGGATTTTATAAGTGACTTTTCTAACTTTGTAGCTGATATCCTGCCTAAATACGATCGAATACTGATTGTGGGTGATTTTAACATTCATGTGTGCTGTGCGGATAAACCTATGGCAAAAGACTTTCTGGAACTTATGGAGACTTTTAACCTTGTGCAGTCCGTTTCTGGACCCACACAGGTGCATGGGCACACACTGGACCTTGTATTAACTCATGGCCTTTCTGTACTAAATGTTCAACTTTGTGACGCAGTGTTTTCTGACCATATGCCAGTTGTTTTTGACGTCCCACTGGGGTGTGGTTTTAAATCAGAAATTCCTGTATGCCAACATCGGGCAATTAATTCGACTACTGCTGCTGTGTTTTCTGCAGCCTTTAACCAGTCCCCATTGGTAGATGATCTTTCCTGTTCTGATTGGGATGCCGATGAGTGGTGTTCCCGCTTTGACTCACTATGTTTGATGATTTTGGACAGTATTGCTCCACTGAAGCTCAAGAAACCTAAATCTCGATCTGAGCCCTGGCTGAATGACTCCACTCGTGCAGCGAGGCGCGAGTGCAGGAGGGCTGAGCGAAGATGGAAAAAGGATAGACTGCAAATTTCCTTCCAAATGCTAAGAGACTGTCTGCATAATTATCAGAAATGTGTTAAAACAGCTAAGGCTGCATATTTTGCAGATATGGTTTGGGCAAATAAGGACAATCCACGTGTTCTTTTTAACTTAGTGAATGCTGCCCTAAATGTTCCAGAATCAGCTTTGGTTGAGGCTTCACCTGCAGTGTGTGAACATTTTCTTACATTTTTTATAAGCAAGGTTTTAGACACTAGGGCTCTTGTTAGCCCTTCATCTGCTACACTGTCTGAGGTGGTCACATGCTCACAGTTATTTTGGCAGTTTGTGCCTGTGACCCCCTCTTACTTGGAAAGGGTAGTTAGTAGGGCTGGGACGATAATCAATAAGTCAATATATCGTACATAGATGGAAATGAACTCAATAATTTTTCCAGCCTCAATATATCGCCATGTGCCTGTGTGTATATGTTTTCCTTGTCTCTGGCCTCCAAAGACGCTGGATGACAAGAGCGTTCAAGTGCAGTTAGGTTGTTGACACTGGATAGGCCATTGTATTTATTGTTTTGGAGAGACAGGGTCATTTTAAAGGATGTACTTGCATTATTATGATATATTAACATTACATAAGTGGTTATTTTGTTCTCGATAATGTCGACAATANGAGTGCAGGAGGGCTGAGCGAAGATGGAAAAAGGATAGACTGCAAATTTCCTTCCAAATGCTAAGAGACTGTCTGCATAATTATCAGAAATGTGTTAAAACAGCTAAGGCTGCATATTTTGCAGATATGGTTTGGGCAAATAAGGACAATCCACGTGTTCTTTTTAACTTAGTGAATGCTGCCCTAAATGTTCCAGAATCAGCTTTGGTTGAGGCTTCACCTGCAGTGTGTGAAAATTTTCTTACATTTTTTATAAGCAAGGTTTTAGACACTAGGGCTCTTGTTAGCCCTTCATCTGCTACACTGTCTGAGGTGGTCACATGCTCACAGTTATTTTGGCAGTTTGTGCCTGTGACCCCCTCTTACTTGGAAAGGGTAGTTAGTCAACTGAAGCCTGCTGGTTCACCAAATGACTCTATCCCCCCTCGCCTGTTTAAAGAAGTATTTGCTACTACTGCATCTTGCATTTCGCATATAATCAATACTAGCTTGGTAAACGGGGTGGTGCCGGGGAGTTTTAAACAAGCAGTTGTCCAGCCAGTAATTAAAAAGCCTGGTCTTGACCCAACTGATTCATCAAATTTCCGACCTATTTCCAAGCTCCCCTTTTTGTCCAAACTTTTGGAAAAAATTGTCTTTGAACAACTAAAAGGGTTTCTAGATGAGCATGGGATTCCTGAGGTTTTTCAGTCTGGCTTCAAAAAGGGCCACAGTACTGAAACAGCACTGCTGAGGGTGGTAAATGACATCTTGCTGTCCTCTGATTCCGGTCATACTGTAGTCTTGGTGCTTCTCGACTTGACCGCAGCCTTTGATACGGTAGACCATGGAATTCTCTTGAGTCGCCTGAAAAATACTGTTGGTATCCGTGGGGTGGCTCTGAAATGGTTTCATTCTTACTTGACTGACAGGAGTTTCTGTGTTAAAATTGGTGACTCTGTGTCCTCCACAGCTCCCTTGACATGTGGTGTTCCTCAAGGGTCCATTCTTGGGCCGCTGTTGTTCACTTTGTACCTGCTTCCCCTGGGGGCTATTTTTCGACGGTTTGGGGTGCCTTTTCACCTCTATGCGGATGATAATCAAATCTACATGCCCCTTAGCCGTGAAAACAATTTTTGTGCAGTACAATTATTGGAGTGTATAGCCGCGGTTAAATCATGGATGTCTGACAACTTTTTGTATTTTAATGAAACCAAAACTGAGGTCTTACAAATTGGCCCTAGACACGCAGGTGGTACTGACCGTTTGAATTTGGGACCGTTAACCCAGTTTTTTAAGCCCACTGTCTCTAATCTTGGGGTGAAAATGGATAGACATTTCTGTTTTGACAAACAAATAAGCTCGGTGGTGAGTGCTAGCTTTTTTCACCTGAGATAGCTAGCAAAGATAAAAACATCCTTATCACGATATCATTTTGAGATTCTTATCCATGCTTTCGTGACGACTAGGCTTGACTACTGTAACGCCCTCTATGTGGGCATCAGCCAGTCTTTGATTTTACGTCTGCAGCTGGTTCAGAACGCTGCAGCACGTCTTTTAACAGGTACTCGTAAGCATGACCATATTTCACCGGTCCTTATTGGCTCCCGGTCAGGTACCGAATTGATTTTAAAATTTTGTTGTTTGTTTTTAAATGCCTAAATGGCCTTGCCCCGCACTACCTATCAGAGCTGCTGACTCTGCATGTGCCTGTGCGGTCTCTTCGATCAGCTGAGCGTGGGCTACTCGTGGTTCCTCAGACCAAACGCAAAAGCAGAGGAGACAGAGCTTTCTCTGTGATTGGTCCCAGGTTATGGAATGAGCTGCCTATAAATGTAAAACAGGCAGACTCTCTCACTGTGTTTAAATCTCACCTGAAGACTCACCTTTTTTCTCTGGCTTTTGATTGAAGTGGTTGGTTTTATTGTGACTTGTCTGAGACTGTTGCCACTGTATTATTTTAGTCATTCTATTTTATACTTTTTATTCTATTTTATTTTTTTTATCTTTTTTACTTTTTATTGTACAGCACTTTGGTACAGTTTTCTGTTTTTTATTAGTGCTTTATAAATAAATTGGATTGGATTGGATCCCCATGATGGGGAGCGGTGAGCTGCATCTGTGGCCGCGCTCGGGAACTATTTGGTGGTTTAACCCCCCAACCCCTTAGTGCTGAGTGTCAAGCGAGGAGGCATTGGGTCCCATTTTTTCAAAGTCTTTGGTATGACCCGACCGGGAATCGAACCCTGATCTCCCAGTCCCGGGGCGGACACTCTACCACTAGGCCACCTGCCATCTGTTGTTGACATCACGGGTCGACAGAGTGTAACAACAGACTAGACAACAGCATGTGACAACAAGGCTGGACAACAAAATAAGACAAATCAGGTAAAACCAACACCTGACAACAACTTATAACAACAGACCAGACAACATCACCTGACAACACGAGAAGACAATTACTCCACAATGCAGCAGAATCCAAGGACACATTTTTGGCACATTCGGAACCCCATACAAGTCTGCCGTTGCGGCAATGTTACTACCAAGCATGGCGGCACGAACGCCACAAAAGTCCCGCAACGTCATGCCGCCACGGCGCCTTCATAAGACACACCGTTGCGGTAATATTATGCTTTTTTCCAGCATGGTGTGTCTTATAAAAAGGGCTAGAATGGAAGCAAAAGAAATTAAGCACCAATCGCGCTGTTTTAAAATCGCCGTTACTAAACTTACAGCTGTTCACTTCTGGTCATCCCGGTCAACAAAGGACCTGGGCTGTGTCCAAATCCAGGGATTGCATGCTTCTGAGTACCCGTCCTCATTGGTCTCAGGAGAACGTGTTCTTCCGTTACCACTTAGACCGGATGTTAACAGCTGTGAATGTGGACGTTCTAGCCTTAAATAAAAGTCCCGCCCCTACTCCTGTCACCTAGCAACTGCTTAAAGAAAATCTATTACAAAATATGGATCCACGATGCTGGATTATTCACGGTTAATTGTATAATTTATTTTTTGATTTATGATTTACCAATTTTATGAACTGTAATGACGAACAAGAATACAAAAACACATTACAGGCCTAATGAGAATGGGAAACGCCTAAAAACACAACCACTTCAGGCTTTTACTTTTTGTACAGTCACATTTGAATAAACTAGTCGTCCTGCTGCTCTACTGCTGTGCGTCCCGTTTCTACAGAAATCAATCCCGCAGTGCATCACGGGAATTATGGAGGTGAGGAGACCACGGAGACTACATCGCACCCGTTCTCAAAATCGGGGAAAAGAATTCTTGGAATTTGGACGGTCTTCGACGCGGCGCTGTGACGTCACTGGTCTTAAAATCCGAACTCATGAGCACGCAATCCCTGGATTTGGACACAGCCCTGGTGTCTGATACAGACACCAGCCTGCGTCAACTGGGTCAGCCAGGTCTTTCAAAGTATGCAGCCCTTGAATTCGGACACAGCTGCATCTGCTGCTGGCTAATGACTTATATGTGCAACACAGTTACATGTCCATGTGGGAATTCAGTTCATGTTGTGTCAAACAGAACATTCCGTACTAAAAAATCAAAACAAATACACCCCTAATATATATGTCCAACTTATGCTGGGCTTACACCTACAGACTTTGAAAAACGCTGAATCTTGTAGGATCATTATTTACACGACTACAACTAGATTATTTTAGCATTTCATTCCCGCTAATGCTCTGCAGAAATTTGAAATGGAGGAGAAGCAGCTTTTAGCTACTAGCTTTTGCCACTGCAGTCTGTCAATTCTGAAGGGTGAGTGAGGATCTAAACGCTGGTGAGGGTGCAAAGTCTTTATTATAGGTGAGGTCAGGAACGGCAGGAGACAACAGACACCACATCAATGAACAGACACACAACACAGGACTGACAGGGTTTAAATACATGAGGAACAGGGAACACCGGTGATTAGGAGAACGAGAGGCAGGTGGGACCAATTAACAGGAACTGAAGCTGGGGAAAGGGGACACTGGTGAGCAGGGAGCTGGAGGACAGGAGGGCAGGACCTGACACAGTCGTTTGTAGAGAAAAGAAACAGAAGAGAAAGCGTCAGAGAACATGGGCACTTCTTTCCGTTCTCCCCCCTGTCGTGGTATGAATGGCAGTTTACGTCAAAAAGACACGGCTGCTCTGCTCACAGCTCAACCGAGCGCTCCTCTCTCTCCATGGTCCACTTTCGCCTGCCTGGAGCTCCTATTTCAACGTCTGCAGACATGTTTGTGTTGTTATGACTAACGGAGCTTCCTGGTTCTGCTGTGAGAACATATTTTATTGGTTGTTGACTGTTGTACGTCACTACGACTAGAGACAATATCTAGCATGCTGGAAGTAAAAGACTAGAGAAAGACTGGCGTAAATCGGGTCGCCTTAGGTGTAAGCCCAGCATTATGCATGGGTGCTGTCTTCTGTCAGCTCCAGTCAAGAACCTTGCTGCTGAAGTCTGGACAGAGCAGCTTTGCTGATGCCGTACAAGCAGGAGTTGGAGTAATCTAGCCAGGATGTAATGAAGGCGTGAATCACAGATTGTAGAAGACGGACACTCAGGATGGGCTTTGATTTAGAAATTCCCCTAAGGTGGTAAAACAAGACTTGACTGTGCTATTGACCTGAGCATCCACCTTCAGAACCAGGTCAATTTTACTCCAAGGTTTGAAACAGTATTATTAACATTAGGAGACAGACAGTGGAGGTCGGGTTGCTGGGTTGCTCTAACATTGTCGGGACTAAAAACAATTACCTCTGTTTTAGAGTCATTCAGATGGAGGAAGTTTTCAGCCAGCCGTTGCTTGACATCTTGAAGACAATCAAACAGAGGTTTAGTGGAGTCAGTAGGTTTAAGTGAAAAATAGATTTGGCAGTCGTCTGCGTATAGATGTGTAGCGTGATGGAAGTCACTACACATGTATTAAATGATCAATGAGATGTAATGTTCCATATATTTATGAATTATCAATCTTATTGATCTTTGAATGTTGATTTAATATTACCTTAGGTTCTTTGTAACATCAGGGACCCGCACACTTCAGAATTATTCAGACAGAGTCAAGAATATAGTTACAAAAATACATTTAATACTATATTTCTGAATTAATGAGGACACAACAAATTATGATGAATGATGGTTAAAACAAGATAACTGAGACAATTAATGATGTGTAAGCTAGATGTTATGTAGCAACCTTGATTAAGTGTCTTAGAACCTTGTAACGTCTGGGTGTAGAAACAGTCGAATTGTATGGTTTAACAAAGTATCAGATTAATAAAACCCATTTGACACCAGAGTGCAGTAGTCTACAAACCCTTGTGTGGAGGTCCTCGTGTGATCCAGGGGGTCAGAGAGGTCAGTACGGACAGGCTGTCGGTGGCGTTGACCTCTGAGGTATCGGGGCCGTAGCTTTTGCCCCAAATACGAACCGCTGGTCGGAGGTACCTCACAGGTGACTGCAGGAAGCTGGTGGATTTGTTTGCATCAGATGCAGCTTGCAAAAATGTTTGACCTCGGGGTCAAAAAGAGAGGAGCAGGTGGTTTCTTATGCTTGGCTTTCCCAGTCGGCCGAACCAGGTAGCTAGCTAGGAGTCTTAGCTTGTTCAAGTTCTTTGAACTCCTTCTGAGCGCTTTCTGAACTCGTTTCTGCTTCTGATCTCTAGATCTGAGTTACTCAGAGAGTGCACTAGTTTTATCAACTTTTTGTTTATTAATTTGGACGAATCAGGTTTGGACAACTTAGAGTGGGCGTTATCAAAATACCTTCAGATGTTACTCCTTCCTCCAACACTTAAGATGTTATTTCTTAATGTGGATTAAATCTTATTAAACCTTAATGTGAAATGGATATGTGAAACATTCATAATAATTTTATTAATGTCATCATTCATCATAATTTGTTGACTGATAAACATTAACTCCAACAAATACTAATCTGGTGTAATTTTAAGATATGAAATACATCCTTACAGGAATACATCTTCATGTTACCCATCATTCATATTATAAAGTATTATAAGCACATTAT
This sequence comes from Aphyosemion australe, assembly GCA_006937985.1. NCBI lineage: Eukaryota > Metazoa > Chordata > Actinopteri > Cyprinodontiformes > Nothobranchiidae > Aphyosemion > Aphyosemion australe. The sequence continues at coordinate 98,140 of SSNS01000061.1, forward strand.
TAAAAACACTTTAGACTTCAACATATTGTCAATTCAACAAAAATATGATTATGTATCACTTATACTTATAAAGTCCTTTTATGAGGCAGGAAAGATAAACTTTATTCAAAGATCCCATCCCTCAGCTTAACCAGTCACACCTGTAGCCCATTCTCATTAGTAATCAGTGCACCTGTTCCCTTTGTCTCCACTCACCTCCTCAGTCTATTTAAACCCAGCTCAGTTCTCCACTCATTGTCGGTTCCTTGTGTTTGTGTGTGTTGCCGTCAGCCCTGTGTTTAGCATCCTGTCTGTGTTCCTGCTGGTTTTGTCATCCTGATCTTGATCCTGCTCCAGACCACGACTTAAAATATAACTGTTCATTTTTCACATTACCTGGCTGTCTCCTGGATTACCTGCATTTTGGGTCCTACAACCATCATTTCATAACACATTGGGCTGTGGTTAGAACTAAATGCACTAGTAATTTATTATTGTGTGCTTTTCAGCAAAAATTGTTACTGTTATATATCCTTATGTTGTTTGACGCATGATAGCTTGTTCTGTTGTATTTTTGTGTCCCTTTTCTTCTCTTTCTTTTTCTGCAGGTCTAGAAACTGATTCTTGTGCATCCCAACTCCACCCTGCAAACGCAAAACGCGACAGAGGTCTTAACTCAGACCTTTCACTGACAGTTTCCGTTTCTGTCTGTTACAGCCCTTGGCTGTTTGTGTTTTTGAATTTTTAATTTTTAGCTCTGGTTTCCTCCCTTCGTGTGTGTGTGTGTGTGTGTGAGAGAGAAGTCAAGCCACACCTGGATCCTCTCCACCTGATTGACTCCACCTCAGCTGTCCCTGGTTGTAATCAGGCTGGCTCTGCTATTAAAAGCCAGCCTGTCTTCAGTTCGGGGGGGCAGCAGGGCAGAAAGGTTCTCTGCGTTTCCCCGGTGGCATTTTGGTTTCAGACTTTATATGATTCGTCTTTGATTTGATTAACAACTTGTCTCTGCTTTGGTTTATTCCCTTTTAGAAGACGACTCGGGTTAATAGGGAATCCACTTTTGATGGTTTCTGATGCCTCTTAGAAACCGGAGTAAGGTTAAATTAACCTGAGACCTTTTTTTTGGAATTTTGTGCAGGTCTCTAGTATAAAGTGGTTTCTGTGTAGCAGAGACTAAGTGCAAGTTGTTTTGATTATAGTTTTGCCACCAGTTTGGTCATCTTGTGTTTCTGTTCAGTTCCTTTTGTGAATAAATGGTTTCAATGATTTTACGCGTTGAACATGTGTCCAAAATTGTTACCCAGGTCACCTGGATGACCTGGTCCGTAACACTGTCGCTTACGTCTTATTTAGGCAGAAACAAACGAAAAAACGGTTCATGAATGCTGATTTTGCTTTATACGTTCGTACCTTGGAGAATATTTGTCTTAGTAACTATCCATTTGTTTAGGGAATGTTTGGGCGTGTTTTTAAAGTTACTTAGTTGATAAAATGTAAGTAGCATGAGCGTACAAATGCTAAGCGAGGCTGATCGCGGTCTCATTTACACCGATCAAAAGGGAATTTGCATATTCAAGCCTGGATGTAATAAAGGCGTGAATGACAGATTCCAGGTGTTTTTGTTTCAGGATGTTTTTTAGAGGCCTTATTCTACGCAGATGAAAATAGCAAGATCTCACAGTGGCATTTATCTAGTGTCAGCTCTGTCCAATCTCACTCCCAGACTGATCACCGTGGGGGTAACGTTTTCTAAGTCTCAACAGTTCGGACCGGCAACTTAGAAGTTGCAAGTGCATATTCTGGCCATAGGGGCTGGGCGGCCTTTCATTCACCCTGTAAAGGGTCATTTTAGCACATACTGGCTCATAAAAATGATTTAAAAATATGAAAAAGTTGCAAAGTTTCCCTTTAAGTCTGGCATTAAATCAGCATGAACCCAAACTCTCACCAACGGCTGTTTCCAGCTTCTTCCTTCTCTTTTCAGTGTCTCTGATGCATAAAACCATTTGTAATGTGTTTTAATTCTAAATTCCACCTGCTTTGCTGAAAATTAATAGCTTAAAATTGTTACCTTCCTTTGGCAAAGAACAGGTTCTGGTCTTGTGAAGTCAATCCTCCCTCTGCCCTCGAAGCTGTGGATGAGTCACTGGTGTGCCCTTTCAACCTTTCCTATAGAGCTGCTTCAATCTGCTGTATATGACTCTGGTTGCCTCAGTTACACACTGATGTGGCCACAGCCTCTAGACACGTGTGTCTCAGAAAATTCATTTCCTTATATTCAAATTCTTTCCCCCCCCATAAGTTTCCAAATGCCAGTATCAGAGCAGCTGTTGAAGAACACATTTTGGAATTAAAGGGGCGACTAATTTGGGAATTCTGCACAACGTATGGATGCAAAACACATCAGTCCAAACACAGAGCCCATCTGAGTGACAGAAAACAGTTTTGCTTATGTAACATGAGGCCAACAGCCAGATGTCATGTGCATCGAAACAAAGTAAATAAGATCATTATTTGGATATCAGCCAATGCACACAGTTCCAGACGTTTGACTATATAAACAATCTCATGTATCAACCATGTTGAATAAATAAATAAACGTGATGTGACAGAAATATGTTTTCTTTCGGATCAGTTTAGACAAAAGCTACGTTTCCATGGGCACAAGTAATTGGATTGAACGCCCTATCAGATCAAAAATTCTTCATGTAAACATGTCAATCGGAATATTCTGATCCGATTCGGCCTGATCCGAATGAAATTTCATTCCGATTGAGAGAGGTGGTTTTGTCCGATCATCATTCCGATTGACGTCCATGTACAGCCATTCGGATTGTTGGAGTAAAATAATGCCCATTGCACATGTGTGCAACATCACGAACCATTGACGGCTCTCAGTCGTGAGGCGGGATCTACGGTTGTCTTTCAAACTGTCTGCACGCAATTGGATAGCGCTAGGACCAATCAGAGTAACGAACAACACGACGTAATCACAGCGACGGAAAAGAGGGAGGCAGCAATGGCGTCTAACATCAATGATTTCTGTTGTTTTTGTATGAAAAACATGTGAATATCAGGTGTACTGGGACATTGCACTACTTTGTTTGATAAAAATAAGAAGCCGCTAAGTATATCAGACAGACTTACGCACGTTGGAGTCTAAATAATCCAATGTTGATGACAAAGCCGTTTCAAACGAATGTGGTTCCTGCGCTGCCGCCATGTTGCTTGGGTTTGCGGCCGCAGCGCTGACGTCATAGGCCACTCCTGCTCTGTGATTGGCCCACATAATAGAGCGCTGTGATTGGCCCAACCAAAACTATAGCGAGCTGTGATTGGACAGCCACAGCAGCGGAGCAGGCTGCGAGGGTTACAATGAAGCGTGCCTAGACCAAACTCTGCAAAGCAAGAATTTGGTCTAGTTCACTAGGCTATACTTATACACTCAAGTACATCTAAAGATGCAGGAATTCACAGAAGCTAGAGAATAAGAAAATTAAATGCAAGGGAAAGACGTGCGGACAAGATGGCGTTTGTTTACAATTTTTCTTTCGGGAAAGACAACGCTGTGCATGCTCAACCTATGATGCGTGCATCACGGCATGATCGGATCATTTCAGTTAGTGTCCATGTAAACAGAGATTTGGGATTTCCGAAGATTTGAATCGGATAGGAGAAATTTGGTAGCTACTGACACAGACTTTATTAGTGTTATACTCTTCTACCTCTGCAGTGTGCTTGTGTTTGTCCTCAGCGTGAGGGTCACTGTGGTGAATAAGATGTGTGGCATGCAGAGAAACATCACTGCTGCTCAGCTGGTATTCTTGAAGGAGTCACAGCATTGGAGTAAAGAAAACACACGACTTGACTTCTGTGATATAAAGGATCCGGTAAGGAAATAAAAGCCTTTGACTATTACATAAAATGATCAAAGACCTGGATAGAAATGGACACATTAAAAATGATGCTGTGTAAGCCTGAAGCCTTCATAATAACCAAGAGCTTAAAAGGAAAGGGAAGGAAGTTACGGTGAAAGTAGCTGGGGGCCGTGTTCTTTGTCTTGAGTTAAAGACAAAAACACCAGCACTGGCAGCAGGATAATGGGCCACCAATGGATAAACAATGTTGACGGAGGAACATAACAATGTTATGTCCAACATAACAACACACAAATCTAAGACTTAGAGACACAGCAGGGCCCATTCCCTTCTGATTGAATAATGTGTGATATGAAGCACACACTGATGTCATTTGGTACTATTAATAACTGTAATTTAAATAAACCAAAAAGCCTGTTTGCTTCATAAAAGTGTTGTACAGTAATCTACACACACAATAATAAAGTTTTTTTTTGCTTTAATTCAATGGATTTTCCCGTAAATATGCAGGTACAGCTCTTCAGTCAGCTGCACATGTGCTTCTGCCTCCATGCCACATTGTTTGGGGCTGAAATATGTAGACAAATATGATAAGAGGCCCCCCTGAGGACAAAGGGGCCATGAGCTTAGACAAAAATAGGACCCTCTCCAATCTGTCTCAGCTGAGTCGAGTCGCCTGTGTCGGTATAAAAGACAGAGGGAGAGATTAGTGCCAGGAGAAATGGTCCTCATTTGAATTTGGTAATTTTACACCAAACTAACAAAAAGTAATTAGTATAACCCAAAGGTGTTACTTAAATGAAAATGTTTTTTTTATTTGCATTAGCATTATAGGTTGAATATGGAACATTAAAATAAAAAGCTAAATTAAAAAAAATAAAAATAATACCTCCACGGGGCATTTAGAAGTGTGCAGAATAAATGTACAGTTTTTCCTTTAAAAGTTAAATTAAAACAACATCAAAATTTTATTTTGGGCACAACACTGGGTTTATGTTTACATCTACCAGCCACTAGAGGGCACCGTTGCGGTAAAAAGTCCGCTCTGCAAGGCGAGGCTGGGACTGTGTAAAATGGCGGACTCTACAAGTCAAGCAGCTGATTCTGAGCCCAGAAGATGTTCTAACGGTAAATTCTGTTGTGAAATAAACTTATATGTAGAAATTAGTCCTTTCCCTGTACGATTCGTCACTGAACATGGTGCTGGCTGGTCACTTCACGTATCAGCAGTGAACCAACACCCCGACGGCTGGAAAAGTAGTTCAGTTGTTGCAATACCACCTCTGAACACTAGAGTTCGCCAGAGCTCGTCAGAGTGTCCGTGTTCCGCATTTCACCTTTAATTGGGCAGAAATATAAAAAAAATAACTCCAGCATTGAGCAGCTCAACTGCTGTAAAATTAGCATTCATGGACAGACACGTTTGTTAGAAACTCACTTGTATGATCTTTCTGAATGTCTGATTGAAACTTTCATCTCTTTACCTGCTAAACGTTTAAAGTTTGTTCTTTAGGTAGTTGTTAAATTTGTTGCTTGGTGGTGGGCCTCTTAAAAACATGCAGTTTTGCTCCCTGCTGCTGCTAGAAGCCTGGCTGAGAACTTTTAAGAGATCGAAAAATCCTGATGTACGTTAAAGAGATTAAAGTTGCACTGCAAAACAAATTTCTAAGAACGTTTTTTTAAAAAGCCTCATTTTTAGACATTTTATCTCATTTTTAGTCTAAATAGGAAAAAGGTCTTCTCTGGAAAAAAAGCATTACTTAAAGGTGATGTTATCATGCATGCTGAACATGAAAGTAGTCTTCTAGGCCTATCTCCTGCATTAGCTTATGACAGAAAATAGAAGGTGAAACACTAGGATTTGAAAAGCCTGTCACGCTGTCACTTAACATTCATGAGCCTCTTTTATAAAACAATGCCGCCAATTTGCCGCAACGCCGATGCGGCATCTGGGAGCCTAAGGTCGTTTATAAGAGCTCAGATCATGGCGGTAATGTTGCGCAATCATGTCCGTTTTATAAAAGATTACGCGATGGCGGCATAAAGGGGGTATGGGGGTGGTCTCTGCACTGTCGCGGACTTCCGTGTATCTTGGACATAACTTGCTTTTTATTGCGATCGAAGCTGCGCAGGTGTCTGTCCTCCACCACCCCTGTGAGCTGTCAGATGATGAGAAAAGCTCCCGGAGCTCCGCATCGCTCAGTTTATCTTCTCAGCTGGTCCTGTTTACAAAAGTGAAAATTAAGCACGTGTTTACTTTCATTTTCTATATACACTGCTCATAAAAATTAAAGGAACACTTTAAAGAAACACATTAGATACATCAGATCTCAATATGAAGTTGGATATCTATACAAATAACGACAGGCCAATGTCTTAGGAACAAAAGGATGCCAAGTCTTTTAATGGAAATAAAAGTTTTCAGCCTACAGAGGGCTCAATTGTGTAGACACCCTAAAATCAGAGTGAAATAAAGATGTGGCAGGCTAGTCCATTATTTCAAAAACTTCATTTCTGCAACTCAAAATGCTTTTCAGTATCTTGTGTGGCCCCCACGAGCTTGTGTGCATGCTTGACAACGTCGGGGCATGCTCCTAATGAGACAACGGATGGTGTCTTGTGGCATTTCCTCCCAGATCTGTGTGAGGGCATCCCTGAGCTCTTGTACAGTCTGAGGAGCAACCTGGCGCCGCCTAATGGACCGAAACATAATGTCCCACAGATGTTCTATTGGGTTTAAGTCAGGGGATGGTGAAGGCCATTCAATTGTTTCAATTCCTTCATCCTCCAGGTACTGCCTGCATACTCTTGCCACATGAGGCCGGGCATTGTCGTGCATTAGGAGAAAACCAGGACCTACTGCATCAGCGTAGGGTCTGACAAAGGGTTCAAGGATTTCATCTGGATACCTTATGGCAGTCAGAGCACCATTTCCTAGGCAGTAGAGGTCTGTGCGTCCCTCCATGGATATGCCTCCCCAGACCATCACTGACCCACCACCAAACCTGTCATGTTGAACGACGTTGCAGGCAGCATAACGTTCTCCTTGTCTTCTCCAGACTCTTTCACGTCTATCACAGGTGCTCAGGGTGAACCTGCTCTCGTCTGTAAAAAGTACAGGGCGCCAGTGGCGGACTTGCCAATTCTGGTGTTCTTGAGCAAATGCCAGTCGAGCTCTACGGTGCTGGGCAGTGAGCACAGGGCCCACTACAGGACGTCGGGCCCTCAGGCCATCTTCATGAAGTCTGTTCCTGATTGTTTGGGTAGAGACATTCACACCAGTGGCCCTCTGGAGGTCATTCTGTAGGGCACGAGCAGTGCTCAGCCTGTTCCGCCTTGCACAAAGGAGCAGGTATCGGTCCTGCTGATGGGTTGTGGACCTTCTACGGCCCTGTCCAGCTCTCCGAGAATAACCGCCAGTCTCCTGAAATCTCCTCCATGTTCTGGAGATTGTGCTGGGAGACACATTAAACCTTCTTGCTGCAGCACGTGTGGATGTGCCATCCTGGAGAAGTTGGACAACCGGTGCAACTTCTGTAGGGTTAAGGAATTGCCTCATGCTGCCAGTAGAGATAATTACTCAAGCCAAAACTAGCACGAGTGGAAAACCAGCCAAAAAAGATCAAGAGGGAGAAACTTGAAATGACCTCCACATGTTAAACCAGTCCTGTTTTGAGGGTTTTGTAATTGTTGCCACTTTAGTGCATCTGTCGTTAAGTCCATGAACACCAATACAGCTGAAAGTGATAAACAATGCCCTCAGCTGCTTAATCAACCAGAAAATGATCAGACAGGTTTAATTGATTTCATGCCAGGCCCAATAAAAAAAGTGTTCCTTTAATTTTTGTGAGCACTGTAGTTCCCGGCCGGAGCTCGGCATTAATTCATCAAAGCTTGATGTGCGTTTATAAGACCAGCGAAGCCGCAATATTATCGCAATATTACCGCAACATTACTATCAAGCCTGGCGGCACGAATGCCGCAAAATTCCCGCAACATGATACCGCCATGGCGCGTTCATTAGAAACACGTTGCGGTAATATTGCGCTGATTTGCCGGCATGGCCTGTCTTATAAAAAGGGCTATGGACTCACCCATCAGGCTTGTGTTATTTTTGGAGATTAAACATATTAACGTTGCAGAGCAAATGGAGTCGTTGGTAGTGTCACATTGCTGTTATCTAATCCGATGGACGATGTTCAAATATCAGGAAATAAGACTCCAAATCCAGCTGTCTGAAGCTACTTTCTACTCTCTGACCATAGCCGCGGGAACATATTTTCAGTAGGGGGTGCTGAAAAAAAAAAAATCTAAGCTGCTGACTAATTTTAGGCCTGTATCTACACTCCCTTTCATTTCTAAAATCATAGAGAGGGCTGTGTTTGTCCAGCTGATGTCCATGCTACAAGAATGGGGGATTGGAGAGGTATTTCAATCTGGGTTTAAACCTTTTCATAGCACCGAATCCGCTCTACTGAAGGTCCTAGATGACATCCTACTGACTAACGATTCCGGGGATGCTCCTGGACTTGACATCAGCCTTTGATACTATTGATCATGGCATTCTAATAAATCGACTTGAGCAGTGTGTTGGTGTTAAAGGCCAGGCGCTGCAATGGATAAGGTCTTATCTATCAGGGAGGGGTTTTTGTGTAAGGTTGGGAGACTGTTTCTCCAACACTGCTGAGCTGCCTTGGGGAGTGCCCCAAGGGTCGATTTTAGCCCCATTGTTCTTCTTCCTATATCTTTTACCCTTGGGTGACCTGTTTCGCAAACATGAGGTGACATTCCATCTATATGCCGACGATTGCCAAGTGATTTTTCCAATTAGGCACGGTGGTTTATGTTCCACCCAACATTTGTTGGACTGCTTGGAGGACATTAAGTCATGGATGGCTCAGAACTACCTGTGTTTTAATCAAAATAAAACGGAAGTAATTATGTTTACTCCACTGAAGGCGGTGGTCAAGCTGGATGCAGAACTTAAAATGGACTCTCAGGTGAACTGTGTCGTTAGATCTTGTTTTTTCCATCTTAGGCGGCTAGTGAAGATTAAGCCATTTCTGTCACGTAGACACTTGGAGACTGTGATTCATGCCTTTATTACCTGCAGGTTGGATTACTGTAACTCGCTTTATGCAGGACTTAGGCAAGCTTCATTAGCACGCCTCCAGGCAGTCCAGAACTCTGCAGCTCGATTGTTGACAGGTACCAGGAGGTCTGAGCATATCACACCAGTCTTAGGTGCCTTGCATTGGCTGCCTGTTTCTTATCGCATCAGGTTTAAGGTAATCCTGTTTGTGTTTAAGGCTATAAATGGAGGGGCGCCTCAATATTTGTCAGATGTCATCCATCAGTATGTCCCGGTGCGTTCCCTTAGGTCAGCGGACCAGGGACTATTAACAGTGCCCAGGATCTTATTGAAATCTCGTGGGAGCCGTGCTTTTTCAGTGTTGGGACCAAGGCTCTGGAATGAGCTGCCGACCCACGTGAAGCAGGCCCAATCACTTGGCAGTTTCAAGAGGCAATTAAAAACGCATCTTTTTTCACTGGCGTTTGGACAAAGATGCCTGGATTATGTGGGCGGCCTCGCTCTGATCATTTATTTTTATCTGATAGTGGAAACAAGGCTGGTTTAGATTGTTTTTATTATTTTTGTCTTTTACTTTTTTAACTATATTTGGGAATTTTTTTATGGTATTTTAATGGTTTTATGTATGTCTTATTTCAATGTTGTGTTTTTATTGGTGGTTTATTGTTTGTCCTTTTGGGCATGTGAAAGCGCTTTACAAATAAAGTTGAAATTGAAAAAATTGAAATTGCGCTCAACTCATTATGTACAGGTGAATCATAGCCTATGTGTAGTCTATGCATTGATATGAGTCTCATTATTAGAAATCAAGACAAAATCATGCAACAACAGTGTCAACACACCCCTGGTCCCCGTCATCACACTCTCGGGGTGTTGCTGCTGCTGTTTTTGTCGTGTTGGCGGTGACTGGACTGGGCTGCAAGTGTGCCTCGAAAGCCTAAAGTCTAATTTATACTTCTCCGTTTTTGTCAGTACTGATGGACGGACCGCCATGATCCGTCGTTGCAAGACCTCTCCAGCAGGCTTGCAAGGTCGGACGGAGTCGAGCTCTCTTTTCTAAACATCCGTCCAACGAGACAAAGAGCGCAAGCTTGTGATTGGTCAGAACGCCGCTTCTTTAAATACGTCACCAGCTCCGCCTCAAAAAATAAAAAGAGAGCCGACGATATATAGCGGCAAACACGGAGCAGCTTGAAGAATACCTCGCGGTAAAACTCCGAAAATATGAACGTTTATTCACCCATGACTGGAGGAGTATAAAGATGCGCAGCAAGCGTTTTATTCGTGGATGGAAATGACGGGAAACGTGGTTTAGAGGTGGCGAGCGCATGAAGAGGTGGAGGAGAATGAGGGACAAGTTTGTTCGTGTTAAAAAGTCTCTTAAATGCAAAAAACACAATATAAACTGCAAATATAAACTGTAAATGCACTATTTTGGACTGGATACATGACAGGATACCCCAGAAAAGCGCTACACCCTCTGTTGTCCTGGTGGGGAATTGCTTTGCAGCACTCCCCAGGTGATGGAGAAGTTCGAAAGCAAAATGGTTCCATCAATGCGTGTCTCTGTCTTGGGGAGCTGACGGAGAAGTATAAATTCGGCTTAATTTATGCTTCTCTGTCTACATCGGCACGGAGACGCGCAATGCCATTATCCGTCCTTGTGAGGGCTCTTTAACATTCTCGCAAGAATGTACGGAGAGGAGCCCACTTTTCTAAACATTCGTCAAACAATACGGAGAGCGCAAGCTTGTGATTGGCCAGGACGCTGCTTTCTTTAAATACGTCACCAGCTCCGCCATTACCCCCTCAAAAAAATAAAAAGAGAGCCGAAGATATCTAGCGGCTGGCACAAAGCAGCTTGAAGAATTCCTCGCGGGAAAAGTCTTAAATATGACATTTATTCACCCGTGACTGGAGGAGTATAAAGATATGCAGCAAGCATTTTATTCGTGAATGGAAATTATGGGAAACGTGGGTTTAGAGGTGGTGATCGCATGAAAAGGTGGAGGAGAATGAGGGACAAATTTGCCCGTGTTAAAAAGTCTCTGAAATACAAAAAAACCCTAGCCTGGCAAGCCATCCTATATATGTGTATATATAGTCTGGCCACTAACCATTGACTGCTCTCAGTCGTGAGGCGGGATCTACGGTTGTCTTTCAAAATGTCAGCACGCAATTGGATAGCGCTAGGACCAATCAGAGTAACGAACAACGTGACGTAATCACAGTAACGGCAAAGAGGGATGCAGCAATGGTGTCTAACATCAATGATTTCTGTCGTTTCGTATGATAAACATGTGAATATCAGGTGTACTGGGACATTGCACTACTTTGTTTGATAAAAATAAGAAGCCGTTAAGTATAGCCGACAGACTTACGCACGTTGGAGTCTAAATAATCCAATGTTGATGACAAAGCCGTTTCAAACAAACGTGGTTCCTGCGCTGCCGCCATGTTGTTTGTGTTCGCGGCCGCAGCTCTGATGTCATCGGCTACTTCCGCTCTGTGATTGGCCCAACCAAAACTATAGCGAGCTGTGATTGGACAGCCACAGCAGTGGATCAGGCTGCAACGGTTCCAATGAAGCGTGCCTAGACCAAGGCAAGAATTTGGTCTAGTTCACTCGCTTTTGTGCCATTGTGGTAAATAAATCTTTGAGGTCACCAGCAGGGGGTGCTGCAGCACCCCCAGCACCCCTACTTCCCGTGGTACTGCCTCTGACTTGCACTTTCTGATTCCAGCACATCTGAGCTGCCCCCCCCCCCCCCCCCCCAAATAATTAAATAAATATAAAAATAAAAAATAAACAGTTTTGCAATGTGCAGAGACAGTTAATTGTTCATATCCACTTAAAGAAAGGGCCAACAAACTTTCTAAACAGGCATATGAGGGAAATCTTTGTCCGATTTGAAGCATTATTCAGTAAAAACATTTTAAATAATTACTGTTTAGTCATTGTACAGAGCTTAGTTAAAATTGGCCTCTGCTTGGAGAAAACCACTCCACTCTGAGACTTTCACAGATGATTCAACATAATTTTATAAACCTTTACTTTGCAGTCAGTTTCACATTACACAGTTATTAAGTAAAAAAAAGAAGAAATCAGTGGCAAATCTGACTCATGGAGGCACTGAAAGTTCTACCTTTGGCTGCTGCTGCTGATACCTAAGCTTGCTAATAGGACTCAATCTGAAAACCCTAGCAATGTGAAACTGATGTTGGTGTAAAGGTTTGGAAAATAACATGAAGACAATTTGGGCCTTGGAGTCTTTTTAGGACAGCAGCAACACACTTTAGTCTTGGGTGGGACACAAAATAGCTGTTAGTTAATCGTCACATAGAACATGAATGGCGTTTCTTTAGAATAAGGCAAAATTTACAGCGAAACACACTTTAAATGTCAACAAAGAAAACAAACCCTGCAATGTACTAAGACCACACCTATCAAGCTTTCAGATCTTCTGAATTAAGCAGATGTTGAAACCCTGCAGGTTGCAGCAGGTAGCTGCCTGGGTAAACCCAAACCCACGCAGGACTCTCCTATCAGCAGACCTTCAGAGAAGAGAAAATGATAAACACCTTCAGTCAACACTGTAGAGTTGGCTTGTGCAATGACAGTTAAATGTGGATTAATCTACTGCATGACAATCACAACATCACACGCTGATGTAAGATGTATATTCACTGATTTAAACAGTGTGTCACACACAAAATGAAAACATGAAGACAGATCATGCACTTCCTGCCTTTTGTGTTAATTTATCAGCATCATATAACAAGCTCTAATGGTTCAAGTAAATCTCAAAAACTATTTTTTCACTTGAAGTCCTTTCAGAGGTTTTTGGTGTTTTCAATGTGCTATTTGAGACAGGCATCAGGCATTTGCTCATAAAAAATGGCACTTCTCTGGCAGCAAGTTAGAAACATCACACAGGGAGATACGGTCCTCTGGTAATTATGTCTGATTTTAAAAATATTTATACAGCGATCAAAATTTCATTAGGGAATGTTTTGGCACTGGTGTTTTGTTCCTTTCTGAAATCTCTGTGGAAAGTTCCACTAAACAGATCTGACATTATGTTGTAGAGCCCTGTGGTGGGACTGGGATCACGCAGAAAACAGGTCTCGCGGGAAGAGTGCTATGGGCTGGAGCGGGTCCAAAGATTCTCAGTAGGACAGAGACAGAGGAAAATGAAGACTGGAGAGTATAAAAGATAAGAAAAGGTTGGAAAATCTGATATATGGGAAAGCTTGTGTTGGAGGGACAGAAACAGATTGGAGGTGCAGGTGATGTTACGAAATTCAGCAGGAGCAGGATTTTAGTTCAGAGCAGGGCTCTATTCTGTGCACCTCCTCAGGTTTTCATTACTGTTTTGAGGCCCAAAGAGTTCATCCTGCAAAAATCACCTCAGCAAAGAGTCAAACCCAAACTCCCATAATAGTTAATTGTCTTCTGCTCCAGCCTTGAGCCAAGCTCCTATGAACACAGCAAATATATATATGTAAACCCCTCTTTAATCAGTGTTACATCATATAATGATGGGGTGATGGAAAATAATTGAGAACCATTGAGTTAATGCTACCTTTTGTGTCTGTGTAAGTGTGTGCGGTTCGTGCATGCTCGTGTGTGTGCGTGCGTGCGTGTGTGTGTGTGTGTGTGTGTGTGAGCCAGGTCTTGGACTCATCCTTGAAGGACAGATTATTGAGGGCACATTCGGCCAGGACTCCGTTACATCTCATCAAGATCATTTCACACAGCTCTGCTTTCTTTTCTTTTTTAATTTACAAAATCAACACAAAATACTTTTTTATAAGAGACTGTCCACAGACATTTAAATTCTTAGTTTTCCTGTTGTTAAGCTAAAAATTCGTTCAGGTCATCATGTGATTAACAAATGAACTTTCATCTCTACATGGTCACCCCAGGAAAATTGTTGGCTATCCTCCACCCTCCACCCCGTCCACCCCCCAGAGAGACCACCCCCAACTCCTGTTAAAGCTACAATAGCAACTCTGCAAAACAAGCTAGCTTAAAACATTTCGTTTCATGCCTCTTAACGTTCTAACAGAGTATAGCTATAAATATATTGTGGAGATAAAAAAAAGAAATGAAGTGGTTCTCTCACATTTGTCCAAAAACCTCAGCTCGAACTGAACCAACGATTGGACCATCCGGTTATCTGTCTCACCCAACCACCACACTTCCACATGGGTTCTCCACCCATTACACGCTCGCACATTTAGCAACAGAACACCACTGGTGTGAGAGGTTCTCCCCTCAATAACATCAGAGGAGAAACAGCCGGCTGCTACCACTTCAACTTAATGACAAACTAACTGGAGCCTATCATGCAGTGCCCCGCGCTGCACTCAGACCATCCACCTGATCCCAGCGTACAAAGGCTGACGCTCTCCAAGCCCTCCAAGTCGTGAAGTCAACAAAACAGTGGAGCAACGAGGCTGTGGATAAGCTTCACACATGCTTAGAAACCACAGACTGGGACTCAATGATGGCTGCCTCTGACAGTTTAAATGAGTACACGGATACCGTCACCTCCTACGTTCACTTCTGCCAGGACAGCATGATACCATCACGCACCAGGGTGAGTTATACCAACGACAAAGCCTGGTTTACCCCTAAACTCAAACAGCAGAATCACATTTATTAACATTAAATACCATCATGACCTGACTCTTACTGTTCTGAAACCAGCATGCACAGATAGCGGCAGAAAAATGCAGACATATCAAAATGTTTTAGACGCAGACGAAGTGGTTTTGACTTGATGGTCTTTACTGGGTGTAAGTCATTTTTTTGAGGCTGAGGAAATCATTTATGAGAAAATGGCACCTCCTAGTGTTCGTTAGAGAAAGTGAAACTTATCTCCTGGCTGTGCGTTCGTCTTTTTAACACCTTATCTAACTGCTGAAATGTCTCCTCAGCCTTCATTAGTGTCTACAGGAGCGGTTCATCACTAAATCAAACAAATCAGCTGTGTTCATGAACACTGAAGTTGCAAGTATGGTATTCTGGCCACAGAGGGCGGTAAGGGTCTGAGTGACATTTCATTAACTATGTAAAGGGTCATTTTAGCACACACCGGCTCAAGAACATGATTTAAAAAATGAAAAAGTTGCACAGTATGGCTGTTTTCCTGTCTTCAGACTTTGGAGCTGACCACCTTTTGTTTCTCTTAAGGTGTTTGACCTCATCTTGCCTGGATGGCACGCTGTTCTCAATACAGTAAGTTAATCATGGACACAATAAGAGCATGATGGAAACAGGAGGAGCATTATAATTGGGTAAAAGGTGAAACTCAAGTACTCCTGTACAACAGTCAGCCTGGTGGCCCCAAACTGAGATTAATCTATTTCTGTTTAGCCCCAGCTCAGCTCTCATTACACCTCGGCATATAGCTGCTGAACAAATATATGTTATGATGTCCAAAATCAGTTCAAAGAAGATTATAATAATAATAATAATAATACATTTAATTTGAAGCGCCTTTCAGGTCACCCAAGGTCACTTTACAAAAAGAAACAACTAAAAACAACTAAAAACACAATAACCAGAATCAATCAATATAAAATCATAAATCATAGGCCTTTAAGAACAGGTGGGTTTTGAGTCTGGATTTAAAAAGGTGAAAGTTGTCAATGTTCCTGATGTCGGGGGGCAAGGAGTTCCAGAGACGAGGAGCAGAGCAGCTGAAAGCTCTGTTCCCCATAGTGCTGAGGCGGAATGAAGGAGTTACCAGATGGATGGAGGAGGAAGATCTGAGTAGGCGGCAGGGGGTAGCAATGGTGATGAGGCTGGTAATATATGGTGGGGATATGTTATGTATAGCTTTGAATGCAAGCAAAAGAATTTTGAAGATGGATCTGAATTTAATAGGAAGCCAGTGGAGCTGCTGAAGGACCGGGGTGATGTGGTGGAAGGTGTCAGTTCTACTAATGATTCGTGCAGCTGAATTCTGGACAATTTGCAGTTTGTGAGTGAGTTTGCTAGGGAGACCATACAGAAGTGAGTTGCAGTAATCGAGACGATGCTTATTTAAAGACAAAAAAAATCCTTTAATCATATTTCAGACAGGATTTCCAGGCCTCGTTTTGGGGATAGCAGCAGTTCTCGTGCACACAGCTTGTAATTAGGGCCACCCACTAAATGTATATTATAATTTAAGTGTTTGTGTGTAAGCAATGTCACAGAGACAGTAGTGTTGTTGTTATGATCACCTAAACAGATCATAGCAGAAGGTAGAAATCTCTAAAGCGAGAAAATGTCCGCGGCTGGGAGGAAAAGCATTAAATATGAACGTCTAAAAAGTATTTGCTTGGTGAGTACACATCCGGGGTTCCCCGTGGTTTTAAAAGTGCTACGGTGTTGTTAGCAACGAGCGAAGGCGGCTAAGGTCAGGAGCAGCTTCAGCTGAATCGAGCTCACGGAGCGGCACACCACGCATCTTCTGTAATCATTTTTTTGTGGCGCTGCTACGGTCGATATGATCAGCGTTCTGTGTTCTAGCGGCGTTTTTGTGAGGAGAAATGTTCAGGTGTCCCACCGTGATAAAGCAGTCTAATGAAAACTAATAAATACACCTGAAAATAATTCTGACATTTAGTTTAACTCCACGGATTTATAGAGCAACACCTTTTAATATTTCGATGGCATGATGTCATTTCCTGTCATTCACAAACATTACTGCACATTATACAGATGTGTTTACTTATTAATACTGAGATAATAAAGTCTCTCTGTTAGGAAATAGAATATCTACTAAGAAATTGCAACGTTTGCAGCCATAGAAACTTGGTATTTATGCGCGTGCGTCTCGTGTGTGTGTGTGTGTGTGGGGGGGGGGGGGGGGGGGGGGGGGGGGGGGGGGGGGGGGGGGGGGCGCGCAATAGTGTAAACGTGGGTGTGTGTAACTGTTCTGTCTTCTCGAACCCCCAGTGAGTCTTGGCGGATTGCTGCTCATACTGAGCCAGGTTCTGTTGGAGGTTTCTTCCTGTTAAAAGGGAGTTTTCCTCTCCACTGTCGCTACATGCTTGCTTAGTATGGGGATTGTTGAAAAGACACTGACATTAGTCAGCGATTTGATGCAATCTGCTGGGTTCCTTATATAAGAAACTTTTAACTAATTGGCATAATGAACTGAACTCAATTGTAAAGTTTTACTTTGTGAAGTGCCTTGAGACGACGACTCGTGATTTGGCGCTATATAAATAAATTGAATTGAAGAGTCTCACATCAGATACTGTCTTTAGTGCTTTACTTAACAGTCAAAGAATCTAACAAGTCTCTTTTGCAATGAATTTGCTCCTTCATGTGCTTCAAGAGTCTTTCTTGGTTTCTTGAATTTGCACCAGAATATTACATGTTGTGTTTCCATCTAGCTAAGCCCTTTAAAAAGTAATTAAGCTTATTCATTTATATTTACGATATTTTGGTCAATGCTGAGGCTCTCTCGTTGGCTCCTTTAAGCTGAGAATTGCCTAATAATTATTAACACATTGATATAAAGTTTTAATCATGCAGGCCACAGCATTCCTTACAACAAGAGTATCTGAAAATGATTAAATGTTGCATGGAAGTTTGAGAGTGGACCCAAATGAGTGGAGGGGATAAAAGACAACAATGACCAGAATTAGTTTCTCTAAAATACAAAACCTCTACAGAAAACAGGGAGCTAAGGCTGAAACAAACAATGATCTAAACAGGAAAACTGACACAGGTGGCAACGATTAGGACAGAGCAGATGATCACAGGGTGGGAAAATTAAAGGAGAAAAACAACCAAATACAAAGAGGAAGGGGAAAAGCTCCTCAATACAAATTCATACACCATATTTATTCATAATAGAGCTCCTAATCAATGAAACGTCTGAAAGCTAAAAGCTTCTAAGGAACGCCCCCACCAAAATTACTTTTTATGCTTACTTTATATAGTTTGTTGCTGTTTTTTTTTTTTGTTTGTTTGTTTGTTTGTTTGTCATTTCCCAGTCTTGTGTTTTCTCCTTGGGGTGCTGCAGACTGAAGACAGATCCTGTTGTGTAGCTTCTAACAGAGATGATTAACCACAACTGAAACTTTCCTCCAGACAAAGTCTGGTCAACAGAAACATAAAAGGAGAGACCTGCTTTCATTTTCATTTGTTAGGTGTGTGTGTGTGTGTGTGTGTGTGTGTGTGTGTGTGTGTGTGTGTGTGTGTGCGTGCGTGCGTGCGTGTGTTCTGTCTCTATTTTATGCAAAATATCTCATGAACCGCTGCATGCATTTTAGTAAAATGTTCAGAAACTATTAATATGATGTGCTTCTACAACTGACTACTTTTTGGGATTTAATACTTTGGCTGATGAAGTCAACTCTATTTGTCTGTTAGCAAAATATTTCATGAACTACTGAATGGATTTATTGAAAGTGTCAGAAACTCTTCATTAGACATACATTCACAACTAATTTAATTTTGGCATCAACCCCATTAAAGATGGCTGCCACACCTAATCAATCCTAACACAAAACATGGCCATAACATATTCAGTTTCACTGATATCCATTTACATGTGCTAGCTTGGAGCTATTCTCAACACAGATTGCGTGAAACCTTCCGTAATGTTATTTTTATGATTTTCCTAAAACTGGTGAAATTCTAATAGTTTTTTACATGGGATTGGTACAAAACTCCCAAATTAGGTAATTATTTACGCAAACTGACTCTAGACAAAAGCTTCAGCATCATCCAGGTCATCACTTGATTCACGCATCACCTTCAGGTTCCCACATATCCAGACAAAGAAAGCTGCACGTCTCCATCAACCCTCCACAAACAGAAACTCTTTCAGTGATCTAAACAAAACTCAAACAATAAATTTAAAGACCAAGTTCACTTGTTTTTTCAATACATTAGCAGTGGTCTCCAGTATAAATGAATGCCCTGTGAGTCGTTCTCTGAGGAAAAAAGCTCTGGCGCTCCTGTTTCAGGAAGTAGAAGTGAGCCAGAGCAGAGGTCAGCTGAAAACGGCAGGATTAGGGGTCTTTTTACTGATATGCAGGCATTTCTTCTCTGATTGGCTAACAGCAACACGACTCTACCACTGACTCTGTTTGCTCTGCAATGTTGATGTTTTATCTCCACAAATAACACACGCCTGAAGGAGTTCTGCCATGTTGTTGAGTTGCTAACGGTTAGCTTCTACTAGCCGAGATGTTCTCTGCTCTCTCCTGGACGCTAAACCAACTACAGCCTTCCTCGTCGTGAACCAAGATGGGCGAGTTCATAAATGTTAATTTGACATTATGACATGAAAATTTCACTGGCTCTTCTAATGAGCATTTCCTCATCTATTTTCTATCAGTGGCTAATGCAGGAAGTAGGGGTAAAAGACTATTTTCACATTTAGCCTGCGTGTTAAACTCAGAGTGACCAATCATATTTCAAACATAACAAGTAATAACTGTTTCTCAGTGAACTTGGTCTTTAAACTTGTCTGTAACATTTCAGCTGTTTTATAAAAAAAACTTAGATGGAACCAGAATGCTGTATTTTTTAGGACATAGTTGATAGACTCAACCAAGTATAAAACTTTTTCACTTTGCTTATTTCTAAGTATAAGACAATCTTAGTTTAAAGCCACATTCCACAACTTTTGCACCTTAAAATAATGTTTTTGTAAAGTTTTGGTGGCATACTATCATCTATTATGTTCATTTTCTGAGCTATGATGGTGTTAGGGGGTCCCACGTCTGTTTCACCCGCGACTCGACACCAGAAGTACTGACTGCGTGTTGCTTTACGGCACCACATGGCAAGCCAAAGGGGTGAAAAAAGCTGCCACAACGCGCGTTTAGAATGCATGATTTTAGAATGCGCGTTTTTTGCCTACTTTGGCGTCAAAACGCGTGTTCAAGATGCACGTTTTGGCGAACATAATGCACACTTAGGACGCGCGCTTTTTCACCCCTTTGGCTTGCCATAGTAGTATAACATAGACCCGTGGTTTAGAAACTTGAGCAGTGACAGATCCACCAAAGAATACTAGAAATGCTTCCATACTTCAAGGATTACAAGACCTTTAATTCCAAGCAGTATTTCCTGCCAATAGGAAGCACACTGAAAGGACCAGCGTCGCCTGCAGCTGCACATAATGTATACAGAAACGTCCCCTGGGTTATGGCCCCTAATTGTGTGGGATGCATGCAGACATATGTAACCTAAAGATAGTGAATGTGAGAATATAAACAAGGCTTAGAAAGTAGGTAATTAACCAATCATTTATATCAAAATTAAACTCTTCCTTTCATATGAAGGATTATATTCAGAAAATAAAATAAACAGGAGAAATGTGAGGGAGAGACATGATTCTTCTAATAGTTCTAATCAAAAAAGACATTTTTTGGTACAGATTTGTTAGCCTGCTTGCCAGTTTAAAGGAGCGAGGCCTTGATTCTTCCCCAGAGGGTTGGTTTTGTTGGTTCACAGTCAGTGTATGGATTCAAAGGGACATAGTTAAGAACATTGCTGTCCTGATAAATGATATGTTGTGCCGATGCCTCTGAGTTTCCC
The DNA here is from genome assembly GCA_006937985.1 of Aphyosemion australe. NCBI lineage: Eukaryota > Metazoa > Chordata > Actinopteri > Cyprinodontiformes > Nothobranchiidae > Aphyosemion > Aphyosemion australe. The sequence goes on from SSNS01000061.1 coordinate 118,655, forward strand.
ATAAGCTCATTGTGCAGGAAGCGTATTTGCACAACTACCACCAGATACATGAATGTCCCAAAGTCACCAAAAACAAGCAAGGACGCCTTCAGAATGTCCTTTTAGCTCATTTATCATCTCGTAAATAACTCTGTCACTGTGTTTTGCTGTTTATATTAGAAATTTCTTTCTCAGCGTTCATGAATAAACGTCATTTTCAGCTCTCACAGCTGGTCGCCTTGTCCAAAACTTACATGAGGATAAACAACCTGCAAGCTGACAAATAATCAAGTCAACATGGCATGATTGATGACGGTTCAGTTTCAGTTTTTTTTTTTTGATGATCTACATGTTGCTTGATTTTCTTTCAAGCTTTAATCCTTCAAACAGTGTCATTCTTTGTAGCTGCAGTCAAAAATGACTTCACCACATGGACAAAGAAGAAAATTGGACTCTTTAATTTTGTTTGCTGTATTAGCTGAGCTACTGGGTCGAAGAGAGGGATAGATTTATCAGGCAATTAATCCTGAAAGCCAGGTCAGTTTAGATTACTGTCTCTCTTGCAATTGTAAATCAGTTTAAGTGTTAATATGTGGGTGGTACCCTTATGAACTCAGTCTGACACGAGGTAACCTCGCCACAGAAAGGACATGGGTTTATATGTATTCATTGCCTATATCACTTGTCAGTCATAAAAGCTTTTGTCGTTCTTTAAATGGAAAATGGGCTCCCAACCATTACTAACCATGTGGTCCTGGTCAAGCTGGGCTGGAGCCTTTTACTGCCAGTCCATCACAGGGCCACATGGAGATGAACAACAATCCTCACAAACAACTTAACCAACACATGCACATGGAGAACGATAGAAGTACAGTATGTATTGTTGCAGCTGGGAATCAGACCCAGGATCTTCTTGCTGCAACAGTATCAACCACCTGTACCATCATACACCCTGAGAATGGTTACCCATTTGAAAAAAACGTCTAAAACCATCTCAGTCTTTTGATGGATTCAGATCTCTGTTTTTCTCTGTAATTCTAATAGTTTTTTACATGGGATTGGTACATAACTCCCAGATTAGGTCATTATTTGTGCAAGCTGACTCAGCATCATCATTGTAAATGAGAATGAGTTCTCAATCGACTCATCTGGATAAATAAAGATTAAATAAAAAAATAAAATAAAAATCTTCCTTAGAGATGTTTTGGAAATCAATGAAGTGGGGACAAACTTGCCCACAAGCCTCCCTCTTTAAAGAAAAAATAAATCTACACCAACATGGATGTTCTTTGCAGTGTCCTGCAAGTTCTTCAGGCTTGTATTATGAACAAAGTGGGCTCCTGGTTGTGTGTGACAGGTTGAGGTGGTTTATTATTTCAGCAGAAGTACATCAAGGCCCTTTGGGAACTGGTGGCAGAGTAACCCTGATGTAGGGCTTGTCCTCACAAAGACCGCAATCCTTGGCTATCAACCCTATTACACAAGCATGCTAGCATGGTTTAGGGTTAGCCTAATCCTGCACAGCAAATTCAGCATGCTCAAATTAACACTGTCAGAGTTGATTTAAACACTTTTAAAGTGTCTATATGGGTCCACACCAGTAAGAGGAGAGGTGGTACTTTAACTCTGAACCAACTCTTCTGGAGTTGACAATTTAACACAAGTGTTAAGAGTTACTATAGTAACTCCAACAGTGTGGCGAACATTATTGGGTGGATGTGGTAAGATTGCTGTGTGAACGTACTGCTGACATATTGAGAGTAGTGATAGTCCAGGAAAAAACTATTTGGCAAGTCCAAAGGTCAGAGCAGCACCATGAATGCCTTCACACTGACATGGGTTCTCCGGATTAGCTTCAATAGACCCAGATTTTCAGTAGGTCTGGAGGGAGTAATGAGATCTGTTTTGGTGCAACTTCAACTATAAATCATGAAGACAGAGTTGATACAGAGACCTTGATGTTGAAATCTCACCTGTAGAAAGTTTTATGCAACATTAACGAAAACATTTTTTGAAATACATAAATTACCAATAAAATGTTAAATCAACACAAAATTTCTTCTTAACCCTTTCTTTTACCTGTGGGGAAACGGATGTGTTGGAGTTACGTGCCCGCCCCATAACCGAAGGGTGAAGGTTCAGGGTCCTCTCATTATGTCGTAGTCGTTGTGTCCTTGGGCAGGACGCTTCACCATCCTTGCCTGCTAGTGGTCAGAGGGACAGGTGGTGCTGATTGTTTAACAGCATCACTTCTATCAGTGTGCCTCAGGGCAGCTGTGGCTGCTGTCAGGATCTGCTCCTTCTGCCCCTGCTGTCTTGTGTCTCGTCTCCCCTTGTTAGGTGTTCATTTGACTCACCTGCTCCTTGTTACCCTACCCACCTTTTCCCTGATTATCCTCATGTATTTAAACCCTGTTTGTGCTTGTCTTTGTCAGATCCTCGTCTTGTCTTCCAGTTGTAGCGTCCTACGTACCAATATTCAACCTTCTCAGTGGCCTAGTGGTATGCCCTGAGACTGGGAGATCGTGGGTTCAAATCCATGGTTGGGTTATACCAAAGACTTTAAAAATGAAACCCAATGCCTCCCCGCTTGACACTCAACACTAAGGGGTCGGATTGGGGGTTAAACCACCAAATAGTTCCCGAGCGTAGCCACTGCTGCAGCTCCCCACTCCCCACAGGGATGGGTCAAATGTGGAGATGTAATTTCACCAGTGTGTGATGATGACTAATGGGACTTTAACCTTAAAACTGTTCTTTTTTCCTGCCAGTCTGCTTCCCGTGCCTGCTCTCCTGCATTTGGGTTCGATCCAAACAACACCACTTCATGACAGCCGCAAGGTAGCCCATCACCATCCATGTGTGAATGGGTGCATGACTGATGTGTTGTAAAGCACCTTGGGGGGTTCTAGGACTCTTGAAGGCACTAGATAAAAGCAGGATCTTAACTATTTTTACCCAACAGCATCAAAGGGAATTTGAAACTCTTCTATGGGCAGCAGTAGCTCAAGAGGTAGAGCGGGTTGTCCAGTAATTGGAAGGTTGTAGGTTCGATCCTGGCTCCCAACAGAGAGTGCTGCTGTTGTGTCCTTGGGCAAGACACTTAACCCACCTTGCCTGCTGGTGGTGGTCGGAGTGTGCCCCAGGGCAGCTGTGGCTACATTGTAGCTCATCACCATCAGCGTGTGTGTGAGTGGATGAATGATGTAGTGTAAAGCACTTTGGAGTCCTCTGACTCTGAAAGGCGCTATACAAGTGCAGGTCTTTTATAATTGGTAACACTTTACAATAAGGGTCCCAATTATTCATGTTACTTAGTGCATTATTAAGCATTAATAAACAAAGGATCCCTTTATTAACGTGTTGTTAACTATTAAGTGTCCTTGAGGTTAGGACAAAGGACCGGGGGTGTCTGCTTAGTAATGCATTACTTAATATTAAGCAGTTGTTAATACTTTATTTAATAGTTTATTATTATTAATGCTTAATAATGCACTAAGTAACGTTAATAAAGGGACCCTTATTGTAAAGTGTTACCATAATTTATTATTATATTAGAAAATCTAACAGAAGACACTTGTCTCACCCTAAGGAGATCATTAATGTTTGGTATAATCTTCATAAATGAACTGTGCTGTTGCTGTAAAATAGGATATCCTTATTCTGTCATTAAAAGCTCCAGTTGCACAAACTTGCACTGAAATGTGAACAGACATGTAATTCCAGTGGCCAAGGGATATAAGATGGATCAGACTCCCGTGTGTGAGAGCAGAACCAAGTGAAGTCTACATTCAGCTGAGGAAAGGCTCTCCAACATCCCGGTGACTAATTGAGAATGTGGAACGCATCATAAACAGTCTGCTTTGTTTTGTATTTGAACAAATAACCTATGGCACTTTTTGGACGTATTAAGATGAGAGAGAAGGGATGTTTCTCTTTTCCCTTCTTTTTTCTGGGTAAAGGAGTGAGTTCATATCTACGTAACAACATTCTGATAAGAGCTGGAGATCTAATGAAATGTTCCCATTCCTGAGCCATCTTTTCTCTTTTGTCGTTAGTTTATAATAAATTGGATTTGATGTCAAGGGTGTTGCAATTAAAAACTGAAAGCATTCATTACCTTGTTAGGATAGCACTAAATGTGTCCTTTCAAATGTGCTGGAAAACATTTGATCACTTTCTCTTCTTTGTGATTTTCAGTGGAAATATAAACTTTCACTTACTAATAACACTCTATAACAGAGGTTCTTGGAGTTGATAATCAATGTTACAAATATGATTTCTAGATAAGGGCAAGGGTCAGAAGCAGCAGTAAGCAAATCTCTTTTATTGACTTTAATTACATCTAGAAATGGCACCGTTGGTCTGTGATCGTTGGCTTTGAAGTCAAACCCTGCTAACTTTTGACAGTCTTATGTGTTATTTTCATGCCTCCATGCATGAACTGTCAATTTAACAGCCTCTGTTTTCTAAGTCTACTTTTCTTGTCCGCACAGCCACATTTAGATATCGCCATGGTAACGTGGTGTAACACCTTTCTTGCTTCTGCTTCTATGACGATGACACCAGCGAAGGACGCTGGTCTCACTATGTCGTGTTTGCAGGTCTTTCAGTGGACTTGCTCATTTTAACATGAAGCTGGATAACACATCAGTGTTTCATCAGCAGTGGGTGTTACCATGGTCACATATTAATGTACACAAAAATAACCAGAAAACTATAGAAAACAAGACTTCATCTGCTGCAATGAGGATGCTACTCTGGTCTGTTGCAAAAAGAAGCCTACCCTAACCCTAACCCTAACCCTAACCCTGGACCCCCCGTAATCCAGAAGGACCTTTCTGAGCCGCTGCTCTTGCTCATTGAAAGGAGTGAGGTGGTCCAGATCAGAATGCTCCAGGTCACGTACCCATGAAGGTTCTTCAGCCATGTCCCACAAAGAAGAGACCTCAATGAAGATTATGAACTCTTTGGATGTATGTTCTCCAGGCCACGGAACAGTTGACGTTCTGCATCAGTTAAGTGAAGAATGGAGGTTCGTACGTCCACATCTCTGGAGGACTTTAGGCAAACAAAAAACAAGAAGACATATTTGTTCAAAAATGTACAAACCATTGTTAGAGATCACTGGCTGTTGTGTCATCAAAAGTATCTTCAGTTGTTTTAAAGATTCATCAGTTAAAAATGAAAAAAATAAACAGGAAGTAGTTCTGTTTATTGAAATCCACTCTGGGTTTTCTTCTTTGGTGGCTCTTGGACTCAACAATAGTCAAACATATGCAAGATTTAAAATGAATGCAGCATTAAATAAAACATGTTTCTTCTTATTGTGCTTGTAGACATTTTGCAAAATCAAATGGGCAAAATGTTCCAGAACCTTTTAAACGGTAAACGTGATTTGAAGTCAGATTCTTTTTTCTTGGTGTGTTTTGAACATTGAACTTTAATTTTCATTCAAACTCATTACATTTGTTTGGGCCGCAATGACAAAATCACACTCCAACTCAAACATTTGAAAAGTACTTCAAAAATCTGAGCACGATGATCATCATTAACAGTTAAAGGGACACTTTGCAACTTTTAATGTTTTTAAGTCATGTTCTTGAGCCAGTATGTGCTGAAATGACCCTTTACAGGGTTAATGAAAGGCCACCAAGCCAACGGTTTTGTTTGAATTCTCTTTTATACATTTTTTCAGAAATAAGAAAAAAAACCTGTTTGTTGACTTAAATATTTAAATCACAAGGAGCTTGTTTGAGTGCTTCTTCCTCACCTCATTCCACATCAGAATCACAGAATACGTCAAACAGCAATGCTGAAAAATGCTGTTTTTAAAAGCCTGAAGTGGTGAAGACATAAACCAGACAGAACTCAGCTGTATGAGACTGTCAGAGGGCAAATTCTTCTCATGCATTAAAAATCATAAATCTGCAGAATGGTCTAATGTTTAAAGTTTGTTCTGTTTGTAATTTGGCCCAACAGAATCCTCGTTGAATTAAACCTTTACTTTTATCATATCTGAATGTAAAAAATATTCTGATGTTCAAAATGTTTCTAAACAGATTAAATGTGTGATCTTGGATTTGCTTTATGCAGCTGATCCAGCAGATGTATTTGAATGTATTAAACATTATTTTGGCTGGAGTGTGCTACCCCTATTTCTTTTGGTAGCCCCCCAAAAAGAAGACACACAAGGAAACACTCAGAAAGAGCCTCACAGATCTTCGTCACACTGTAAATATGTAGTCATGGCCTCGCCAACCTTGGCTCGGAATGCTGTGTTGACTGCAGCCAGGAGAGAGCAGAGCATGTCTCGGTTAGTAGAGGCTAACCGTTAGCATTAGCAAATCCACAACATGGCGGCACACATTCAGGCTTGTGTTACTTGAGGAGATAAAACATCAACGTTACATTTTTTTATGCAAGAAAGACGAGCGATCAAAGAGAGAAGAAGACTCACGTTTAACCAATCAGAGGCAAGATGTTCGTGTATCATGAAAAATAATGAGTAAAACTTCAAATCCTGTCGTTTTCCAACCCACACTCCTCCAACTAACTTCTACTTCCTGAAACTGGAGCACCAGAGTTTTTTTCCCACAGAGGACAACTCACAAGGCATTCATTTATACTAGAGACCATGGCAGATTTGTTGAAATAACATGTGTACGCCCACTTTAACTCATTCACTGCCATTGACGACTTTAGTCGTCATTTCCATTTTTTTACGGGGCGGGCGTCGGAACGAGCCCCCGCACCATGGGAACAAACATCACGTGTCTAAAGCAGATCTTCATCCGTGTATGTCACACATCACGTGATCAGGAAGCAGAAAATCAATGGATTACGAGTTTGTTTTGGGACGCTGCTGTGAAAAAAACGATGCGCCGAACCGGAAATGGTTCTGCAGCAGCGCTTGGGCACCAGATTGTGAACGAACGTATAACGCTAGAAATACGGCGATTCTTCCTGATGTAAGAAGTGAGTCTACTCTTTCTTTTGGTAGTTTTGGCGTTTACATGATCATAGAGCACAATGTTCTGTGACTCTTCAAAAAACAGTAAAAACGCTCAAAAACGCTGGCAGTCAGGGGCTTTCTGATCAGAAAACGGCTGGCAGTTAATGAGTTAATAGGTGAATGCAGAATATTCACAAGCTGCTTGATAAACTTGTGTGTGTGTGTGTGTGGGGGGGGGGGGGTGTTCTGTGTGTGTTTAAAATTTCATTAAGTGGAATCAGTTTGCATTTATTTAGCCTTTTGTTATTTTATGTCAAGGCATTGTTACTTTAGGGACACTAGTCAGTTTTGGCTTGTTTTTAGCACCCCCTAGTGTTTATTGGTGAAAGCAAAACTAACTAAAACGTATCTCCTCGCTGTGCGTTTGTCTTTTTAACACCTTAATTAAACTGCTGAAATGCAGCCTTCATTAGTGTCTACAGGAGTTATTCATCACTAAATCAAACAAATCAGCTGCATTCATGATCTGAAACATGCTGAAAGCAGACTGCAGAGCCAGGAAGGTCAAGCTCAATTTTTTTCTAAGTCCCAACAGACCGGACCGGTAACTGTGAAGTTGCAAGTGGAATATTCTGGCCACAAGGGACGACAGGGTCTGTGGCCTTTCATTAACCCTGTAAAGGGTCATTTTAGCACATACTGGCTCAAGAACATGATTTAAAAATATTAAAAAGTTGCAAAGTGTCCCTTTAACCGTAAATGACTGGGGAAACATAACATAATTTTTTTCACTAATAAAATTTTCACAAGAAACCACAAAATGGACAAACAACAGAAAAAAGTCGACCTGCTGCTGAATCTTAAAAGCTGACTGAACTTCTTTTACCTTTTTTAAATAATAAAATCCTCTTGACTGCCATGTTGGGGTGACTGAGAGTTTACACACCCAATATGCACTGAAGCAACAGAATGGTTGAGCAACAAGGAATTAGGCTGGTTTTAAACTGAGTTCATGAGATTTTATTTTGCAACTTTAATACAACAAAACTCACATTTCCTTTAAAAAAAACAATTATCTTGATAAAAACACGCCAACAACTGTTTCAGACCAACAACTCTGGCTGCTGGAGAAACATTCCTGTGATTTCGGAGCAAAATACACATGTTCTCTATCCAGTGAACTAAAAAAGTGCCTGGAGCTGCAATAACAGCACAACATCTCTGGTGAACATGTTCAAAAGCAGGAGATGAGGGCAAACGTGGCCCAGTCAGGCGTGACAGAGGACATCTGTTCTGCTGTCCTTGAACCCCCCCAGGAGGAGACATGAATGTGCTGGGGAGCACTGATCACGTAGCGGGGGTCTCATGAGAGGAGCTGGTCTACAGAAGCCTGCAGCATCAGAAACGTTGCTTTGGGGAAGAGATGGACAGATTATTGACAAAACTTTATTATACATGAGTTAAACTTTGGGACAAAGGCTCCGGTTTGTACCGCACACTGAGGGGGCTGTCAGAAATGAAATGGAGGCGATCTGGATGGTTCAATTTCAAGCACAATGAAGATCCATGCTGTCAGCACAGAGATCAGAGGGGCTGAACTGCAGCCTGTTGGTAACCATTTACTTTGGGAACGGAAACTGTAATAAGCCGTTTCTGTGATGCATCACTGAGGAACCAGGAGCAAGGCAACGACGCCAGAGGGAGGATTTTAATAAAATACAGAGAAAATTAAGACAAAAAGTGCAGGAGGTGCATGAGACAATGAGTTTATATTTTCATGAGCGATCGTCTTCATTCGGATGGAGAAAAACTGGATTATTTATTTAAAAATAAGTGCAGGACAGACATGCTCCTTAGGCATTTCTTTGCTTCCTTCCAATTACATTCAGAACAAATAGTTTTATATGCGTGTAAAAATCTTTCAAAACAAAGTCCAACTCTCTGTGGGAAGTGTGTACACAATCACAGGGAAAGTATTTTTAAAGCTGTTCTGCGCTGAGGTCTGTGGCTTATCAATGAAACCAAAGGCATTTATGTGGACGTCATGAGTGCCATAAACCAACATCTTTACGTTTGTGGGTTGGATGAGCTGATGGCACAAGTTTGGGGAAAATAAACAACCAACTTTTCTGAAGTGTTAATATCCCCCACATCCATCTGTTATCCTGCTGCTGCTGTTGAATTTTCAGATTCTGTTACGTTCATCTCCTAAATGAGCTGCATGGTGGCTCGGCTGGTATCTGCTGCCTGACAGCTACAAGGTTGCAGGTTTGAATCCCGGTTGCATGCTTGGGTTTCTCTGAGTACTCCAGTTTCCTCCCACTGACTAAAAACTCACCTTAGGTCACTAACAAGGTCACTAACTAGGTTACTAACTAGGCTTTGCGGGTGGTGTTTTGTCCCCAACACAGAAGTAATTTGTCAGAATATTCACTCTGGAACCGCCGGTGGAGGTTTGTAAAGCAGTCCTCTGTGACATGACAGTCAGACTAAAACATTCTCAACTGGAGTGATGACTCAACCGCCCTATACTCGCACCTCAGAGAAAGTGGCCGTGAGGTACCTACCTCCAGGGGAGGTTCATGGGGAGGAGAAAGGCCTGATGACGTGCTTAGTTTCCATCCTTGTGTCTGTATCCTTACCTCAGAATCTGAAACGTTGCAGCTGAGACAGGAAAATACATGAATGCATCCAAAAACGGGTTTAGTGGTATTTTTCATGAGGAAATAACAACATCACATGGTAAAAACCTCCAAAAAGTAGATTTTCCATGATATGGCCCCTTTAACAGAGAAGGAAACGGATTTGAATAATGCAACAGTAGATCCCTGCAAACAGTCATCGTTGCATGGACGTGCAGATCAAGTCTATAGTGAGTCTGTCGGTCTAGACCACGTCTGTAGGACGTCCTAACTGGTCTTTGCACAGTGGAATGGATTCTCAGCATGTATCAGATCACATTTGTTCATGCTAAATGGTAAAAACAGTTTGGTTTTGGGAAAAAAGAAAACCGCATTTCCTGTCATAAGCGGGTTGTAGGATCGATCCCGGCTCCCGGCAGAGAGTGCTGCTGTTGTGTCCTTGGGCAAGACACTTCACCCACATTGCCTGCTGGTGGTGGTCGGAGGAACTGGTGACACCTGTGCTCTGCCACCAGGGTGTGAATGTGCGTGTAAATGGGTGAATGACTGATTGTGTTGTAAAGCACCTTGGGGGGTTCTAGGACTCTAGAAGGTGCTATATCAAATACAGGACATTTACCATAATCTGCAGGAACACTGCTCGTGGCACTCAGGCACTGTGGCCCCTTTGAATCAAGCTTTCTAAAAAAATATTTAAACTCTGAAAAAACTGAGAACACCTTTTGAAAATGATGAATTACACACTATTAAATGATTTAACCCAATATCAGCTTGGCCTCTGCTAGTTGTCATTTGTAGCATTTTGTACTTCTGTGTTGTGTTGGGTGATTAATAGCTGTCAGAGACAATAAGGTACCCAACAGGACAGTGTTAGCTTTCTGTTACCATCTATTGTGTTAGTGGGTCTGTGTCTTAAATCAGCCATAATAAAAAAACTAAAAACAATTATTTATCATCCAATTTGTTTCTTACCTCTTAGTTACCTTGTTAGGCTCCCTGATCCACGAACAGATTAGTTTTCATATTTTTGTTGTGGCCCCAGGACCTTTCTTTTAACAGTATACCAAAAAGTGGTCAAATGAACCTCAAGAGAATAATGTAAACAAATAAAAGGTCGTCATAAACAGCGAGTAGAGGGACAGGACTGATGGTTTTTAATTTTTTAGGCCCATAAATATACATTTTACTCAGTAACAGACATGATTGAAAATGTAGCAAATCACAATACTTTTAAAAAATATACTCAAGTAAAATTAAAACCTACAGACTTTAAAAACAACTTTAAAAAGTATAAAAACAATAAAGTTACTCAATTAACGCGATTAAATGTAATTCATTACTTTCCACCTCTGCTGACAGCAGAAGAGATGAAACTGGAGCTGATCTGGGACACCATGATGTGTTTATTTACAACCAGAGGAACAAAAGCACAGCCTCTTGTTTTAAACTCAGCCTGAGTCATCTGTTCTGATTCCCCTGCAGCTCTGCTCTGCAGAGGTGAAACCTTTAATCTGTTAACCATTCCTCCTGCAATTAATAGAGATTTACTTAAAAACGAAATCTTCAGACATGAATGTGTCCTCTGCAAAAAATAATGTTGTTTTAATAAAAATATTCATTTTTAATGATGGATTAACTGAACACGTGGCTGAGAAGGGCGCTGCTGTGCGTAAAGCCAGCGGGAGGGTTTGGCTGCCCTGGAAAAAAACTTAGCAGCTCAATAAAAGGTAAATTAATATTCATCAAAATACATTTTAAAGTCTTTAATGGGATATAAAACAATTACTGTGTTTGTTATTGAACGAACGTTGTATTTTTAACTCATCGCTTAGATATGTTTCTTTTTTTTCAGCGCTCGGAAATCTGATCCTGCTTTAAGAAGCCCCTCCAGCAGCCACGAGTCACAGTGCAGCGCGTCTCGCCCTGGAAGCATCAGGTAGCTCCTTATACGGATCAGAGCCGCACTCAGCCCCTCTGGCACTGGAGCTGCTAGGGCGCACAGAGGGGCAGTGCCATGCGCACAGACGCGCTGCTCCTGAGCGGAGAGAACCAGACCCTGATGATGATGATGGGAGTCCCTGGAAACTTCACCGTGCACCCTAACGGGTCGGATCCCTTCGCGAGGAACGAAGAGGTGGCCCAGATTGAGATTATGGTGTTGAGTGTCACCTTCGTGGTGGCTGTGATCGGGAACGTCAGCGTGCTGTTGGCCATGTACCACACCAAGAAGAAGATGTCGCGGATGCATCTCTTCATCAAACACCTGAGCCTGGCGGACCTGGTGGTCGCCTTCTTCCAGGTGCTGCCGCAGCTCTGCTGGGAGATCACCTTCCGCTTCTACGGGCCAGACTTTCTGTGCAGGATAGTGAAGCACCTCCAGGTGATGGGCATGTTTGCGTCCACCTACATGATGGTGATGATGACCCTGGACCGCTACATTGCCATCTGCCACCCCCTGAAGACCCTCCAGCAGCCCACCAAGCGCTCCTACATCATGATCATCTCCACGTGGATGTGCAGCCTGGTGCTCAGCACCCCGCAGTACTTCATCTTCTCCCTGAGCGAGATCAAGAACGGCTCGGACGTGTACGACTGCTGGGCGAACTTCATCGAGCCGTGGGGCGGGCGGGCGTACATCAGCTGGATCACCGTGAGCATCTTCCTCGTGCCCGTGGTGATCCTCATGATGTGCTACGGCTTCATCTGCCACAGCATCTGGAAGAACATCAAGTACAAGAAGAGGAAAACGCTGGCCGGAGCTGCGGGGAAGAGCGGGCTGATCGGGAAGGACTCTGTCAGCAGCGTCACCACCATCTCCAGGGCCAAACTCAGGACCGTCAAGATGACCTTTGTGATCGTCCTGGCGTACATCATCTGCTGGGCGCCGTTTTTCACGGTGCAGATGTGGTCCGTGTGGGATGAAAAGTTTCAGTGGGACGGTGAGTGCTGCACCAAACGCGTTTGGAAATGTGTAGACATCCGAGTGCGCACGGCTTTTACGCACGAACTTAAATGGCTAAAAAGGGTATTTTTGCGTCTGTTTTATGTAAATAAGCGATTTTATTTCACCTTTGTAGTAAATTTCTTCAGTAAAAATTGTCTTAATTCTAAGTTTATTAAAAAAAACTGTGACAGCTTCTCATTTCGGATGATATCAAGATATATTTATCTTTTTCTCGCTCTCTCGTTTTGAATTGTATGTATTTTAATTTATTAGTTTACATCCATAAAAGAAAACGCTCCTCCAGGCAGATTACTCCAGAATTCTTGTAAAAATGATTGAATTGCAAATATATTACATTTTGTTATGAAACATGTTATATACAGTTTTTTTCTAAGCTGATCTGACTAACAGTAAAAAAGCTCCCAAACAGCAGAAGAGCTGCATTAGAGGCACTTCTGCAGCCTGGCCTTCACCAAATGTTTTGCAGATTAATCATTCCTTCCCTCTTTTCTCTCTCTCCTTTTTCCTCAGAATCTGAGAACACAGCAGTGACTCTGTCTGCTCTCCTTGCCAGTCTCAACAGCTGCTGCAACCCGTGGATTTACATGATATTTAGTGGTCACCTCCTCCAAGATTTTGTGCACTGCTTCTCCTGCTGCCTCAAGTTGAACGCCGACTACAAGAAGGAGGACTCAGACAGCAGCATCCGCAGGACCACGCTGCTCACCAGGATGACCAGTCGGAGCCCTACTGACAGCACTGGTTACTGGAGAGAGCTGGAGAACTCTCCTAAAACCTCAGCTCAGGCAGAGTGAATCAGGGAATCTCTGTCTCTGGACACACCTGAGAGAGAGAGAAGACAAAACTAATAATTCAGTTTTTACCTGGAAACCATGACAGACTGAGTTAGACACGTTAAGATGATAGAACAGAAAATAGGGTAAATCTAAAATTCAGCATCTTAAAGTGACTTTTTAGAAGTTGCTTCTGAAGAGGTTTCCAGGAATCCCGAAGCTGTTGCCGGTTTCTGCGTCTCCCTGCTGTGCTGCCAAACACCCCTTCCTGTTGGAGTGTTGACACAGATAAAAGTTACTGCCGGCTGGAGGTGCACTTTTCCAGATCGGTCTGCTCAACCAAGGCAGTTCCATTTGGGGCTGTTTTCCCAGAAACACAAATCATCAGTTAATGCAAAAACCAATAAACAATCTTTTGACTCAAAAAAAAAGAAGATAAGCAACAGAAAAGTGAAGGAACAACGAAAATAGATTTAGGGAGGATCCATGCTTTCATAATCTGTCTTTAATGTTGCAGCAGGAAAACACACACACACACACACACACACACACACACACACACACACACACACACACACACACACACACACACACACACACACACACACACACACACTGTGCAGGAAGCTTTGATGAGTTTGACTGCTGGAGGCGTCTGACCACCTTTACACATTGTTCCCATGACTTTAACATCATGTTGGAGAGAAGCTCGCACATTCCACAAAAACACGTCAGCCTACTTCCTCTTTTTTTCTCTGACATCCTGCACCGTTGGGGGTTCTGTGTTTGGCCCCATTTGCACTCAAGACAAAAACAATTTCCTGCACCTTATCATGATGTGCAGCATCAAACCCATCAGACCCTGAAGGAGCACATTTGTTGAATATATGTATATAAATCAATATAAATTGTATTTGTTAGCATGTACAGTGGGTTTTATTCATAATGTGTGTTATATTTGTGCAAAACGTCAGTTGTTTATCTGTAAATAAGACAAATATGTGTAAATCTGTTCAACACTAGCTGTAAGTGTAATTACTCGTAAAAATGACTGAATATTTCTCAAGTTTATGTTGAAATATAAACATTGATGTAGTGACTAATGACTTTGCTGCCTGTTTTCACTATTCTAACATTAGAGATGTCTTTGTTTATGTTTCATTCAGCTGCAGCACAACCACAGAAATGGATCTCTGTTTTGTTTGCTGGAAATTGAGCAATTTTTGAACTTATATCTCAAGCCAACCTAAGCACTTAAATCTGGCCAAGATCTGATATTACGCAACGTTTCAATTGAATAATAATGTGAATAGGAAGTTCCATTACAAAATGGACTTCTTCTCAGAGAGCTTCGAAAACAAGAGCGCGTCTAGTCTAATACGCTTTAATGGCAGATTATGTGTTGAAGCGTTCCAAAATGGAAACCTCCCAATGAGGCTGTCAGCTGGTTGTGCAATCAAGTAATTAATCACTATGGTGCATTAAGGAGGCAGTTACCAAAGAAAAACATACTCACTTCTAACATTTGTTTGATTTGGTTATGAGATAAATGTGAGATTAATTTAGCAGAGGCAGCAGAATTAAACAGAATTCTGCTTCCAAAGGTCATGATGATATTTGAAAAGATTTAAACAAAAACAAAACAGTCATAGAAATGCCCTTTCAGCTGCTTTGCACATTTTACCAGAAGATTACGACCACTCTTCTGTTGGAAGATGCTACAGCTAGTCGCTACGTGGCTCATTTTTTCATGGGTCTAGTTCCAGGCCGTGTCTTTGCTACTTCATGAATATTTTTAACTTGATAAAATATCTCAGTCCACATTAATCTATGCTGAAATGTTGTCATCCTTCCACTAGGAGGCGACAGTATCAACATTTTGGACAAATCAAAATACAGAGCAAACATCCTTACCCCTACTGCATACTGGAAGCATCAGCGACACGGAACGGCAGCGGAACGTCGCTGCTTCAAATAGTTAACTGCGGAAATTGATGCATCTCAGAAGTGGCACGTGGCAAAAATAGAACTCGATCCTATCTTTAGTGGCGCGGCATGCCGCTTCTGGGATGCGTCTGAAAATTGCCGCATTGTGGCTGGTTTGAATCACCCCCATATAATGGATAGAGCTAGACAGGAAATTATACTCGGTTTCAGTGTAAAATGCCTGGTGGTAATTTTCAAAATAAAAGTCTCCTGCAGCGACGCAATTTCATATTTATGTAGATTACGTCTATACGTGTGACCTCACGGCTTATTTACTTACTGCATCGTTCGAGAAGTGCAGCGGTGTGTTTTTCATGGTTTTAATCCTGGCAGTAGAGAGGAACAACATTATATACGACATCAAACAGTGATGTCTTCACGGCTGAGATTCTCCTGGTGTGCACTGGTAAGCAGCGAATATCACAAGTAAACCGTTCCGCCACGCTGATGCTTCCAGTGTGCAGTAGGCTTTAGCTTGGCTACAGATTCTCACAAAACTAACTTTTTCACCACTAACAGTTTCTTGATCAGGATAAAGAAACAAACCAAAAATAAAAAAACAGTAAAAACAGATCCATTGTAATCTAAAGAGGTTCGAATGAAGGCAACTGGACTTCTTTGGTTTCTTGAAGACGTTTCGCTTCTCATCCAAGAAGCGTTATCAATTCTGATTGGAATATGGAAGAGTCATGTTTATACGCTGTAGCTGTCTGTTGTTGCATAAGGAGGGGTATTCATAGGTAGTTTCTGCTCGTTAAGCAACAACAGACAGATACAGGTTATAAGCTCAACCCTCCCATATTCCAGTCAGAATTGACAACCCTTTGGATTACCATGACCTGGATGACTGAGAACCAGCAACAGATTCATTGTTTTTAAAGCACAAAGTAATGATGAGTTTGTGCAAAGCATGCTGTTTAAGTCCTTGTTTCAGAAAATCTTCATATTTTCACTTTCCAAAAACGTTCACTAATCTGGAAAGTTTTTACTTTTTTACCCACAATCTGATTTATAGAAGAATTTAGTTAACAGAACACATTTTCTGACTATTAGTAGATTTCTTTAAAAAAAATACCTGATTAAAAAAGACATTTTAAAATCTACTTTGTAGAAAATGTTGACCCCAAAATGGCAACATATTGTTTATGTTTATCTTATTTACATTTCAATGAACAGTTTCAAAAGTTTTAGCAATAATTCTCTTAAGGTACACACCACTAAACCCACTGACGAGGGTATTTTAGTTAAAGCTAACAAATTACCACCATAATCCTTTTAGTTAACGCATATGGTTTCAATCTTCACAAGAAATAGTTGAATTACTCTATGAGGTAGGCAGGTAATGACATATTCTCTCCCCAACTTTGTTGTTATTTTTGTTTTTGCAGACATGCGGTCACAAAAATAGGTCACATCTAATATAAAATCACTGTGTAACAAAATAATCATGATTTAGAATAAAAACAAAATTATTTCATCCAGAAAATCACATTTCCTTTATTAACCAAGTGAACAACCCTTTTCTAGTTTCATAAGAGCAACTCAAACACAAGTCACGTATGGAGCTGACTCTTGGTGTCAAACCAATTATCCTGACCATTCTCACTGATCCCCTTTGAAGAATTAAAGTCTCAGTCCTCTCTTTGTCTTTGTGGATCTCCTCATCTTCTACTATCTGACCTTGGTACCGTAATAATCACATCAAAGCAAAGGACTCAATCAGAGGAAAACTCATACTGGGAGTCGTCCTTTTGCCCTTACCAACACCATATTGCCTGTCAGAAATCAAAAGGAGAATAAAACAAAGCGAAGCCAGCAGGTTTAGCCTGAGCTCAAACAGCCGTCTGAGCGTTTAGAGCAGCAGAGATGGAGATGGTGACATATCTCACATCCCCTTCACAACAAGCTGAAGCATGCCTCACCATGTAAACATGACCTGTCTGAAGGTTATCAGTCTGAATGGAGCAAGTACTTTAATAGCTTAGTCCCTGCTGAGTGTTGGAGAAATGTCAGATAAGGATCTCATTTTAGGGAATACAAAAGCAGTATCATGGTCTTATCTGCAAATTCTCACATTTTTCTTCTATCATTTGATAGATTTGGCCTTGGGGTTGAGGACATCAGCACATCCATGTCTCTTTACTTGGAACAGATGATTAATGCCACAGATGTGGACCTGAGCCACGTGACATGGGTTTAAGTCAGACATAGTAGGTCACTATTTATGATGACTTCAAACCTGACTTGATGAAATCATCAAGGACTATATTGCCTCCGACTTTAATACTAATGAGTTTATCAGGCTTCAGCCTGTTGACTTGAAGATACCCAGCCAGCAAGCATAGGTGGGTCTCATATGGGATCTATATGGGCAAGCCGTATGGGTCCCAACAGGGTTTGTCTGTGGTTTCCATGGTGGCCCTACATGGGTTTTCAGAGGGTTTGACTCAAACACCAGCAAACCCCTGTGGGGCCACCATGGAAACACCCTATTGGGACCCAATACAGCTTGCCCATATAGATCCCATATGATATCATAATCACTTCTATGTTTATCATCAGGCTCTGCTCCATCCTTATTCTCCCAAATATAGCCTTAAACACATTTTCACAAGCATTCATGATTTCATTACTTTTTATTTTTTAGAACTTTAAGGTTTAAAGCAATTTAAAGTCTGGAACTTGGACTTGACTCAATGCTTGTATTCCTTGGGAAAAAAACATCACTTGCCTCCACCTTTGAAGAACTCTCATAATGAATGAGTCTACAGAGATTTTTGGTCTGACTGGTATAAAACAGAATTGGGTGGATTTCCACTAAAGAGCTCTTCTTGACCCATCAGCCAAGGTGTGAAGCATATGAGGATCATTATTTCTTTTAAAAAAAATTGAAGTTTATTTGCAGAATCAAATAAAATCCATTTTTGATCAAAATCTCCAAACTTATTTTTGACTGATCACTAATATTAAGTAATAAATTTATAAAAACTGAGTCATCCGTTTTTGCAAACAGACTCTTCAGTTACAGCACACGTTCTTCATTTTGACAAGTCTTTAGTCTCGGCCACTCCTCCACCTTCTGCCTGAGATAGTCCCTCTGAACTAGATACAAGGAAACATTCTCAGGCTCTGAATCGGAATCAATTGGGATATGAGCCAAGACGATCCACGCTTCCTTTCTTAATAAGTAAACAACTCCCAGTCTGTTTTTCTCACAGGAAACAAGCCATGTTTTCTGGTTCTGAACAAAATGTGTCCACAGCTGGCTTCTCTCTACCTGACATGTTGGCCTTTCCTCAAGTCAGTACAGAAACTGTTGCTAGCAGGCCAATAAAAACTAACCAGAAAGAAGAAGGTGAATGTGTGTTTATGAAATTGCTGTTAAGATTCATCTGTAACAAGCACGCTTTGTCCAAATTAGACCAGCCATGCGTGGTGAACCAGACGTGAGTGCGTTTGATTTGAGTCGTTAACACGTTTTGTCAGAGTTAGATGAGACTACACTCTTTCAGCACTTCCATTACATGCAGTCTCTACTTCCTGCCCCATTGTTCTCCCTCTATCGTCTTAAAAAAACTGAACACGTCTTTTTACTATTGTGTTGGTTAATCACCCCCTTGAGGTCATTCAATGCATGCAAACATGCCAATCTTAAAATAAAAGTACACGAAATCTGGAAGACGATGAAACATAGTTTGCGTGTGACACACATCACATCCGGTGAAATAAAGGCAGCCAGTAAACAACTGTTACATAACAACAAAATGGGAAAATAATGACATGCTTGACTCATTTTGCAGGCTTTGACTATTGCAACTTTGTAGTTTGCACTATTCACTGGCTTTCTTTTGTTTTTCAGACAATCTAATGATTTGCATCAGGGGAACTGTGCAGATCTGTTTGTGTATTGTCTGCTTGTACTAGCGTCTGTCAGCACGTTTCCTAGGTCGCCTCGGCATCTGTAAGTTATTGTTTCCTTGCTGTGAAGGGTTTCAGTCCGGTATTTGTAGCTGAGGTTGTCAAAAGATGGAGGAACAGGATTTCAAGCCCAATCTGGATCACGGCCACAAGCGTTAGCTTACCGTGAGGCTACACTCAGTCCCGTGGCTAAACCTTCAAAGAGAAAACAGAATTGCCTATGCACCGAGTTAAAGTCAAAATGAGCACAATAAAACATGAAGCCGCGCTTTGATGTGAGACACAGAAACGACGTGAATGTAGATGAAAAGTTTGTTGTGGGTCTGAAAACCTCACAAGTAGAAATGACAGATGATGGATGTTATGAAGAAAATTTCAATAAGCAGTATATTTATCTCAAACCAACCAACCAGAAGACTCCAGGTGTCACTGTGACGTTGTTGTTCAGCTTCTCACAAGTGATTCTTGTCAAGTGGAGAATAAATCTGTCTTGTGGTTAATAAAAAGCTCTAGTGCTGCATTGAAGTCATGTGGAGGTGGTCGAGTTAGACGGGTGGTATTAGGTTTCAGAGACAAAAACACTCCAGGACTGTGAATCACTGTTTTTATGTTTTGTAAGGGGAGCTAAGGGTGATGGGTCGTTTGAGAGTCGAAACAGCCGGATTATTTTAGTGAGCCGAGCCGTAAGAATCGGTTCTCTTAAAAGAACCGGAGTTCCCATCGCTGCTTCTCTCCCACAACTTACCATAAATCTTCCTAAACATCTTGTTGCAATAGAATGGACACACCGGCTGGCAAAAACCACAGAAATGGTCCTCTTGGACATAGAGTAGGACGCGAAAGTTTGGGCAGCCTTGTTAATCTTCATGATTTTCCTGAACAAATCGTTGGTTGTTACAATAAAAAAATGTCAGTTAAATATATCATGTAGGAGACACACACAGTGAGATTTGAGAAGTGAAACAAAGTTTATAGGATTTACAGAAAGTGTGCAATAAGGGTTTAAACAAAATTAGGCAGGTGCATAAATTTGGGCACGGTTGTCATTTTATTGATTCCAAAACCTTTAGAACTATTTATTGGAACTCAAAATTGGTTTGGTAAGCTCAGTGACCCTTGACCTCCACACACAGGTGAATCCAGTTATGAGAAAGAGTATTTAAGAGGCTGTTAATTCTGCAAAAGGAGGATCTACTAAATATTGACTTCATTTATTTTGTGTGGTGCCCAAATTTATGCACCTGCCTAATTTTGTTTGAACACTTATTGTAAAATCCTATCAACTTTGTTTTACTTCTCAAATAGCACTGTGTGTCTCCTATATGATATATTTTACTGACATGTTTTTATTGTAACAACCAACGATTTATACAGGAAAATCATGAAGATTAACAAGGCTGCCCAAACTTTTGCATCCCACTGTATGCTTCATGGCATATGCAAACAGCACAAACATTTTAACAAATGGAGGTAAAACCATAACTTTAGTGTTAGGTAGGTGTGTGTGTGTGCGTGTGCGTGTGCGTGTGTGTGTGTGTGTGTGTGTGTGTGTGTGTGTGTGTGTGTGTGTGTGTGTGTGTGTGTGTGTGAAACTGTACAGTTTCTATAGTAAAAACTTCTGCAGTTCTCATCCATCCTGAGTAGGTTTTAGACATTAGATAGCTATGTTCATGAAGTCATAATAAAAAAATTTTGATTAATTTTTTATTTTTAAGAAATCAATTATTTTTTCAAGATCGGATAATAAAAAAATAGCAGTTAAGGTAGTGAGTCAGTAATGATTCATTCCTCAGTAGTACTTGTGAGGAGGCTTCACTGTTAAGGGACACATATAGTAGGTAATGGGTAAGTACTGATTAAGTAATGATTTATTCCTCATCTGTTCCTTAGAAAACTAACCATTAGTCTAGTGGGTTTTTACTACCCATTAAACCCTGGTTCATTACTCATTACCTTCCAAGTCGTTCCTTAGTGCAGAAACACAATTTTGTGTCTCTTATTGTGAAGAGCTCAAACATAAATAATAATTAATTAGCTTTGTGCAACAAACTCTTTTTTGCATTTTGCCCTTTTGGTTTCATTTCCCAAAAGAGGAGAAAAGGTCACAAACATAAGCAGTCCTCATTAAACATGCTGTTTGATGTGTCGTAGGATCACAGCATGATGCCATATAACGTCAGCATACAGATGATTGCAGAGCGAACATACACACCGGGTTTGGATCAAAGGCAGAGGCGGGGAGCTGCTGGACAGAGGAGCCTCTGTGTCGTTATATATGTGAAAACACGTGTGGAAAAACACAGACCAGGTTCTTCTGCTGCATTGAGTCGTGTTTCTGGTGAAATTAAAATTCTTTTGACTGAGAACAGTTGCTGCTGTGTTGGAGTAAGAAGTGACTGAAACATGCATTGTGTCCAACAGAATATGGAGACACCTTGATGGCATGAGTTGTTGCCTGGAAACCACCAGCAGGTTATGATGTCTCTGTGGACGATTAAGAAAATGTCAGAGCAGCACTTTCTACCGCCCTCATGCAAATGAGGACCTGGTAAACAGCTGTTTCACAAGATTGGAACTTTTAAGTTGAAGAATTTGGGACATATTATGCAAAACTCACCTTTTGCATCCTGTGCTGCCATGTGGGTCTCTAGTAATAAATACTTCTGTTTTCTGTTAGTGTTTGGTTTTAGGAATTATGGGTCGAAAACAAGCTGTTTCAAAAAGTCCCTGTTTGTGATGTTATGAACGAGGAAATGCTGCTGGAAGAGCTGCTCGACTCTGAGCCCCTCCCTTATATCAGAGCTTCTCAGCTTATAGCAGCCTGAGCGGGGGATAGGTGGGCGTGGCCAGCAAAACAACTCATTGTGGAAGGTATGAAAATTGTCATGAATTACACAGCTGATATCTTTTTATGTGAGGATTATGTGCACAAACCATAAACATGTTTGACTGGAGAGTACACTCATGACTTCACCTTTATTTTAAAGCATGAAACTATCCCTGGACTTTGTGAAGCTGGGTTCTGTGTAAAGACTGTGAATGTTTAGTAACTGACCTGTCGTGGATTGGTTTCTGATCGACCTCATTTTGAAGATTGGCCCTGATCAGAATGACAAGTTAACGGCTTTTGCAGGCGAGACTAAAAACTAAAAATGGATTTCTGGTATCTTAAAAAATCTCCAGTCTTTAAACTGTTCATACAAGTGTTATTTTATAAAGCTTCACAGTGCTGTGGTACACAGGTATTTGGGCAGAATCATGTTATGATAAGTGATTTTTTTTTGGCAAATAAACTAAGGAAGAGACATGAATACAGAAAGAAAGACATACCCAAATAATAATAAAAGAATTAAAGGAAAACTTGGACGTGTTTTCTCTTTTTTTCTTCTTCTTATTTTAATGCTTTGCTTAAGTATCGGATCGGGACTCTGTATCGGCAGATACTCAAAATCAAATGACTCGGACTTGGATTGGGAGCAAAAAATTGTGATCGGAACTTCCCTAATATATAAGAAATTTCATTTGGGGCTCACAGTAATGTCAGAATGTCTTTCAAGCAGTAAAACAGGACTTGTGAGTCTTTGTGTGGAAACTGAATATGTTTGAACCAACCTGACTCAAAAGCATGTGTCAAACCTCAACAATAGACTTTTCTTTCTTCTCCGGGAAGACAGTGACCTCAGCTCTGCAGGGGAAAAGAATTGTTTACAAGGAAGAGAGGACAGAGGTACAAGAGACAAATGACCAGGGCAGGGTCTCCCTGTGGAGCTTCAGCTTAACCCTCTAATGACAGAAATCACAACAAGAAGGTGTCATACACTCACAGCTCTATAGCAGCAGCACCTTAGTGGGCTGTGCTCAGCACCATTTCATTATCTCTCTTAACTTATAAAAACACAAGTTCTTTATTATTTCTTCCTGGAAGTTATTCCAGTATAGGGAAAAAATAGGGAACACACGCACACACACACACACACGCACACACACACGCACGCACGCACGCACACACACACACACACACACACACACACAGACTTGGGAGTTTGACTAGAAACTGAAGGTTTTCCCAAAAGATTATCATGGTGCTACTGCCATCTGCTGGTCACAAATATTACAGCAAAGACTATTACAGTAAACTAGGTAAGACATTATTATTGTATAATGATAATATTAATACTAAGGTAATTAAAATAAATAGTAATAATATATTTTTATGCAAACATCCACAATGATTAAATTTGTCCTATAAATGATTTGGTCACTTGGGAAACTTCAATTGATGCAGCACCAAAGGTCCTGATAAAGTTTGACAAAAAAGTACCACCTACAAAATAAAACAGCATAAAAATAGTCATAAACACTGTTTAAAAAAATAATTTGATACAAAAACAGTGATGCTATATTTTTGATTGTTTTATTATAATTCATCACCTGCTACTTCAGCTCATCACAAGTAGTTTATTAATATAGGACTCATCAGTCTGTGTGTGTGTGTGTGTGTGTGTGTGTGTGTGTGTGTGTGTGTGTGTGTGTGTGTGTGTGTGTGTGTTTTAGCCATCTGTTTGCATGAGTCAGTCTGAGTGGCTGTCTAACTAAACACACACAGGCGAGTGTGATGAACAGATTTCTGGAGCCAGCCTGACCCTGTCATCTCTGTTATCACACTAAGAGCTAAAGGGAGACGATGTGCAGAGCAAACATAGGAAGCTGCTGCATCCAATGGAATTAAATATCTACTATGTCGTTTTGTTATGTAAGACTGGCAAAGGCCTTCATTTGTGGTGCTGGTGTTGAGGACTGTAGGTGTGCTGAACTTTTCCTACATATGAGTCATAGATCTTTCTGATTTTTATAGAAACTCCCCAGCTACCTCTACTAGCTCATCTAGAGTGATTCAAATGAGTTCTATGTCACCCTCTCACCATTGCTGTTGTTGGTATTTAACAAGTCCCGGACTGTTTGGTCACTTCCACCAACTATACGTCAAGCTGTTTTTTTCTGAGCTTTTGAAAAACGGTACAACACCTTGTGCTGCGGCTCTTACAGACCGACTGGTATCGCTTTTGTGCAGTTTGAAAAAAAAAAAAAAAACGTAGATTCCACACCACGACTGAGCTCTGTCTATGGGTCGTGGCCATATTATAGGATGGCTTAGTGGTCTGATTTCCTTTTCCTGAAACTGGCTTTAGGGAACTGGAGCATCACAAATTACAGGTTGTTTAAATACAGGCTGCAACTGACAGCATTGTTTCTTTGCAGCTAGAAGGTTGCAGGTTCAGACCCCGCCCCTCACCTGGTTTCTGATGGAGTTAGAAGTAAGCCATTTCAGAAAATGAGTTTATTAACTAAATTGAAACAGACCCAAATCCAATGTTTGTTAGTCTAACTAGAATAAATCTAAATCAAGGGGTGGTTAATTAGTCAGCTATTATGGTCTGCCAGTATCTCATGCATGATATTATTTCCCCCTCCCATTTCCTGTTTCCCCTGTTTGGCACTCTGTTTGACCATGGCTTGTTGAAACTGAGCTGCTGTCATTCATATTTCCTTCTGCTGGCTCATTTTCATTTCCCTCTTTGAGGTAAATCTATTCTAATTCACTCTTCAACAGTTCATTACATGTGATATGTGGTGCAAGATGGCCAGCTCAGCATTAGAAAAGGGTCCAGGTGATCAGAGTGCTATAGGATGATTGTATGATTTGTAAAAATGAAAAAAAAAAGCTGTAGATCCACTGAGTCAGCCCTTGGTAAGGTCACTGATACCGGACCAGTTAAAGTTCATCAGACTGAGTGTTGTTGATGGTTCTGCTGAACTAATGGCTTTTAATCTGGATCTGAAGTGACAGTTTTAGCCATCTAATGCACGACAAACTTCATCTGAGGTTACTGACCATGGCACGTTTTCTTTAGACAATCAGAGCCTAATTCAAAATCCTGGTAGATGGTTACGATTAATAAGTACAGGGTGTATCATCTTCTTTGTTCTGGATCTCAGAACAGCCTCTGAGTGTAATGATGTCAGTAGAACTCTTTGTTGGGAAACTCATGAATAATTGATCAGATCCAGTCTAACAGTTCTACAACTCTGCTTTCATCACTTTATTTATGGTCCCTAGAGACAGTCTGCATAATGAGTGAGTTCCTAAATTTAATTGGTGCGTAACCCTTAAAAAAAAAGATCTGTAGAGATTATGGCCAATTATCATGTGTGAAATCCTTAAAGGCTGCTGCTGCTTTTTCTGCAAAAAACAGAAAACCTGTACATGTTTTTTTCTAACTTCAGGATTTTTTCTGAAAGTCACACACATTTTATTCAGTGTGTTAGCTTTAAATATTCATTTAGGAATCCACATATAAGGAACTAATATTATTATTAATATTTATTATTATTATTATTATTATTAATAATAATAATAATAATAATAATAATAATAATAATAATAATAATAATTATTATTATTATTATTATTATTATTATATTATTACTACTACAACAAAAAAATAAAATAATAACTTATTACAATGGAAAACTAATTTGAGACACTTTTTCTTAGCGAACAAATTAACAATCAAACACAAAGCAGCACAGATGTGAATAAAATGCATGCTTTATTAACTAAAAGGTTTTGCCTAAAAAGTATCCATCCATCCTTCCATCCATTTTCATCCGCTTATCCGGAGTCGGGTTGCGGGGGCAGCAGCTTAAGGAGGGAAGCCCAGACTTCCCTCTCCCCAGCCACTTGGGCCAGCTCCTCCGGGGGAATCCCAAGGCGTTCCCAGGCCAGCCGAGAGACATAATCTCTCCAGCGTGTCCTGGGTCTTCCTTTGGGTCTCCTCCCGGTTGGACGTGTCCGGAAAACCTCACCAGGGAGGCGTCCAGGAGGCATCCTAATCAGATGCCCGAGCCACCTCAACTGGCTCCTCTCGATGTGGAGGAGCAGCGGGTCTACTCCGAGCCCCTCCCGGACGACCGAGCTTCTCACCCTATCTCTAAGGGAGAGCCCAGACACCCTGCAGAGAAAACTTATTTCGGCCACTTGTATCCGCGATCTCGTTCTTTCGGTCACTACCCAAAGCTCGTGACCATAGGTGAGGGTAGGAACGTAGATCGACCGGTAAATTGAGAGCTTCACCTTTCGGCTCAGTTCTCTCTTCACCACAACAGACCGGTACAACGCCCCCATCACTGCAGACACAGCACCAATCTGCCTGTCGATCTCACGCTCCACCCTTCCCTCACTCGTAAACAAGACCCCAAGATAATTGAACTCCTCCACTTGGGGCAGGACCTCGTCCCTGACCTGGAGAAGGCATTCTACCCTTTTCCGACTCAAGACCATGGTCTCCGATTTAGACGAGCTGATTCTCATCCCGGCTGCTTCACACTCAGATGCGACCCGCTCTGGTGAAAGCCGGAGATCACGTTCTGATGAAGCCAACAGGACCACATCATCTGCAAAAAGCAGAGACCTGATCCTTAGGCCACCAAAACGGATCCCCTCACCACCTTGGCTGCACCTAGAAATTTTGTCCATAAAAGTTATGAACAGAATCGGTGACAAAGGGCAGCCTTGGCGGAGTCCAACTCTCACCGGAAACGAGCCCGACTTACTGCCGGCAATGCGGACCAAGCTCTGACACTGGTCGTACAGGGACCTAACAGCCTGTATCAAGGGGCCTGGTACCTCATACTCCCAGAGTACCCCCCACAGGGCCCCCCACAGGGCCCCCCGAGGGACGCGGTCGAACGCCTTCTCCAAATCCACAAAACACATGTAGATTGGTTGGGCGAACTCCCACGCACCCTCCAGGACTCCCCCAAGGGTATAGAGCTGGTCCAGTGTTCCACGGCCAGGACGAAAAACACATTGCTCCTCCTGGATCCGAGGTTCGACTATCTGACGGACCCTCCTCTCCAGAACCCCTGAATAGACCTTACCAGGGAGGCTCAGGAGTGTGATCCCCCTGTAGATGGAACACACCCTGCGGTCCCCCTTTTTAAATAGGGGGACCACCACCCCGGTCTGCCAATCCAGTGGAACTGCCCCCGATGTCCACGCGATACTGCAGAGCCGCGTCAACCAACACAGCCCCACAACATCCAGAGCCTTAAGGAAATCCGGGCGGATCTCATCCACCCCCGGAGTCTTTCCACTGAGGATTTTTTGACCACCTCAGTGACCTCGGCTCCAGAGATTGGAGAGCCCAACCCAAAGTCCCCAGACTCTGCTTCCACCCTGGAAGACGTGCCGGTGGGATTGAGGAGGTCTTCGAAGTACTCGGCCCACCGATTCACAACGTCCCGAGTAGAGGTCAGCAGCACACCCTCCCCACTGTAAACAGTGTTGGTAGTGCACTGCTTTCCCCTCCTGAGGCGCCAGATGGTGGACCAGAATCTCCTCGAAACCGTACGGAAGTCTTGTCTAAAATGTATGTTTATCATAAATTATCCCCACTGACATAAACATGCAAGAATGTGTATTTTCAAGACTCAATTATGAAGCAAAACCTCACATAATGTGCCTCCTCAGCACATTACTCAACAGTTACTCAGGATTTGGATCCTAACGTCTCCTCACATCAAGACAGAAATGTTATTTTATATGTAAGAAACTTTATTTGTTTTACATAGTATTTAAGTTGCATTATAAAGAATACGTAATTTAACATTTTTATGCTACAGGTTAATCGTTTATGTGCTAAAATGTATAAAGTTAGAATTATAATATTTAGGGGGCACTTTGGTTGAAGTGAGGCAGTTTGAGCCCTCTGGCTTGTGGCTTTTCTGTTTTATTTCACAGACTCACATGGTCCAGTTTCCTGGTAAATTCAGGTCAAATCAAATCATTTAGTGGTGTTGGTGCAGTGGTGGCTGTATAGGTCTGTTTAATCAGTAACACAGTATGACCCTGTTACATTCTATCAGGTTTGGGTAGTGTACATATAACCTTTTGAAAATCAGTGGTTATGAAAGCTGGGGTTGGGACCCCATGGTGATTATGAAACAATACGTTTGGGTTTTTTACATGATCTCCAAGTAAAGAAAAACTGTATAAAATCTATTATTTATACTTGTTTTCATTATATAATTACTAGCTACTAGCTAGCTACTTTATAAGGTACAACTGTGTCCATAGTGGTCCCAAGGAGATGGACATGGTCAGAAACAATACTCAGGTAGGCTGTACCAAACCATATCAATTTATTTATCAAGTGCATTTAAAAACAGCATGTGAGCTGAACACACAGGTGATACAGTGACTATGCAAGACTAACAAATCAAATCAACACAAAGAAAAAGATACATGGAAGATAGAAACAAGAGTCTTCCAATCAGCCGATTGAAACAGTCAGTGATATCAGATAAAATAATACAGATAAAACACCAAAGGAGCTAAAATATTACACAATGCTAAGCCATGACTCAATAAATACAGATAAAAGCTCTAGAAGCTAAAATGTAACACAGTTCTGAGTCATGATTTAAAAGCCAGATCATAAAAGTGGGTTTTGAATCTGGACTTAAAAACCGCAACAGTAGGTGATTGGTGGATTGCAATGGGAAAAGCATTCCACAGTAACAGAGTAACAGGCAGTCAGTCAACCGCAGTGAGCGCATCGGCACATATGGCCTAAGCAGGTCAGACAAATATGCAGGTGCCAGACCTTTCAGTGCCTTAAAGGCAAACAGCAGAATCTTGAATCATACCCTGAACAAAACAGGAAGCCAGTGGAGACGTAACAAAACCGGAGTAATATGACGCCGCCTGCTTGTATTAGTCAGAAACTGTCAGGGTCCGAGGTGAGTGGCCTCCTCTACTAACTACTGTGGAGTGCTTTGCTGGTTACAGGTGGGCGGTGCGGAGGTGCGACTCAGTTGCAGTGGGTTTCCAGTCACGGGGTGATTGACTACATAAGGAGCTGGCAGACAAATACATGACACTAGATGATTACTCACTTTGGGTGCAACCAAAACGAGAGATCGTGTGCTAAACTTCTTGAGTCAGATTGAAACTTTTCGAGTTCCTTAATTCTCTTCCTTCCCAGGCACCCTGTACCACCTCCATCATCAATCTGCAATATCATCTCTGGATAACTTTTCGAGTCCACGCCTGCCAGCTCTACCGCCATCCCGCTCTCCCACCGCTCTACTTCCTGGATCCTACACCCACCTTTGAGCCCTCACCCCGGCCCTGGATCATCACTCGGACCTGCAGACCACCCTTTCGAGCTACTAGTTCGCAGCAGAGCTAACTGACTTTTCGAGCTCCAGTAAGACTCCTCAACCCTCGCCCCAAGTTTGTTGGCGCTACTTTAGTTTTCCTTAAGAATAAAACCATTTGTTATATTCACTTCTGTGTGTGACGTGACTGCAACCTGTTCATAGCCAGAGCAGGAGTACCGAGCAGTGAGTTTGCATAGTCGAGACGAGAGGTAATGAAGGCAAGTATCACCGATTCCAAATGCAACCGCTTCAACACCGGTTTCGGGCGAGTCAAACAGTGCAACTGAATGAAAACATGCCTCACTACCGCACTGATCTGTGGCATACCAGACTCAGGTGGTACTAAAGGGGTCAACGTAGGTCAAGAAAATCCCCCAATTACAGCAGCAGCAACCTGAATTGTTGTTCCAATGCAGGAGGGATCCATGTTTTCATGTTGTTGAAACCAGATTCTGACCTGATCTTCTGAATGAATTCTGTTCTTTGCTGACAGGAGGATCACCCAGTGAGGTCTTCTGCTGCTGTGGTCCATCTGCTTCAAGGTTCCACTTGTTTATGTTCCAGTATCAGTAATCATAAGTCACTTCAACCCTCTTCCTTCTCCATTCTGATATTTGGTTTGAATTTCAACAAGTCATCATCACCATGTCTAGACACCTAAATGCACTGATTCATGATTAGTGGGATATTTGAGTTCATGTACCATTAAACACCTCATGAAGTGCAAAGTGAGAATATAGTAAATGGTAAATGGCCTGTATTTGTATAGCGCCTTCTTAGGGTTCTACAACCCCCCAAGGTGCGTCACAACACATCAGTCATCCACCCATTCACACACTGGTGGGGATGAGCTACATTGTAGCTACAGCTGCCCTGGGGCGCACTGACAGAGGCGGGGCCTGCCGTAAACTGGTGCCACTGGTCCCTCTGACCACCATCAGCAGACAAGGCGGGTTAAGTGTCTTGCCCAAGGACACAACGACAGTGACAGACTGAGCGGGACGCGAACCTGCGACCTTTCGATTGCAAGGTGGCCACTCAACTAAATTTAAGCTAACTGTAAGCAGTTTACTTAGGGTCCAACTCCTCCTGCACAGAGATGAATAAACCATTTAACCTTATAAACAATGGATCACCTCAAACCCCCTGTCTGAACTGCACAACCCCATACTGCTGAGAAAGGCAACCATGATTACAAAGGATTTCTCTCCCCCTCTTTATCCATTCTTTATGTTGCTGCCATCAGGCGGTACAAAACCCTGTTGGCTCAGAAGAATGTATACAAGCAATTGTACTCTCAGCAGTACCTGTTCTAAACAATGTGAAGTAGGTTTATTGTTTTCATGGTCCGTTTGTATTTTTTTGTATTATGAGCCATGTCAAAAAGGACATTTCTGAGACCCTTTGGGGCACAGACAGTAAAGTTTTATCTATCCATCTATTGGTTCGCGACGGGAAAGGCTGTTGTTGCTTTAGCATCCATGAAACAGCAGAGAATTTCTCGGCTAGTAGAAGCTAACTGTTAGCATTAGCAACTCCACCACACAGCAGAACTCCTTCAGGCTTGTTTTATTCACGGAGACAAAACATCAACGTCACAGAGCAAATGGAGTCAGTGGTAGAGTCGTGCTGCTGTTAGCCAATCAGAGGAGAGATGTCCAAATATCAGGGAATTAGACTCCAAATCCTGTCATCTGAAGCTACTTTCTCCTCCAGCTGAATTATCCGTGCTGAAACAGGCACACCAGAGCTTTTTCCCCCAGAGTACGACTTGCAAGGCATTCATTCCTACTAGAGACCCCACAAATGTGTTAAAAATATGAGTGAAGGACCCCTTTACCTGCAGTGTTCTGCAGAACCACAGCAGTTTGTTATATTTCTGAAAGTTAGTTACATTTAGAATTCTGGCTATACTGATTTGTTTAACTATTGTTTTCACGTTATAATATCAGCATTTTATGGTTAGATTGGAAATGTAGAATTCAGAAACATAAAAACTGAAAATGTGGGATTTGGGGAAAAAATAAAATGGATTTCATAGGGCCCCAGTATTACTGCAGAATAAATAATTAATAACATTTTTGTACTTTGTACATGTTTTGTATTGTCATATTTATTGCTATCATCAGACTGCTATGACATTTTGTGATAATTTTTTTGGGCCATATTGCCACCCCTACTCCAGAGAAAGATGCACTGCACCTTCCCCCTTTCCTTGTGATAGATTCTTGACACCAGCCAGTTCTGAACGTGTTGCAACCTCCTTTGGCCTGGGTGACTTTGATCAGCTGACTTGAGCGCTTGTCTAACTGGGTCATGAAAGCCTGATCAACAGGAAGAGCCACAAGCCTCTGGAACACTGCATTAACCTGAAAAACAGATTTAAAAATTCATTTAAGTAAAAAACATTGACATTTAACTTCAATCTGCATTACTACCTCTTGGAACAGCACAGGAAATCTGTCCCCTAAATCCTCTGTGCCAGGATCATCATTCACCACCGCCTGTAGGCAAATGTACGAGGCATCTTGTCATTCTTAATTTGAATGCTTCCTTGCGCAAAGAAAGAGCATGAAACAAATAGAGGCAAAGGAAATTTGAAATACTGTGATAAACTTTGTCCCATTCAATATTTAAAAAGCAATTCAGCCCCCCCC
>SSNS01000061.1:150785-196631 GCA_006937985.1 Aphyosemion australe
AAAAAAAAATCCCCCCCCCCCCCCCCCCCCCACACACACACACACACATACACACACACACATCTTACTTCTTTCACACTTCCTGTTTGAAAAACGCACCACAAGGAGGTGTCAAGCACAGACATATATACGTAGACGCCTCGTGGACTGGCTCTGCCTAAAGGAGCTGCCGTAGTGGCCAGCCACCATCTTAGATGGGTCTCCATTTGCCCCCCAGTGCATTCATCTCTACTGAGGAAGGTGCTTACCCAGCTAAAAAACAGGTTTCATCAAGCTTTTTCACAAAAACAGACACATGGTATGGCAGGATAATTAAAATATAAATATAATTAAACAAAATAAATTCAAATATATAAAAATATAAAATCCCATCAGGTAGGCTAGAAAAGCCAATAGTAATCCCACGTGATCTGTTTTCAATAGTACGCCGGTTGTTGCAACCGTAGGCTGCACAAAAACGGGCATAGTTGCTCATAGGGCTGGGCGATATGGCCTCAAATCTATATTGCGATATAATCTGTGCGATAACGATATATATTGCAATATATTTTTTTCCTCTGTTTATATGTCAAAATGACATGCTTTTAAAAATCCTCATATGGCAAATATATTACAGCAGAATAAAGACGTCCAAAATCTCTTGTGTAGAATGCTCCTCGTCCTCCGCCCGCTCCATGCTTGCAGTCACTGCCATTCTGTTGTCCCAATGTCGGTGCGGGTGCACATCTTAGTGATGTCATGTGTTATGCGATATCGCGATAGAGCCAAAAACTCTATCATTACCCAATTTTATATCGTTTATACCTTAGATCATTTATATTGCCCACCCCTAGTTGCTCACTCTGCATTGACTTTGGACAGTGAGGAGACCCATCCAATATGGCAGCAATGCTGTTTTGCTCTCCAGCGCCCAATGGGGCATCTATGCATTCATGTCTATGGTGTCAACAGGCAGACAGAGAGGGCGGGGCTGCCACAGTGACACAGACTTCAAGACAGATGGAGAGCGATTGCATCGCTAGCTTCTTTGCCTCAGACAAGTCACCTCCTTCAGCAGAGGAAAGAGAAGAACAGGAGGGTTTTTTGGAGGAGGCGAGTGGCAGACATCACACGTCACACAAACTGGCTGACGTCACATATCACCGCTTAGCCAATAGCGATGGCTGATTCAAATTCAAATGTAGTGCAGACTTTTAACCTGCAGAGGACGCAACACTGGCAGTTTCAGGTAGAACTATTTTGTAAATAAGTACATTTTGTAAATGCACTAAAATG
This sequence comes from Aphyosemion australe, assembly GCA_006937985.1. NCBI lineage: Eukaryota > Metazoa > Chordata > Actinopteri > Cyprinodontiformes > Nothobranchiidae > Aphyosemion > Aphyosemion australe. The sequence goes on from SSNS01000061.1 coordinate 152,061, forward strand.
CCAAAAATAATGACATGTTTACAAACATTCATTTAGGTAGTTTATCAGCACATTTTAGAGGTTTCCCTGCTTCAACACAGTTGAGTCACCTGTTCAGCAGCTCATCAGGCTCTGCAGAAGCCTGTTAATCACCTGTTGATTAAAATCAGGTGTGTTGAAGCAGGGAAACCTCTATAACATGCTGGATAGTGGCTCTCCAGGACCAGAGTTCTCTGACCTTCCAACCAGTCGTATTGTTAAGGTTTGTCCTGGGCCCAACACGATTATCGTCAGCATGATTCATTCTCCAAAAATTCATGTCTCAGATGTAAAAGTCCACTTCCTTGATGCAGGAGCAGAATCCGAGTAGGAGCAAGAGGTGGAGGAAGATGGAACTGAGGTTGTTACAGAAGAAAAGACAGAGGATGAAGCATGTGTTGAACTTTCAGAAGAGCAGAAGAGTCAGCTCAACTCAGACGGAAAGAAAATCCTAACCAATAAACTAGAGGAGTTTCAAGATCGCACTCATGTCAGAAACGGTGGAAGAACCTGTCAAAAACCCAAAAGAGAAAAGCACGTGTAGAAGGTTCCTGAACTGCTGGATAGTGTCGTCCAAGAGCACTACAGTAAAACCTATTAGAGAGAACAAAGAGCGCGACCAGCTTCCCCCACGTAAGAATTCAGGAAACATCTCTTTTTAAATGGTCTGTATTTGATATAGCGCTTTCCAGAGTCCTAGAACCCCCCAAGGCACTTTACAACACAATCAGTCATCCACCCATTCACACTCACACCCTGGTGGTGACGAGCTACATTGTAGCTACAGCTGCCCTGGGGCGTGCTGATGGAGGCGAGGCTGCCGAACACTAGCGCCACCGGCACCTCCGACCACCACCAGCAGGCAATGTGGGTTAAGTGTCTTGCCCAAGGACACAACGACAGCGACAGACTGAGCGGGGCCCAAACCTGCGACCTTCCGATTGCGGGGCGGGCCTTTAACTCCTCTGCCACCATCGCCCATCATCTTCATCATTTGCAGATGACACCACACTATTAGAACATGCTGATCTTCTCTTCTGCTTTTGTTTTTACTCAGCAAACTTTTACATCTTCTATCGGGAGAAGGATGAGTCTGTGGGAGAAAAGATCCTTAAAGTGAGCCATCATGAGGAGTGTTTAGAGCTGGTTTATCAACAGATCTACTCTGATATGATATGTGATTGACATCTGTACACAAGCGGATGTCTAACGCTATTGGCTAGTTCTGAGTGGGGCTCATTTCACTATGCATGGGTATACGGGAAGGGCTTAGCAAAACAATTTGACATGTCTATATCGCAGTACAGGCCAGGGTAAGACTATCACTTTTATGGATTTCTAAAAAAAAGAAAATCATAATTCCTGAAAGGGAAAACTCCAGATTGCTGCTTTAATACAGCCTGATATTTACAGGTATGTTAGTCTACTTACCCTAACCCTGTTCATTCCCCTGTAAATACCCGTGTAAGTACCAGTACTTAGTCTTACTTCCTGTAAGTGAACTAACAAAAGACTTGATCAACCTGGCAGAGAGGACCCAATATTTCCACTCACTGCAAAAGCAAAATGAGCCTGCAGGGTTTGTTTTTTTTATAGGTCGGTGCAGGAGGATCAGAAGCTGCACTTTGTACTGGTGACCGTCATAGATTACTCACCTTTGACCTCCAGTACTGCCAACAGTAAGCTTACTGAGAAACAAGTGTGTCTACAAATCCTCAAGCCGAGACCGGTTTGTCACATGACCAGTGTGTGTGTGTGTGTGTGTGTGTGTGTTTAGCTCCTATTTCCGCGTTCACCGCGGGAGCTCATGCGTCTCCAGCGCTCTGTGTCTGCAGTGAAGCCGCGCCGCCGTGCGGGGATCTGCCAGGCTGCGGGAGGACCCTCACGCAGTCTGATCGTCTGGGCCCAGCCGGAGCATGCTGACGCGGGTGAAGTCGGCGGTGGCCAGCTTTATGGGAGGAATGATGGCCGGTGGCTCCAACGGAGACCATGATCCCGACGGCCCGGACCTGCCGCTGAAATACCCCTACAGCAGACCGGAGTTCCTCGGGCTCTCACCGGACGAGGTGGAGTGCTCGGCGGACCACATCGCCAGACCGATCCTCATCCTGAAGGAGACCAAGCGGCTGCCGTGGTCCACCGGCTACGCAGAGTGAGTAACCTGCGTCCATCTTCTCCTGCAGAGCCGACGCAGCATCCTTTAGGAGGAAGAAAAACACAACAACCGAGAGCTTTCACTGTTACCATGACCCGATTCCGTCTAGTTATATTTAGATGCAAAGATAAAGTGCAGCAGCTTGTTAATCCCTCGGCATCACGCAGATCTTTGGAGTCCGCATCTACTCTTATTGTGATGCAGATGCAATAAGGAAATCTAAGTGTTTTTATTTTGTATCAGAATCACAACTTCAGTTTCTTTTTCACCCCCTCATCCTTTCAAATCCACTTCTCTGATCCTCTTATATAATAATTGATGGCTAAATTGCATATCATGTGTTCTATTATTCATATCACACTTAGGCTGGATGGATATTCAGCTCCCTGCACCCCCTAGGCTGCAATAAACGGGTTTGTTTTGTGTTTGTAATGGACCTGTTATGAACAGCATGCCATCCGGACACAGAAAAGGGTCATTTGTTATGCTGTTAGTAGAGAGCTGACTCAATAGAAAGACAAAAACATCAGATGACCAGAGAAATTGACTGAAACTGAAGTAAGACATTTAGAAGAGCTAGTGCAGCTAGTAACTTAAAGACTGATTACATCTTGATGAACTAGCAAGGAGAACCAAGATCAAAAGAAATGTTGAAGCTGCTGCCTGTGACTGATTAGGATCACCATGGCAACCCCATGCAGGAAAGCTACAAAATGTGTCATGATGCTATTTTATCTATGCAAAGTCCAGCTTTCCATGACTTGTTTCACCTGTTTCACAAATTCCCCGTTTGTGGAGAACAGTTTCTGTTTTTAGTACATTTTGTGTATGTTGTACAACATACTAGCTACCAAAAGTCAACGCACAATAGTTTTGATTGAATTACATGTTTTAATGCATAAATTGCGTGTTGTTAAAGCTTTGAAGCTAAAATGGACAGAAATTGTAACCAGATGTTAGTAGCAACAATAAAGGAGCTTCATTGCTACATTGGTACCCTCAATAACCGAGCTGTGGCTCATCAGTACCTGGAATGAAACAGTCTGTGCGTACGCTAGCTTTTCAAAGAGCTTGGCTAAAGTATTTTCACATTAGAGTTGAGTTGTTTCTCCTCTGACTCATGCTCAAGTTTTGTATTCAAAACCACAGATATCACCTCTGTCAGTTTCTATGGACTTAATTCCAGAGTAGCTTTGAATAAAATAATAATAAAATCATAAACATAATAATATACCATTCCTTATTGGCACTATCCTTGCAAATTGTAAATAATTATTAATATAGCGCGTTCTAGGGTTACAAACAGTCACTCACCCACGCACACACACAATCACACACGGGTGGTGATGAGCTACAATGTAGCCACAGCTGCCCTAGGGCGCACCCATGGAAGCGAAGCTGCTGAAAACAGTGGTCTCTAGTAGTATTGAATGCCTTGTAAGTCATACTCTAAGGAAAAAAAGCTCTGGTGCACTTATTTCAGCACAGATAATTCTGCTGGGGGAGAAGTCGCTTTAGACGACAGGATTTGGAGTCTTATTTCCTGATATTTGGACATCTCTCCTCTGATTGGCTAACAGCAACACCACTCTACCACTGACTCTGTTTGCTCTGCAACGTTGATGTTTTATCTCCACAAATAACACAAGCCTGGAGGAGTTCTGCTGTGTGGTGGAGTTGCTAATGCTAACGGTTAGCTTCTACTAGCCCAGACGTTCTCTGCTGTTTCCTGGACGCTAAACCAACAACAGCCTTCCAAGTAGTGAGTCAAGATGGATGAGTCCATGATAAGTGACAGTGTGACGTAGATCTGTCAGGATGTTCAAATCCTAGAGTTTCACTGTCTCTTTTCTATCAGAAGCTAATGCAGGAGGTAGGTGTGGGAGACTAGTTTCATGTTCAGCCTGCATGAGAAACTCAGAGTGACTGATCATTTTCAAAAATAATAAGTAAAAAATGTTTTCTCAGTGAAGGACCTCTTTAAACCACAAACTCGTCTCAGATGCTGAAACAGAGGGAAACTTTATACACTTGCTGGCATAGGTTTAAAAAACTGCTGATTTGTTTAGCTATTGATTGATTAAGTAATTAACCAACTCAATCCAATTTCAGTTTATAAAGAAACATGCTCTGTATGGTCTCCTTTCCAACAAAAGGAAGCAAATTCTAAGAAATGGGTCACTTACGTGACATTTTTTATGCCTCTTAGTGCTAATCCACTGTGAAGAATTTCTAATCTGAAAGAAGGTTGCTAAATTGGCGTCTTTTTAGAAACCGGTAACCACTCAAATACACACAAAAGAGGTTTATGTAATTTGTGTGTGTGTGTGTGTGTGTGTGTGTGTGTGTGTGTGTGTGTGTGCTTGCGTGCGTGTGTGTGTTTTATAACATGTAAAACCAAAATGCTGATAGAAAACCAACTAATATCTGGCAAAGAATGGACCAAATGCTGTCCACATAAGTCCAAAGGCTCAGGTTTAGAGTAAAGCTTGTGTTTAGTGATGGTTAAGGAGAAAAGTGTAAATGTACAGGGCCTTGCTCTGGTGGCATAGGGCTGTTAAATATATTTGAAAAAAAAAATATATATATATATAAACTCAAAATAGTCACTGAGTTAACACAAGCATCTGGAATCCATCTTGATTTACTTTCTTTGTGTCAGAAAGATCAAGAAATGTGATACCACTTTTGGAATGGTCAGAAACAAGTTGTGGAGACAATTACTGGCCTAACAGTCCTCTCAGAAACCCATTTGTCTGCTGACTTTGAAGCCAGTGTTTTAAACTGAGGACATGTATACACATCACCAGGTTTTTGTAAAACCGAATATCCTCCCCCGCCCATCTTGGACAAAAAAAAAACTTGGGTCCTTACAACCTAGTTTTTAGCAAGAAAAGCCAGTGCATTGTGATCCACATAGACCTGCCAAGCCTGTAGGCAGCAGTAGTTCCCCAAATCATCGGCGTATTTGCCAAAAAACATTCTTTGGACATGGATTAACTATGCTGTTGGCAATTGTCCTTAACGTGAGTGTAAACACAGGTCGCATATGTGATGTCAGAGCATTTTTGCACTTTCAGGTCAAATTGTAAAAAAAATATATTCATTTTGTGGGATAGCTGGCTATGTGTGTACATGGCCTAAGAATTATGTGACAAAATGAGAAATGATGAATTTATCTCTGTCTTGGTGAAATCTTGAATAATAATGCTATGCTATGTCCAATTTCCATAATTTTGCCAGATCATAAACAATCCATTGACTCTTAGTGTTTTGAAAATTCTCAACCACATATGATCTTTTTCCTAAAAATCTGTAAAACTGTCAGAATTGTCACAATTTTTGCCTTTGCAAATGTTAATTAGTGTGGCCACTGTGGCCATTTTTACTTGGGTTAGCTCTAGAAGTTTTGCAACTATTGACATGCATCCAATGAGTGCTTTCTGGGATTTTCAATCATGAGATACAGGCAAAAACATTAAAATGCATCCCTCTTTTTTTGATGGCGGGTGATAATAAAGGTAAAATGCAAACACACAGACATATTTAAGATGCTTTGTGATAAAACTGCACCTAGAAATTAGCACAACTGATTGTCACAATTAGCTTGCGCTTACGTCATATATCCCACATGACTCGGATGTATGCAAAACTTGCAAACATGTGAAACGTACTATTTCAGTATTATTGTACCATAAAACATTTTTCTTCAAATTTTGTTTTCCCAACTATACAGCTCAAGTTTATCACATTCACAGACATATATACGTAGACGCCTCGTGGACTGGAGCTGCCTATTGGAGCTGCTGTAGTGGCCGGCCGCCATCTTAGATGGGTCTCTATTCGCCCCCTGTGCATTCATTTCTACTGAGGAAGGTGCTTACCCAACTAAAACACATATTTTATTAAGCTTTTTCACAAAATCAGACACATGGTATGGCATGATAATTAAAATATTAACATCATTAAAATAAATTAAAATATAAAATCCCATCAGGTAGGCTAGAAAAGCCAATATTAATCCCACGTGATCTGTTTTTAATAGTACACCGGTTGTTGCAACTGTAGGCTGCACAAAAACGGGCATAGTTGCCCACCCTGCATTGACTTTGGACGAGGAGACCCATCCAATATGGCGGTGACGCTGTTACGCTCTCCAGCACCCAATGGGGCATCTACGTATTCACGTCTATGGTCACATCAGTCAAATTTAAAGATTTAAGGTTCCCCATTATGTCATGGATACATGGATATGTGTATCAGACATCAGCTAGGATTGAGAGGGTTTGGACACGTCTGTCTGACCAGCATTGAGAAATAGCAGTGCCAGCCAATGCAGGTCAAGCCAACATGAGATGCTGTAATTGTCTTTAGAGACGGTCCGTTCCATGGAAGGGTTAAAGTGCTCCGGTGGTCATTAAATATAGATTAAAACTAAAAGCCTGGATGGATGCACTGCAGACAAGTTGGACACATCTTACAGAGTGAAATGCTACTCTAAAGACAATACTTTTAGAAAATCACGTACAATACAAAAGTAATACACTAGCTACTCTTTGATTCCTTTTAGTCGACTGTAGTGGTAATCCCTAGTTTCCCTACACTCGTGACCGATTATCCCACATTCTTTTATCAAGAACGTTCATCAGGGTTGTGAAATAAAATCAGAGTGATGGGTTAAGCAGAGCGAGTTGCAAAGCTCTAGTTCTCTTCTTCATGACTTGGCCTGTATCCGGACTCATTCCTATGTTGCTCTCAGTGAGACAGGAAGAACAGTTGAGCTTTATTAGGGGGAATCTGATGCAGTGGGTGCATTGTCTGGTCCAGTGAGTACGGTTGTTGGAATGGATCAGTGGTTATTGCTCACTCCAACTTAAGTCACCTTCTCTTCTTCAACACATAAGAAGCTCACTTTCTGCAGTTTTCCTCTGCAGTTATATTCCAGATAACCACAACTGGTTCCTACACATTCACTAATGTAAATGCAGCTTGATACTTTATCAAGACACTGATATATTAAAACTGGAGCCAACATGGCTGAGTTCTTTTTTATATAGATGATAAAGGTTGTAGTAGCGATTCATGCAAACTAGAGATCGACCAATATGGGTTTTAGTGCTGAGACCAATGCAGATATGTAGCGGACATGGTCAGCCAATGGCCAGTATGTGCTGCCAATTTTGGTGGCCAATATCTAGATGTTTTGCACCTTATTTGCATGCTAAAATGTGACTAATAACAGCTGATGCACAACATTTCTGAACCTGAATCTGTTTTGAAACAATTCTTGAATTTTGTGCACAGTATTAAAATAAAACATTCAGCCAGAGTTAATCAAGCAAATGAGTAAACTGACACAGAATTAAATACACTGTCCGGTAAAAAAAAAAAAAAAGGTCCCCACCTGGATTTAACTAAACAAAGAGGTAGGAGCCTCCTATTGGATAATTACTGCATAGGCGATTATCTTTCAACAGGCAGCAAGTTATTTAACCCAACTGGTGCAATGAGTTGCTTCTCATTTCTTCAACAACCATGTGGAAAGACACATCTGGTGGTCGTGGAAAAGATGTTAGTCTGTTTGAGAAGGGTCACATCATTGGCATGCATCAAACTGAGAAAAACATCTAAGGAGATTGCAGAAACGACTAAAACTGGGTTCAGAACTGTCCAACGCATTATTAAAAACTGGTGTGATGAGTCCAGATGGACCCTGTTCCAGAGTGATGGGTGCATCAGGGTAAGAAGAGAGACAGATGAAGTGATGCACCCATCATGCCTAGTGCCTACTGTACAAGCCTGTGGGGGCAGGGCTATGATCTGGGGTTGCTGCAGTTGGTCAGGTCTAGTTTCAGCAACAGGATGTGCTCCAAGAATGAGGTCAGCTGACTACCTGAATATACTGAATGACCAGGTTATTCCATCAATGGATGTGTTCTTCCCTGATGGCACGGCCATATTCCAAGATGACAGTGCCAGGATTCATCGGGCTCAAATAGTGAAAGAGTGGTTCAGGGAGCATGAGACATCATTTTCACACATGGATTGGCCACCACAGAGTCCAGACCTGAACCCCATTGAGAATCTTCGGGATGTGCTGGAGAAGGCTTTGTGCAGCGGTCAGACTCTACCATCATCAATGCAAGATCTTGGTGACACATTAATACAACACTGGATGGAAATAAGTCTGGTGACATTGCAGAAGCTTATCGACACAATGCCACAGTGAATGTGTGTCGTTATCAAAGCTAAAGGTGGTCCAATGAAATATTAGAGTGTGTGACCTTTTATTTTGGTGGCGACTTTTTTTTGGACGGGCAGTGTATAAAATAGAAATGTCAGTTCAAAATAATGTTTTATAGCATTTATTAAGCAGATGTTTTTCAGGAACACAAACATGCATTTAAATAAAAGTCAGAAGCAGCACTATGCTGCTTACTGATGTGCTGTTTTTAAATCAACTCTACAAAAGAGTCATATCGGCCGGTGCTAATATGTAAAAAAATCATAAATATCGTCCCAATATGTTGGCCAACCGATAAATCGGTCTGTCCCTAATGAAAAACAAATACCTACATTTGTATTATCACTTTACTCTTCTTAATACTGAAAGACAAAAATGTGACCGTGAAAGAGGTGATTAATCTCTTCAGGCAACCTGGTCCAGGCCGACTGCCAGAGCTAATCAGAATGATCAAAATCCAAACTTGCCATGACTCAGATAAGAATGTTAAATCCTATTTCTTCTATTGTTTACTTGTGACAAACGTCTGGCAAAATTCAAATAGATAAAAACAATTATAAAAGCCTGCCCTTCATTAGATTTGAAGATTGCATTTATGCTAACACTGTTTTATTTAATAACAGTGAAGGACATGTATCCTGTGAGATGAAGAGGGGGGGTAATGATGCACACAATAAAATGCATAGCTCATATAATACAAATGCATTATTATGTACTTCACATGCGTTTTTAAAATAAAACACCATGAAGGCCAATTCATATGAAAGAAAGCTTCTGTCAATTCTGGAACCAAATGATCCAAGGACCGGTACCAGTCCTTGGCCCGATGGTTGGAGACACCTGTGCAATCATGTCTTCTGTCCTCAGTCTTTGTGGCTCACATGGGAGAGTAAAGATCAGCTGTTACGGTGGAAATTTCCTCCCACTCAATCTCTTCCTATCAGACCCAGAACCATTAATGTGCAACCTCAGCCGTTGTGTGATCAATACCTAATCAATACGCTTGTCTGTAATCTAAACATGAGTGCTGCTGATATTTGTTAGCAGGTCAGCAGGCTTTCAGCTCTGAGGGCATGTCAACAACAGAGTTTGTGTTATTTCTTCCTCCTATAAAGAAGTCGTATAACGTTAACGTTGAGCTGTGGAGTGGAAGCACATGAGCAGGGTTTCACACAAAGAGCTTCCCAGTGCTCAGTCACATGACGCAGCACATGTTCTTGCGTTGTTTCACTTACATCCGCATGGCTCTGAGGGAGGAACAGGCCAATCCAGTTTCAGTTCCTGGACAGATTTATAAATCTGTTCATTAAAGCAAAAAGAGAGGACGTTCGGGAAATTTTCATAAGTAAAATATAGAAGCTTTGTGCAACTATGAAGAAAGAAATGCAATACGTAAAAGTTATACTTATAGTGAAAATATAAAGGGATTTAAAATCTTGATTTCTTCTAAACACATTTGTGTTTCACTATAACTGGATCTGGTTAAACATAAAAGAATCATTAAATTAGAAGAACGACAGTTTCAAAGAATTACAAAAAAATTAAAAGGTGTTTAAATAGCTAAACACAAACTGTTTTTGGTTTTCTTTTCTCTTTGCCTCCAGCTCTGTTTTCTCCCCACAATCTGGCATCTGTGATTTTCTTGTGCAACACTGTGGTGAAGCAGCCAGTCACTCCTCATCTGCGTCGCTAGTTAATCTGTCTGCTATGTTTGTGAAATTCACATCCTGTAAATCTTTGATACGTTCCTGCGGTCCAAACATGTCCCCAAGCAAAGGTGGAAACTTTTCATTGAACGTGATCTGAAGCAAAGATAAACATCAAGTTCTCACACGTTAGTAATCAGAATAAATCTGACATCTTGCCTGGCGAATGGGATTATGTGTGACAGATGATTCTTTATGTGTCAAAAAATACATTGTTTGTTTTCATTTTCTAAACCTAAATGATCGAGATCCCAACATCAATGTACGGTGGCCCAGAAGGTTCAACAAAATAATACAAAACCACAAAAAAAGGACAAAGGAAGTCATGAAAAAACAGAAGTAAAAATAAATATTATGGAATGAAATAGCATAAAACAGAAGTTGTGGTCAGCTGGAAGTTATGCTAATACCTTAATTATACCAAAGTCGTAAGTAAATGAGGGGCAACAGCAATTGGGACCTTTGGGTTCTACAGTGGTGTTGTGGGTCCAATGCAGGGTGGTTTTAAAGGGCCTGAGGTAGATAAGAACACAATACAGCTGTAATATGAGAAGTACTTTTTCCAATTAGGAGGTGTCCTGGGATCTAAAACCACATTCATCTTGTTGAAAATAGGCAGCTTTTGCCGTCGTCTTCAGCCTGCTTTCCTATGTAAATAAGTAATGTTGTAATGGCTGCGTTCAGTCTGATAAAAGCTGGTAACACGTCGGCATAGCCGTACACCCTTAAATATACATATCCCGTGTTCCTGGGGGCCTGCTGTTATTATGACTCCACCCGGCTCAGACCGAGCTGACCAAAAAAAAGGCCATAGGACACCTTTAACGTTCTAACAATATAAACACACTTTTCTCAGACGATTATTAAACAGAACTCAGAATTTTCTTCAGAACTATAATTTTTATGAGATTTGATAGAACATCGATGAACAACAAAATCCCATTCATCACTTTGATATTCATAAAACTCTTCATCATTTAAACTTGGCATGCTAAGATGCTCTTGGCTTTGGTTTGTAGGATAGTGAACTTTCACGTTAACACAAATTCATTCAGTCTTTCAGAGTAAAGGTTGTTTTGGTACATTTCCCGTCGGGTTTATGACTCAGTGTTTTTCTAGCTGGTTGACACAGAATCCCTTCTCTGAACGTCCATCCATGATGATGACCTCTAAAGCCTGTTTACGTAGGGTTCTGTCATAAGGAAGTAGTCATAGCTGTGTTTTTATTATTAACATAATCGTCAGTAAACTCATTTTAGGAAAACAGATAGCTCTTTGAACGGTCTGAGGTTGGTAGCTTTGATGAGTTCAGGGGTATTTGTTGCCAGGTGTTGCTAAATAAATTATTGTCATCTAAAAAATCCTGATCTCAAAAATGTTAATGTGAAGGATTACTAATGCAAATCTCATTAGGAAAGGCTTATGAAAGATCAGAGTTGTTTTGATCTGTTTTAGTTTTATTTACAGCAGTACAGCATTTATTTTCTTAATGTTTTATGTGAAAGACACTATAAAAGATCATTTTATGAAGTTTAAATGTTTATTTTGGTGCTTAATTACGTGCTGCGCTCCATCTTTTCACAGGCCGTTTCACTATGGCCTCAGAGGAAATGTCACCTTGTGGCTGCAGCTGTGTTGATGTTGTATCATGTCACTCAAGTTTCTTTATTTGCTCCCAAACATTTCATTAAAATCTGCTGTGCTAGATTGTAGTGAAACTCTGGCAGATCAGCCCAGTTATAAAAGGGTCTTTTATTTTTAAGGACATTGTTTAACTTTTCCATGTCAAACATTCTTTAAATGATTAACGTTCAGGATTTTTGTGTTTGTTAGAAGAGCAGGAAGGCACAGCCACCTCCTGAACACTATGACCCATCCGTGTGTGACTGATGTGTTTTTGTTCCTGATAAAAATAACGATAACACAAATGCTTCATATGCTAACAAAAGAAACTGTAATGCATTAAACTCACTACAGGTTCATAATGCTATCTCACAGTCAGACAGTCACTGGTTCAAAACCTGGTTGTGGACTTTGTGCTTGGAGCTTGTATGTTCTCCCTATGAATGCTGGGGTTCTCTAGCCTGGTAAACCATCCTATATATGTGAATATATAGTCTGGCCACGACCCATTGACGGCTCTCAGTCGTGGGGATCTATGGTTGTCTTTCAAAATGTCAGCACGCAATTGGATAGCGCTAGGACCAATCAGAGTAACGAACAACGTGACGTAATCACAGCGACGGAAAAGAGGGAGGGAGCAATGGCGTCTAACATCAATGATTTCTGTCGTTTTTGTATGAAAAACATGTGAATATCAGGTGTACTGGGACATTGCACTACTTTGTTTGATAAAAATAAGAAGCCGCTAAGTATAGCCGACAGACTTACGCACGTTGGAGTCTAAATAATCCAATGTTGATGACAACGCCGTTTCAAACCAACGTGGTTCCTGCTCTGCTGCCATGTTGTTTGTGTTCTTGGCCGCAGCGCTGACGTCATCGGCTACTCCCGCTCTGTGATTGGCCCAACCAAAACTATAGCGAGCTGTGATTGGACAGCCACAGCAGTGGATCAGGCTGCGAGGGTTCCAATGAAGCGTGCCTAGACCAAACTTTGCAAGTCAAGAATTTGGTCTAGTTCACTAGGCTAGGGGTTCTCTGGTTTTCTTTGTTAGACGTTACAAGTTTTGTAACAAATGCTCCTTTTGGTAATCTTTCCCTTTTGTGTCAAAGGGTGATCAATGCCGGAAAGAGCTCCCTGAACGAGGACCAGGCTTGCTGCGAGGTGCTGGTGGTCAAGAGGAGACCTTCTGGAAGCACCACACCCGGCCAGATCTCAATGACCCGCAGGAGGTCCTCCTTACCTAACGGAGAGGGCCTGAGCCTCCGGGATGACCAGGTAAGAGAAACAGAGGAGACCTTGACTCTCTCCACCTCCTTCTCTGAAAATACATATCTGGAATTTTCTGTTGAATCCACCTTTTATAGCAGCTTCACATCACACCTGGATGAATAGAAACAGATTTTAGTCCCTGTACATGGCTTGTTGATAGAAGGCAGGTTAGGGGTTAATGGGCCTTTGCACACCGCTTCAGCTGCCAGCAGCTCTCACGTGATGATAGGCCTTAAAGTTCACTTTGTTTCCCAATCAGGGATGCACCGTGTCTGACACAGAAACCCCAACTCATTATGCAACTGCAGATTTGTCAGACAGATTGAGAATCTAAATAATAGAAATTGCTTGTATTTCTATTTTTAATAAATCATTAAGCATTTTATGATTATTTAAAAGTATCAGTATTTAATTTTTTCTCCCAGCCTGTTCTGACTGCACCTAGGTCCACCCAGAGCCTTCAGCACAACTCATGCAAGTACCTCATGACTCACTGCTGCAGTAATACTGGAGCATTATGAGTGGTCTCTTTGCAAGCCTCACAGACGGTGAAATCTGCCTGTTCTATATTTGGAGAACAAGGTTTAGTCTGTGCATAAATTCAGCAAGGATTCATGCTCAGTAAAAACAAAAATGCAGCATAGAGTCAAGTCTTCTGCTTTTATTTCATAAATGAATGTATGTGACTCCATATGTCCAGACTTGCTTTGTGTGTAGTTTATTTTTAAATAGAACTGAATCCAGGGGCGGATTTAGGATTGAAAAAGATCCGGGGCTTAGCCCAGATGAGAGATATGCATTTTTTAATGATACATCTCAACTTTTCACATTTTGACCACCTTAAAGAGTGAGTCACACCCTGGGTGGAGACTTACTTCACCCACACTTCCTGGTAGAAAAATGCGTTTAAAGTAGGCGTGGCCTGGTGGACCGAGAGAGCGGCACTGAGGCAGTGATTGACAGCACCTCCCTCAACACCCCCGCGCAATCTCGGAGTTTCTCAGTTGAAAAAATGAGTCATAAGCACACGCACACAGCAGATTCACCACTCAGGAGAACGAGCAGACACAGAAGCACCAGCAGGCTGGACGATTTCCTGCCTACTTTAATCACTAGAAGAAGCTCTTTAAACTCTTTAAAGCAGACAAAGAGCTCTAGATTACACGTATGGATTGATAATATGATTATTATATTGTAAGCTTCTACACAGAGCTGTGAAAACAAATCCTCTCTGGGATATTACATTATGATTTCAGCCATGTTTATGCAGTAATCCTCAAATGTATTCATATCCTTCCATTAAAGAAAGGCAAACTTGACATTAGTTGCTTAAATAATTAGAAACTAGGAAATATAACAAATAAAAAATATCTAAATTAGAATTAGACAAAATAATTAGAGTTAGACAGCTTTATTGTCATTGTAGAACAACAGAATATGCTGCCTCTACAACAAAATTGCTATGATGGAGGTCCTAATATATAAATAGGAAGAGTAACCCTCCACTCTGCACAAATCACAGCTTATCGATTAACATTGATAATTCCTCCATCCTTCCTTCCATGTCCACCGTCTTGCTCCCCCCCTATATTTGTATGATCTCAAACATGTTGCTGTCCCGTCTCGCTCCCTCAGGTCTTCCTCTGCCATTCACCTTAGGTTCCTCCTGCCCGTCTCGCCACCAACAGAGCTTTCAGTCGCTTTGCTCCTCAGCTCTGGAACTCACTTCCTCCTGATATCTGAAACACGGTCATTCAAACTCAAACGCCACCTGTTCAAACTGGCTTATACTCTAGTCAAAAAACTCTCCGTTTTGTCGTTCCTACTGTGTTCTTTGTAATTTATTTTGGGTGTAACTGATCTAATTGTTATTTTACTTGTAAGTTTTTATCATATTTTTTTGTGAGGTGACCTTGGGTTTTGAAAGGCGCCTATAAATTAAATGTATTATTATTATTATTATTATCATTATTAAAGTCCCACTCCGATCATCTTTTTAGCTGTTTTTAAGTAGTTCTCAGTGGTCTTTAAACTATATGATTATGTTGTTTTTAGCCAAAATCACAAAACCTGTGCTGTTTTCTAGTACTTAGATTCTATATAGTGGCAGTAGCTCATTAAAAATTCGCCTCTGGGTTGTGGGCAGAGCCGTTGGCGTGGAGGACCCCGCCTCCATCTTCTTCTCTACTCCTCAGAGCATAGATATCATATAAACACTAGATGCCTTAACTGGGAGTCGACAGCGTCCCTACACGGCGGCCATCTTACCTCGGACAGCTTACGTTCCGTTCTCAATGGTCGCAGATGGAAGGTGAGTGAACAACTTAAACAAAAACACTCTTAACTCGATTAAATATTAACAGATTTACAAGCGGGTTCCCTTATTACAAACCTTATAGCACATAGGCTTTATAGGATATACTTTAACATTTTTAAATAAACGGGCCAAATCCGTCATATTTTACAGCCACATCTCTGGCGTTTATAACAAACCAAACCGTTTGAAATTCGTTTGAAAATTGAGCAAGTTAGAGTTATTTAAATAGTACATGCACCATTGACACCAATGTTACGAAAGGGGGCAGCTGTCCGAGGTAAGATGGCCGCTGCGTAGGGACGTTCGTCCAATCAACGAACAGCGCGGGTAAGGCATCTAGTGTTTATATGATATCTATGCCTCAGAGCCTGAGGGGGCAGAGCAGAGTGGAGTTTGTGCTCCGCCCAGTGGCTTTGTGACATCACAAACCCAGTCAGTTTTAGGCTGCATTTTTTCAGAGATTTGAATGCAGAAATACTCAAAAATGCAATTTTGAGCTTAAACTTCTTTAGATATGTCCTGTAGCAGAAGAAAATGCTTCAAGAACACGTTAAAAACAGAAAAAACTTTCATTGGAGTGGGTCATTAAAAAAAAGGAAAAGTCATAGGGTAGTTATTTAAAACACTGCTAACATCTGAAAGTAAAATAATTGCAAGCTAGTTATTGCATATCAGGTGTTTGGTGCAGGTGTGCATTCAGAGTGGTGATCACTTGAGGAAAGTAACTGTTCTTGAGCCTTGAAATAAAACATTTTAATTGTGGTTGAAAAATATAATTTAAAATAATAATTTTTAAAAACTGTCCCAGACAAGGTAGAACTACTTTACTAATGCTAACTGGCAGCAAGTCTCCCCTTCCTTCACATGTGCCATGCAAAAACACACAGAGCAGCGCTATAGCACCCAGATTTGGATCATTGGATCAAAATTAGGGGTAACTTACTACTGTGCTCTGTGTACTTTGAGTATTGAGTATAGTTATTGAAGGGTTTGTTTTGTGTAGTCGTCAGTCACACAGCTAACTATGAAAAATGATGCATTATTTGGAGAAGACGGAAGTGATGTCATCCTTCCTTCTTCTCTAGCCTGTGCTCCCATACCCGCCGACGTCGCCATCTACTGGCGTGTTTGATCTGGCTACTTCACCAAAACTTCCTTTCCAGTTCAACTTCACATATTCTCAAATGTTAATGAACTCATTCCAATTCTATCAATTGTTTTATATGCTTTCTCCAACATTTGCATAGGAGTTAATTCAATTAAACATTTATAAATAAAATAGGACAGGATGGACAGAACCTCAGGAAAGATATACAGGATTTAGCAGTGAGGGTTCTAGCCTTAGAATCATCTTCATCCTCATCATCTTCCTCACAATTGCAGGTTTTGCCTTTCACCTCAGCTGATTCCTTTTCAGATAGTGAGCCCACGCTACATATAATGACCCAGAGCTTCTGAAAAAACAACCTAGGCTTAAGTCTCATAGTCCCCCCCCCCCCCCCCCCCCCCCCCTGCCCCAAGCTCCACCCGTGATCTGAACTGCTGATTATGTAGAATTAACTCTTGATCATTTTATGAATAAAAAAGAAAGACTTTAAACATTAATGTTACTAATTGCCCTGTGTGCTGGATCTTCCTTGTATGCAGGAAGGCTCTGAAAGCCTAACCTTCCACTACTGGGCGTTGTTTGATGGCCACGCCGGCTCTGGTGCGGCTGTAGTGGCATCCCGTCTCCTCCATCATCACATCGCTCTGCACCTTCAGGAAGTGTTGGAGATTCTCTGTACGCCCAATATGGTGCCGCCCACCTGCATGGACGAGGAACCCATAAACCACCTTCTGACTGCAACGTCTAATCGCTCCCTTACCAGGGCAGCATCGCTCCGGGGGGCTGCAGGTGCCCCGGGGTCCCCCAGCACAGCACCGCCGCGCTTCTTTTTTGAGAAGAAAGTGTCACATGAGAGCTTGGTGATAGGCGCCATAGAGAATGCCTTCAAGGAAATGGTAAGAACTTGCTGATTTCCTATAATTTTGTGGCTTAACTTATAATCAGTCAAACCCTCTGCTTCCATTCCTGGGTTTCTGTGTGGGCTGAAGCTGTGCAGGAACCGATAATTAAAAGACAACAATAAAAGGCTTTTCAGGGGGGAAATGATTTCCTTTTTTAGTGCTAGAAAAATAGCTTGTTGTGAATAACCTCACAGAGGATGAACAATTCCTCAAGAATTAACTGGAATGTAACCGAAAAATACAAATGTAAAATTTGTGTGCACCAGTTCCTTTGCCACAATGCTCCTTTGTTAACCAGTGTTACATGAACTCTATCGTCTGTATATTTTCTCCCATATTAACTCCCATGCGGCACAACACGTGTGCCCAGCTTAATTTGCTCATACCACAGGGGAACCACCACCATTGCAGCAGCTCAAGCCTCATCTTTGGCCAGTAGTCCCACTTGAGGTGCATACTTGTAAAAGTTATGTGCACTAATGAACATAAAAACAGCTGCATTAGCAAATCTGCAAAACAAGCTTTTAAACACAGACACGATCATGGAACTCTCACCCCTCCTGTAGGCTACACAGCAAATTCAGCGTGCTCAAATGAACACTGTCAGAGTTGATTTCAACACTTTTAAAGTGTCTATATGGGTCCACACCAGTAAGAGTTAATTTAACTCTTTTTGGAGAGTTGGTACTTTAACTCTGATTTAGTGTCAAAAACCAACTCTTCTGGAGTTGACAGTTTAACACTCATGTTAGAGTTAATGTAGTAACTCTTAAAAATTGTAGCATTAGCCCACCTGTAGAGGTCTTAGCACTATAGCTTCACAGGGCAGACCTGTTCATGCAACATGTGCAAGAAGGTGATGTTACGATTGATAGATTCACGATGATAACCACTCATCCATATCGTTATCACTGAGCTGTGCTGCAAGTCAGTGCTGGAGACTGAAGTCATGGAGCATCTAACACATCAGGAGCAGAGTCCACACAGGCTGTCTGTCAAACACAGGTGGTTTCATTCATCTGGGCTGTTTGTTGTCTTCACAACCTCTGCAAAAGAATAAAATGTCCAGACTGCAGCAGAACAAGTAGAAATTCTTGAAGAATTCATCATGACACACATTTAGTAGGTAATTATGCCTCTCAGTAATGATTCAATGTGTTTTTTAGTCTCTATGTAGTTTTATTAAGAATTCCCCAAATTTTCTTTAATACATTTGAAATAATAGTTTAGGCAAATATCAAAGTAAACAATTTTATCCTTTTGAGAAATCAAAACATTAAAGTTTGGTACTTTCGTGTTATGACCACAAGGGGGCGGTGTGTATTATATTTTTACCAATCTGAAAGGGAAGTACAAAATAAATAATGTGTGTTTTAAGGGAATTCTAGCTCTGTGTTTTTGGTTTTGTGTCTACTGTGTTGATTTAGGAACAGAATAAATTATGGGGTTTTTTTTGTCTAACTGGATCAAAGATATTCTGTTTTGAGTTATTGAGGATATAAACTGTCCACAGTAGGTTGGTGTTGTGTGTCACATGGTAGTGATGAGCAGAAGCCAGTTTTTAGGCTATTGTTGGTTCTTGTCACACAAAAACCCTTTACCTCATCATTTATCATGAACATCACTTTGCAGTGTGAGTTTATCCACTTTTCTCTGACTTACTAACTTCATTATCTTTGTGTTTTATGTGTTTTAATGTTTCCAAAATTTGAAAAGATCTACTGTTACTACATTTGCTGTTTTAGATAGCTCATTGAACAACCTCAGTTTGGAGAAACAGATTAGTTCTGACCACACGGTAAAGCTAGCAGCTAGTCACGCTAACACTAGTTCTGAAGTGGATTGCTGCCTTCTTGAAAAAAAACAACATATTCTCTGAAATATCATGCAGATTGTTTTACACTTCTGTAAAGTTTACAGCTTAATACATGAGTTTGAATCTGACCCTGCTGTGATTAGCTGTTAGCAAAGGGGCACTGCCTGTTTAGTTTTGTAATTCTGCCAGAAGAGCTACATGCAAAAGGCCTTTAAAGGTACAATATGTCAGAAATTTACAGTGAAATAATCACAAAACAATCTAATGTCTCAATCATGTTGGAAGGAAGGTTATACTGAAACAGATTTCCTTCTCAGCCGGCTGGGGGGTTGTCAGTTTTTCTCCTTTTAAAAAAGCAGAAGAGGGACGTAGTCACTGTTTACAATCTGTCCCACCTCCATACTTCCTGGTTCCAGAGACAGTCATATTTGAGCCTGCAGGGTTGCCAAATCTGTGCCAGCAAATGTGTTGCAGTCTTGACTGACGGGCTAACACAGTAAAGCATTCTGGGATTTGTAGTTTTAGCAGTGTATGTACTCGCAGGCCAGTTCTAATACACATTTGATGTATGAACTTGTGGGCCAAGTATACAGGTGAAACTGGAAAAATTAGCATCTTGTGCAAAAGTCCATTTATGCCAGTAATTTAGACCGAGAGACCATCTAAAGGCTCAGGAACCCTTTGCAGGTGTTCTGGATTCATCAGCTGATTAGAGTGTGACACTTTGAGTCTAGAATATTGAACCTTTTCACAATATTCTAATTATCTTAGGTTTTGAAATTGGAGTTTTCATCAGCTGTAAGCCATAATCATCACAATTATAACAACTCAAAAATAGATAAATATCTCAAGCTACTTTTTAAAAATACCAACAACTTCATATTACAGTGAAACGTATTCATCTACTTATCAACCTACTGTGTATGACCCGTTTTCACTCATCATCTTCTGGGGCTGATCTGTAACTGGCAACAGTTGCTCAGACCAGACTCGTTTGTTTTGATACATGGACTGCAGTACCCACATTTGACCACAGGATGTCACTCTTACTTCATGCACCTTTAAATTAACATTCACGTGAATCAGCAAAATAACTTAGAATCAGGTTGTTATTAAATGCTGTTTGCTCATTTATCTGGTCAAGAAATTTTATTTCCACTATATTTTATTTCTACTTTAAATACACCGTATGTATATATATATAAACAATTTTTTTTCTAACTGAAGATTTTTTTTTATTCTTTGTAGATCCTAATCATAAAATTCTCTCCTTTATTTGAAGAAAATGTTTTTCTCAGTTTCTGGGGATTGGTAGTTATATTTCTCTTTAGTTTTTTGGCAGGACTAACGGATGAGTCCTTGTTATTCTCCCCTGTATTCTTATGAAGTCATAAATTCAGACATAAACTGTTTTGACATAAACTGGTAGCTAAAGCAGCCTGGCACCATGGGTTGTGGTGTGTATTTGGGAATTCCTCTCTATCCATGTTCCCTGTGCTTATTCAGCTCTGTTGTTGGACTCACCGTAGCTGAGCCGAGGTAGAGAAAGGTGTAGATGTTTATGCAGACAGTTTTATTATTAAAGACTCGCCTGCAGCAAGTAGCTCTGGATATAACCATAAATATGGATGGCTAGCTATGGATTCATCATTTATCTGGGTTGGAGGACACATTTGTTCACCCCCAGGATTGCATGCATGCACGCATACATGCACACATATACATACACACACACACATTGCACACATGCATTCGAATCCCAAACATAACTGTAACACACCTTTCCTGAGCTGCATAAACCATCTGAACATCATGGGTGGACTCGTTTGGGAGCATTTTGAGTCAATCTGTTGATGCTGATAGGAGCACGAGAACGAGGCTCCTGAGGGCTCGATTATCTTCCTGAGACCTGCTTCAGCCTTGGAGAGAAGCTTATGAAGACATGAAAGGGTTAAGTTAGCCAGCTGCCACTTTGATTAATTAAACAACGGTTTAATTAATCATCCAAATAATGGACCAATTTTTACAGGTTTTCTTTAACTGATTAATTTTTGGGTTTAATTAGCTCCAAATTAATCTGGGCTAATTAAGTCCTGTAAAGGCCAGCCTACCCTCCAAACTCTCTGTTATTTGACTGATTAATTTATTGACTTCTGGCTATTATTGATAAATGAATTCCTTCTGCTGCTTTGATTAAAGATATGCCTCATTTCTCTGTAAGGTCTGAAAAATCTGAATATTAGACAAAATGTTTGGGTTGTGTGTAATCGGTGTGTGTGTGTGTGTGTGTGTGTGTGTGTGTGTGTGTGTGTGTGTGTGTGTTCAGGATGTGCAGATAGAAAAGGAGAAGGCGGTCTACAACATCTCAGGTGGCTGCACTGCTCTGGTGGTAATTTACTTACAGGGGAAGCTCTTCGTTGGGAACGCAGGGGACAGCAGGTGCAAATCACACACACACACACACACACACACACACACACACACACACACACACACACACACACACACACACACACACACACACACACACACACACTAAATTAGACAGCCACATGTAACTGGATGTGTTTGTTGTTGCTCTCCTCCTCCTCTTCCTCCTCCTCCTTTATCCAACGTGGAGCAGATGTGTCTCTAAATAAACGGAGCCTTTTCTGCTCCTCTCCCTCAGAGCTATCATTATCCGAGCTGGGGAAGTCATTCCCATGTCGGCAGAGTTCACACCGGAGTCGGAGAGGCAGCGGCTGCAGTTCCTGGTAAGAACGCTGGTTTCTGTCAAGCACAGCTGTCAGATATCAGAGAGACTGTCGAGACAGCAGCGCCGTGTGCGTCTCTCTCTCTCTCTCTCTGCCACTTGAGCAGACTCTGTAATTGTTTTTCCATTCCCTTGGGCATGTCATCCTTCTTCCTTAACTGTTTTATATGTTTTTGTCTTAAAGGCCTACATGCAGCCACAGCTCCTAGGGAATGAGTTTACTCATCTGGAGTTCCCAAGAAGAGTTCAGAGGAAGGAGGTGGGGAAGAGGATGCTGTACCGTGATTTCACCATGTCAGGATGGTGGGTTCACCTACGACCTCTTGTTTCTCTTATTAACACAAAGTAATGCACTTATTCTGCTGTAGGTCTGCTGCTGTCATCAGGTGATTTCATTTTAAAGCAACATCCATGACACAAACCTTTTTCCCATTAGGAAATTTTAAGTAGCAGGAGTTAAACTGGCCTTGAGCTAATGTTTACTGAAGAATAAACATGATCTGAGTTTCACCGTAAAGAGTCCCACTCTGTCAAAAGCCCTCTTATTGTGGAGATGAAAACTGTGCAAAGACCTAGTTAAGACGTCCTATACAGGCCCAGACTCTAGACCGACGGACTAATGCTGCGTTCGATTTACCTTGGAAGTCGGAACTAGGAATGACGTCACACCCGAGTTAACAGCGTTCTGGTTACCGTAGTCGGAGAAGTCGGAATTCCAATATGGCGGCGCCCTCGAAAACTGCTGTTTTGGTAGCTCTCAACAAACACAGACGACTAATAAACAACACTTTTAGTTTGTTCAGCTTAGAGTTGCAAGCGCTACATGTAACACTGATCTTAAATGCACTCTTATATGTGCGTCTTGTAATATAAACACATTTCAACCAAAACTTACTGTTGTTGATACGGAGAGCTGCCATCTTGGATCTCGAGGTCGGAGTTCTGAAAAACTTCCGAGTTTCCAACTGGGAGGTCCGACTTTGCAGGGCGTTTTATTTGATTTTTCCTACTCGGAAGTCAGGATTTCCGAGTTCCGAGGACAAATTGAATGCACCATAGATATAGACATGATCTGCATGTCCATGCGACGTTGACTGTTTACAGGGAGGTCTGAGATGTTTGAACGATGGAGAGAAAGTACTGCTCAGGAGGAGCAGAAGGAGGGAAGACTGGAGAAGTCATTTCAGTCGGAGCTTCTGCAGATGGGTCATGTACAGTTGGACCACTTTTATCCTTCAGAGCTTCTGGTCCATACTGACATGTCATCATCACACAGTTACTTCCTGTTCCACCACATCACAAAGGTTCTGGACTGGATTAAGTTCTGGTGATTGTGGAGGCCGTTGGAGACCAGTGAGCTCATCGTCAGAAACCAGTGAGAGATGGTGTGGTCTTCTGCTGCTGAGGTCCATCTGCTCCAAGTTAAAACATGTTGTGGTTCAGAGATGCTGTTCAGCAGATCTGGGTTGGAACTAGTCTGGTATTTGAGCTACCGTTGACTTTCTATCATCTAGACTCACCTTTATCCTCTGACCTCAGGCCAGTCTGTGTAAACCCTAGGATGGTTGTTGGTGAAAATCCCAGTAGATCATCAGTTTCTGAAATACTCTGACCAGCCTGTTTGGTACCAACAATCATGCCATCATCAAAGTCACAAAAATCCTTTTTCTTCTCCAGTCTGATGCTCAGTTTGAACTTCTGCCGGTCGTCTTCACCACGGAGCCTAAATGCTGCCATTTGATTGGTTGATTAGTTATTTGTGTTAATAGGCAGGTGAGCAGGTGTATCTAATAAAGAGATTGGTGAGTTTACTAGTCTAAAGGCCAGCAAGGTGTGGCAGGATGGTGAGAGTTGTGTTTTCTGTGGCTCTGCTCCGTTCAGCAGATGAAGATCAGCGATCGGCTCGTCTCCTTATTGGACCCAGAGCTCTCTGCCTGTCTGCTGCCTCTGCAGCTCAGACAGCCTGTGATGTATTTTTAATCAGGTTCTTCCTGTAACTCAGTTCTGCTGCTGTTTCTCCCAGCCTCAGTCTGGATCTTTAATTCTTCTGCTGAACACGTGGCACGGCTGAGCTGTTTCAGCCTGGCAAGCCATCCTATATATGTGAGTCTATAGTCTGGCCATGACCCATAGGGAGATCTTAGTCGTGGGGCAGAATCTACGGTTGTCTTTCAATTTGTCTCCGCATGCTATTGGACAACGAACAACGTGATGTACTCACCACTACAGATGTCAGTAAACAGGACAGTCTGCCGTGCAATGTCAAAGAAAACACAAATACATCCTCTCCATTGGATTTTCTTGTTTTAACACAGTATAATGATGTTACATTTACCTTTAATTACTGACGGTTTCGGCGACTACTGTCGCCGTCTTCAGAGTCACGCCGACTTGACGGCGTCACTTCCGCTGTTTATTACAAATACATCCTTTTCCCAGATAAGGGGGTTCAGGCATCTGGTCAGGATGCCGCCTGGACGCCTACTTGAGATACTCTCCCTGTGACCTGGACCCAGACAAGCGGAGGAAAACGAACAAACATCCTTTTTCTAAATAAAGGACTTAAGTATCTCTATCTGCTTTTGACTCGAAGGAAGGCCAAAGTCTAAATAGTCCAAAGTTGATGCCAAAGCCATTTCAAACAGCTGTCACCATCTTTGTTTCGCTCAGTTGCAGTAGCATCCCGCCCACCAAACCAATAACGCGCTGTGATTGGCAAGATTTCTAGGCTATAGCTGTTTACTTCCACTGGAGGTTTGTAGGATTTGCACATTTCTGGTGTTCACTTCTACCTTTGATTGATGATTCTGCTAGCCTGGCAAGCCATCCTATATATGTGTATATACAAACTCTGCAAAGCAAGAATTGGTCTAGTTCACTAGGCTATGATTCTGCTACTTTGAAGTGTTTTTGTGTAATTACTGCCTTACCCATTGTAGCTATCATCCTGAAGGGCCCTAGTTTAGAGAAAGAGCATGTACTAATCCTCACCCTAACCCAAGAGTGCTACTGTTGTATCAGTTAATGAAAATTATAAACCTTTATATAGGTTTTGCATTTGAACTGAAGCCTGCAGCGCCACACTGTCCACCATAAGCAGTAATGGTTGTTGTTGGCAGACCCGTTCCTTTGCCCAGAGTGATGGATGTTGAGCGGTCGGCTGTGATCGACATGGTTCTGACTCCAGGTGGAGCAGGCGTGGGCTGCTGGGTGGGTGAAGGGTAAAGGAGAAGATGAAAGTAAGGTGAAGAGAGATAAACAGATGAGGACGGAGATTAAAGTGATGGTGTTGGCTTCAAAGAAGTGAGCAAACTTTTGAGCGGGATCCGTCTGGACTGAAAATGAAAGGAGTGAAACTTCAATTTGTCCAAAACTCACAGAATGAGACAAGATGTTGGGAATGTGGTTCGTGTTGGTGAGCTGGTTTTATTTTGGCTCAGATTTACAGATGAAGGAGCTCAGGATCCATTTTTCACTACTGTCTAATTTTTTATGTTAATATGAGAATAAAATACACAGACATACATAGAAATATACTTGCACTTTTTTTGCTTTTTATTTATTTAAAAGGACAGACTTGCAGACTAAAGACCTGGACTAAGTTAAAACCATTAGAATCAGTTTCTGTAGATGGTCATGGTACGGGGAGACGGCCCATCTCTACAGGCCTCGTCTCTATTCCTGCAAACAGACTATTTTGTGAACTCTTTCATCAAGCACACAAAGGATGAAGTCTTTAAAGGTTCCATATCATGGAAAATCCACTTTTTGGAGCTTTTAACCAAGTGATTTTGTCATTTCCTCATGAGAAATACCCCCAAACCCTTTTTTGGCTGCATTCATGCATTTTCCCGTCTCAGCTGCAGATGAACCGCCGTCAGCAGATGGCAAAACAAGAGAAAACCACGCTTAAACCACTGGACCACCGACACAATAGCATGCTCGCCTAAGACGCTCTTGTAGGTGTGTTTTGTCGTAGCGGGCGTGGGCGGAGCTTTATTGAAACAAAGCATTTCATTTTCGGGTATAAATTCAGGCTGACGAAAATAACTCGTATTAGAGATAAATGACATCTGAATAGTGCCAACGGTAATATTTTGTCATATACTGTGCCTACTTTTTTAAAATAGCACGATATGGAACCTTTAAAATGTTTTGCCCAACATTTAAGACATTTACTCGTCTGTCTGTGTTTTTAGGCTACAGAAGACTGGGTCTCAAATAATTTAGTCAATTTTAACCAGTAAAAGGAATAAATATTTTATATTTCAACCTGCTGCACTTCACATTTTGATATGGAAATGCAATTCAAACTCAACGGATTCCCCATGGGCACAAAGAGTTCAGAGTATTTTTGCAAGAAGCTTGTTCTTGGAGAACTGGTGAAGTTTTTTCTATGGATTTAGTCAGTCAGTCACATCCTGTGATCCCAGCTGAATTCCATGGCTTTGGGACTCTGTGGGGGTTCTGTTCCATCTGCTGCAGGAGCCTCTGATGAAGCTGGTTCCTCATAACTCTGAGATCATTGTCCTGAACCTTGAGACTGATGGATGTCACTCTGATGGTGATGCATTAGCGTCAGAGCTTTAATTCCACCCGTTCTGTTGGTCCTCCCATCTTCTGCACACCTTTCTTTACCGACATGACGGACGGCTGCAGCAGGCTGCTGGGTCACGCCGTTTC
This sequence comes from Aphyosemion australe, assembly GCA_006937985.1. Lineage (NCBI taxonomy): Eukaryota > Metazoa > Chordata > Actinopteri > Cyprinodontiformes > Nothobranchiidae > Aphyosemion > Aphyosemion australe. The sequence goes on from SSNS01000061.1 coordinate 178,657, forward strand.
ATCTGGCCTTGCCTTGCTTCTGAAAGCACCATTTAATCTCTGACAAACTCATCAAGGTTGGCCAGAAAGTGCATTGAAACCAACTCATCTGACTCATCACCACAATGTCACCTCAGAGTCTGCTGGCAGGTACGTGCGTCTGCCAGTGCATAAATGTGTGCACGGAAATTATGATGCTGGGCACACGCTGCTAATCTCTTTCATTTGCTGCTCTTTGTACCAAGCAGGATGAAATCACTCTTCTTCCCTCCTGCTGGCAATAAGTCACCCGCAGAGAAGATGGCACACACCCACCCCCTCCTCCAACCCCGTGTCTGCCCTGCTTTTCAGTATCCCTCCTTCTCCTCCACTTGGTTAGTCACATGCTGCAACATATTCAGCCCTCTGTGGTGAAAATACTCGATGTTGTGGTCAAACCCTGCAGTCTTTGCTCGCCTTGTTGGTTTTGGACTTTGTGTCCCAGTGGAGGGAAGCAGGTATCATAACTACTGTAGATTCTCATCCTGTCTGTGGGTTTTATCTCCAGACAGACAGGTTGGGTTTGCTGTAAACGCACATCTCTAGAGAGAGAGTGTCCCCAAAAGCAGGCGCCAGGGATTTCATCCAAAACATGTTTGAAATCCTGACAGCAAGTCTGTCTCTGCTCTTACTGTCAGGCTGAAACAGAAGAGATCTGGAGTGATAAAACAACAGAAATATAGTGCATGATACAGGATCTCAGGCTGTGGACTTGATGTGTGTTTGTGGGTTGTCTTTGCTCTGCACAGCTCCAAAACTGCTGACTGCAGCAATGGAGCGCTCGCCTAAGGTGGAAACATATGGTCTCTCTGAGTGGAACCAGCAGTAATGTGAAAAACCATCCTGCTCTGCTGCTACACGGCAGCTGAAATACATCGGGGTATGGTGTAGGGGTGGGGGTGTATCACATGATGTTAGCAAAGACCAGATTTAGTTTTTAAAACCGGCTTTGTGTGTTTTTCTTCTGCCGTTTTCTCTATAGAACCAAAATAAAGAATAATGTTAATCTATGAATAAGTGACCCACCCAAGTTGATACTGAGATGGTTTTATGTTTGTAGAAAACAGATTTGAATATCAGACAAAGACAAACTGAGTAAATACAACATTCAGTTTAAAGGTGCATGATGTAAGCATGACATCCTGTGGTCAGATGGGGGTACTGCAGCCCATGTATCAAAACAAACAAGTCCGCTCTCGCCAAACCTCTGCTAACCAAAGACAACTCGTCTCACATTTGCCTAAAACATATCCAGATGATCCTCAAGACCATTTGGAAAAATATTCTGTGGTCTGAAGAAACGAGAGTAAAACTTTTTGGAAGGTGTGCGTCTCAATAAATCTGGTATAAAACTAAAGCCTAATTTATGCTTCTCCGTCAGCTCCGTGAGGGAGAGACGAACACGCACTGATGGAGATGTTTTGCCTTCGGACTTCTCTGTTACATGGAGAGTGCTGCAAAGCAGTTCCCCGCCAGGACAGCAGAGGGCGTAGCACTTTTCTGGGGTGTCCTGTCATGTATCCAGTCCAAAATAGTGCATTTACTATTGTGTTCATATTGTTTTTGGTTTTTTTTCAGAGACTTTTTAGCACGGACAAATTTGCACCTCATTCTCCACCTCTTCATGTGCTCACCACCTCTAAAACCACGTTTCCCACCATTTCTGTTAACGAATAAAACACTTGCTGCGTATCTTTATACTCCTCCCGTCACGGGTGAATAAACGTTTATATTTTTGAAGATTTTATTTGCTAGGTGTTCTGCCGCTAGATATCTTCGACTCTTTTTTTTGAGGGGGCAATGGTGGTGCTGGTGACAAATTTAAAGGAATCAGCCCCCTATCAATCACAAGCTTGTGCTCTCCGTCTTGTTCGACAGATGTTTAGAAAAGTGGGTTCAACTCCGTCCGCGAGCCTGTTGGAGATCCCTCGCAACAACGGATAATGGCGTTGCGTGTTTCCGTGCCGACAGACGGAGAAGCATAAATTAGGCTTAACACTAACCATTATACCAGCAGTCAGACACGGTGGTGTGATGGTCTGCAGCTCCTTTGCTGCTTCATGAATTGATGGAATCATGAATTCTGCTGTCTAGCAGAAAATCCTGAAGGAGAATGTCTGACCTTTGACCTTATACAGGCCATTACTGAAAAAACCCCAATGTGACAAAACAATCTGTAAAGAAGGGAGGGACAAACTTAAAGATCACTCATGAGAATGTGAATCCTCCTGCATCACTCCACTTTTTTACATCAGATTTTTAGAAACACACACGCACACACACACACACACACACACACACACTTTCTTGCTGAAAACCAACAAGAGTGTCATGGATCCACAGATATCTTCTTTACCACCAGGGAGACCTTTCGAGGATCAGTTTTAAAGAAATAAACAGTAAAAAACACAACGAAGCTCAGGCTCTTGCTGGAAGACGTTGATGTGGTTTTTATTTTCTCCTCCCTTCTGTGCCAGTTGCCTCAGCAGAAGGAGGGCCTGAGGGGGACAAAGGATGCAATCTATCTTCACGGTTTATGTCTATATATACACAGCCTGCCATAAAAAACATTAACGTGTCCTCTCTTCTTTGTGCAGGGCATATAAAACCATAGAGGATGATGACCTGAAGTTCCCTCTGATCTACGGTGAGGGGAAGAAGGTAAGAGTTACTCCTGTGGTCTGCTGAGGCTCGCCTGTAATCATAGCTCCCATAAGTCAGGCTGGGGGGGGGGGGGGCAAAGCCATTTACTTAGGCCTGTTTTCTAACACCTAAAGGTAGGCTGTGGTGTTTATTTGCCCGTGACTGTGTGAATGATTTTAATAACATTTTCAGAAACTAATAGGTGGATCTTCATCTAAAACTGATTATATAATCAAGTTAATCTAATTCAAGATGGCTGCCACAGCCAACTGACCTATGAAAGCCACTAAAATGTCCATAACTGAGTCAAATTTGCAATTATTTGACTAGAAATTGATGTGATTGCACCTGGGAGTGAGTCATAATCCATAATCCATGTGAAAACAGATCAGGGTAAAATCTAAGTCCACTGAGAAACCATTTTTACTTATTATTTAAAAAGATCAGCCACTCTGAGTTTCACATGCAGGTTGAACACAGAAAATAGTCTCCTACACCTCCTGCTTCAGCTTCTGATAGAGAATAGACGGAAAAACGCTCGGTTCAGAAAATCCTGACAGATCTACGTCACACTGTCACTTAACATTCATGGACTCACCCATCTTGACTCACGACGGGGAAGGCTGTTGTTGGTTTAGCGTCCAGGAATCACCTGAGAACGTCTCTACTAGAAGCTAACTGTTAGCATTAGCAACTCCACCACACTCAGAGAAAACTGAGTCAGTGGTAGAGTTGTGTTGTTGTCATCCAATCAGAAGCGAGCTATCCAAAATCTCAGGAAATAAGACTCCAAATCCTGTCGTCTTCTGCCACCTTTTCCTCCAGCTGACTTCTACATCCTCAAACAGGTTTACCACAGCTTTTTTTCCCCAGAGTACGACTTACAAGGCATTCATTCTTACTAGGCAAGGCAGCTTTATTTATAGAGCACATTTTACCTGTTAATATTCTGAAACTGTTCAAAAAAAGAGTTGGTAGTTATAAATTTAGAAGAACATGTGTTTTTGAGATGCCCAAGTTTAAGACTAAAAAGAAGGAATGCTGTATTTCTGTGGTTGGGGTTAAATTATGGAACAATCTGAATAAGGATTTAAAAGAATCCAAATCACTAACTGTATTTAAAAAATTTATCAAATCAATGGTATTAACAAAATATGTAAATATAATGTAAGATGGTGTTTGAGAAGTATTGAAGAGTTAAATGAGTAGTAATATTGAAATTAAGTTTCTCTTGTTTTAATTTTGTATTGTAAAAAGGGGCAGAAAATTATAAGATTTTTTCTTCTCCCTGGTATTTGGTATGATATGCAAATGCTGTTTGTTTTTTTGTTTTTTTCTTATATTATGAATAAAATAAAGAAAGTTAAAAAAAACACAGAGGCAATTCAATGTACTTTACAATTATCAATTCAATTCAGTTTATTTCTATAGCGCCAAATCACGACAAGAGTCGTCTCAAGGCACTTCACAAAGTAAACATGCCAATACAGTTCAGTTCATTAAGCCAATCAGTAAAAAGTTTCCTATATAAGGAACCCAGCAGATTGCATCAAGACACTGACTAGTGTCTGTGTGTTTTCAGCAATCCTCATACTAAGCAAGCATATCAGGACATGATATGAATGGTAAATGGCCTGTATTTGTATAGCGCCTTCTTAGGGTTCTACAACCCCCCAAGGCGCTTCACAACACAATCAGTCATTCACCCATTCACACACACATTCACACGCTGGTGGGGATGAGCTACGATGTAGCCACAGCTGCCCTGGGGCGCACTGACAGAGGCGAGGCTGCCGAGCACTGGCGCCACCAGTCCCTCCGACCACCACCAGCAGGCAAGGCGGGTTAAGTGTCTTGCCCAAGGACACACAGCAGCATTCTCTGGCCGGAGCCGGGATCGAACCTGCAACCTTCCGATTACTGGACAACCCGCTCTACCTCCTGAGCTACTGCTGCCCATATGAAAACAACATAAAAACACAAATTAAAATACACACAGATAGAATTATAGTTTAGAGCTAAAGGAAAAGACAAAGTTACAGTGCAGATTGCAGTGGAGATGATGAAACGTAAGAAACAATTCATATAAAGGCTGATGAGTACATTAAGGTTTTTAGCTTTGTTTTAAGCAACACTAGGGTTGGGGCACATCTGAGGTCATGTGGAAGCTGATTCCATATCAGAGCAGCATAGTAACTAAAAGCATCTCCGCCTTGTTTTGTTCTGACCCATGGTTCTACCAGCAGATTGTTTCCAAGGGATCTCAGAGCCCTATTGGGTGTGTATACAGGAATGAGATCGGACATGTATTTTGGCCCCATGCCATTGAGTGATTTATAAACTAGTAGAAGCACTTTGAAATCTATTCTGTAGTATACTGGTAACCAGTGTAAGGATCTAAGAACAGGAGTGATGTGCTCCATTCTCTTAGTTCTTGTTAAGACTCTAGCAGCAGCATTTTGAACAAGCTGCAGTTGCTTCACAGCTTTTTTGGGAAGGCCAGTGATGAGACCATTGCAATAATCCAACCGACTAGAAATAAAAGCATGAATAAGTTTCTCCAGGTCTGGTCTGGTCATGAGACCTACTGGAAACCACTGCAAATGTATTAAAATATGAGGAACGTTAACCTTTAATCCTTTGGCAATAACTGTCGGAGTCAAACTTGTTTGCAAACTTTCTCTTGAACCATTGGATGTATTCTAATGAAACTCTCAGAAACTCATCATTGGAGCTCCATCTACAACTGATTATATTATGAAGTCAACCCACACTCTAAGAAATTAAATGTTGAGTTTACTTATGTCAACTGGTTCCACTAAAAAGTAATATACTGTACATTGTTATGTTAAAGTAAATTAATATTACTCTTTAGATTTAAGAAAGTATGTTTAGTGGAACCAGTTGACGTAATTTGGTTAAGTAAATTCAACAATTCCTTTTTAGAGTGCAGTTCACGATGGCCACCAAAGGTAACTGACCACGACAAACACAAAAAAGGCTGTAAGAGTTTCATGTTCCAGTAGTTGAGAGATGTTCTGGACACATACGTGTGTGGTAATAGAGTAATGGGTTAGGTTAGGTCACACATGAGATAGAAGATTTGACCTAAACAGCTTCATTTCAAGAGGATTTTAGCTTCAATTCAAAAATTCTTTATTGATTAAAACTAATCGTTGTGACCAACATTATAAACCTCTGACATCATCCCTTCTCTTCTGGCCTTTTTTGTTTTAGGGGAAACTTGCTCTATCACATCCGATTTTAATCTGAACCATCTGTACGCTAGAACAAGAAGAGCAGAGATGAAAGATGTGACTCTGTGTGTAATTTGGGACAAAACTTCACTAAAAAAGGTTATGAGTTCACTCGTTCCTTTGTGATGCAGCTGCTCAGATAGATATCTGAGCCCACACAGCGGGTTTATGTTTGACTGATGACCGAGGCTGATGTCACCCCGTGGTGCTCACTGCATCTCTGCAGAGATGGCCGGCCCAATAGAGAGAGAGAGGACTTTTGTGTGTGAAACAGAGAGAGAGCGACATCATCACTTCAAAGGCTGGCCCGCTGCCCCACTGGGCCCTGCCACTCGACAACTAACCTCAGGATGTTTCCCTCTGCTCTGCTGGAGGAGTTTGGCCGCTGCTGCGCTGTGCTGCATGCTGATCTCTAACCAGGCCTCTGTACAGTAGAGTCAATTAACCCAGCTCCCCAGTAATGAGCCCGCGCTCGTTCTTTACAGTCTGTCTGGAAGAAAAGGAGAAAAAATCTATTGAGTTTGATTTAATTTCACACGTGAAAAATGATTGCAAAGACAATTATAGTCATTAGGAGGTTGGTCTTTTTTTTTGCGCTTTTAATCAAAGTTGTCATTAACTGAATAGCTTGTTAAATGGAGGTCTAACAGCACAAGAAAAGCTTTTAAGGAAAAACGGATTATTAAATACTCTGACAATGTGGAACAAGAGGTTATATGACCTGGGTACCTGTTTTTGTTACACAGATTAAACAGACATAAAAATGTTTAGAGGAAGCAGCTTGACTAAACTAACTTTTACCTGCCTGCCTGGGCTCTGATCGTCTCACTCCTCCTGGCTGAGTGATGCCAGCCCAACCCCAGTTCTGATTCATCATGACGGGAGAAATGATGGCCAGAACTTTGACAATAAAAACCAGGTTTGGGGAAAAAAATTAACTTCCTGTCTTGCTGTTTGAAATTACATTTAAATATGTCACTCAGGCGCAAGGCCGTATCCAGAGTTTCAAAATTACCGAGGTCCAACTTCCGTTATCTCGTGCACATTAATTACAAAGAAAAGACCAAAACTGATTCCAGTTACGTTATTTATTTAAAAATAAAGTTACTTGTATGTGTGTGTGTGCGTGTGTGTGTGCGTGTGTGTGTGTGTGTGTGTGTGTGTGTGAGAGAGAGAGAGAGAGAGAGAGAGAGAGAGAGAGAGAGAGAGAGAGAGAATAGATGATTATGTTTAGCTGGTATCTGTAGGGTTGCAACGATTATAAATGTTGGTGGTACGATTATAGTCTGAGAAATAATCACGGTTCCACGATTACTTTATATGAATTGCTTTCACATCTGTATTAACAGATATAAATCACAAACACATTTTATAAAGTATTGATAACGTGCATGAGTACATTTTATAAAGGTTTTAAACTCCTGAGGATATTTAATGCTGCTTTTCAGAGATTCTGCTTAGAAAAATTCATTAGTAAAATCAAAGTAATCTCTGTAGTTTTTAAATTACAGTTTAAAACTTTTAAAATACCCTTAATTATATTTGCCTAATAGCCTGTTTTTGTTTCTGTAAAAAGACAAAAAAGGTTTAACTGTTGACACCTGGTCAAGGTTAACACGTATATTCAACACTGAAAGATGGACACACCTTCATGAAATGAGAAGCTAAATCCCTACTAGTGCATTTGTTATTATGAATATACACTTAAACATCATTTCTACTTGTTCATATCTGTATTTTCAAAATTGACTAGTGATATTATTTGGACAAGGACAAATGATATTATTGCTATGTAACATAGGAATAAAAAAGAGGTGTTAGAATAAATGTTAAAATGGCTTGCTGTACTGGCTTGTTATAGACAAATACAGGGGAAAGGTAGTACAGACTACTAAATGAACCCACGTGTGACGTGTTAAAACGTTTTTTCTGATCTCTTGCAGGCTCGTGTGTTGGCAACCATCGGGGTCACAAGAGGGTTTGGGGACCACAACCTGAAAGTCCACGACTCCAATATTTACATCAAACCTTTCCTGTCCTGCTGCCCAGAGGTAAGCATGTGTGTGAAGTTTTATCTTCCATCAGTGAAGTGATGATTCTTAGATCTTCGGAACAGACCATCCATCATCATTTTATTAATCCTTTAATCTATCCATCCATCCATTCATCAGTCACCCATCCATCTAGCCATCTGTCCATCCGTCCATTTCTCTGTCGGTCCCCTCACGCGGTGCCACCATTATTTACGTAAAAAATAGGAATTTTTGGCTTTTTTACATATTTGGACAGTAAACATTTATTTTTTCATTCATTTTTCAGACTATATAGTAAAACAATAATTCATCACCACTAAGAAATATTACTTTTTACAATCATTCATATATTTAAAATGTTCTCATAATTTTAGACAGATTCTCCTCGAAGCGATTCCTTAATCTTACAGAAACTTCACAGCTAGCTCACGTAGCCCTTTTACATGCTGGTTGCATCATATTGTCACAATTAAAATGTGCTCTAGCTGTGGGGTTGTTACTACTCTTTTAGTTTTGAATTCCACACTAGAGAAACATGACCAGTGTGTGCTCACAAAAAGCAACAGTGCAGTTAACGAGAACAGTGTGCTACACCGCAGCCCCGTCCAATTATACCTTCACGCCTGTTCAGCTCTGTCACTTCCTTCCTTTCACATTTCCGAGGCGCTCGGCTCTCCCCGCCTCCCCCCTTTGCAAACAAACAAAACACACAACAACTCTGTTGATTCTTTCAGGTAACCCAGAAACTACAAACCATAATGTTTCCATCACTGTGCTTCAAACATCAGGAAAGGCTTGTTCAGGCAGGACAAATTAGAATTATTTATAAGCATAACGTTAATGTGGTTATAAAACCTAATTGAAGGGATTTGTTCTCTAGCTATGTGTAAAAAAACAAGATCACCACTTTAACACGACTTCAGCTCAGTTATTTAGTATGTTCCTGTTAGCTGTTAATTATCTAGTTACATAAACCTCTCGGGGTTTTTCTTGCAGCATGTTGGAGCGTTAGTGCAGACATCTGAATCTCCCCTCTCTGGATTTGTTTCTGCATATTTGTGATTCATCAAATGGTGATATATCTAAAATTATATTTAAGTCATCTGGATTTGATTTACAGAGCAGGTTCACTGAGAAAGCGATCAGTCACTCTGAGTTTCACATGTGATGTGAAAATAGTCCTCTACCCCTATTTCCTGCCACCAAAAGGACAAAGACGGGCAAACGCTCAGATCAGAAAAACCCACACAGATCTATGTCACACTGGAAATTAAAGGTGTCCTAGAATGCAGTTAATCAACAATCTAAAACAGAACTTTGAGCCTCCAAAAAGCATAAGAACATTGTTTTTGGCTTTCATCTGTCCCAGGAGCCCTGATACAGGCCATTCTAAACCCCCTTACTCAGGCCTTCAGTGAAAAGAGCTGTTGACCCCTCCCACTCGGCCAGGACATGCTGATTGGTTGGTTGGTTTCCCCAGAAGGCCTCAGACACATGCAGGTTTGAGGAGGAGTGGCTCCCCCTTATGACGTGTTAAGGAAGGCTTTCTCAGAACAGAAGTTTTTCTCTCGGCTTTCTAATTTACATAAAAAGTAGGTCACACACGGCTTTGACTTTTTGGCATGCTACTGTTGACCACCCAAGCGGTCTTATTCAACAACAACAAGGAAAATGTTTACATTCTAGGTCCTCTTTGACATTCATGGACTCACCCATCTTGCCTCATGACAGGTCTGTTGTTGGTTTAGCATCCAGGAAACAGCAGAGCATGTCTCGGCTAGTAGAAGCTAACTGTTAGCATTAGCAACTCCACCACACAGCAGAACTCCTTCAAGCTTGTGTTGTTTGTGGAGATAAAACATCAACATCTGAAAGCAGAGCCAGTCCTGTTGCTGTTAGCCAATCAGAGGCGAGTTTTCCAAATATCATCAATATTAATGAGTACGACTCCAACTCCTGCCATTTTCTACTTCCTGAAACAGGAGCGCCAGAGCTTTTTTTCCCACAGAGATCGACTCACAAGACATTAATTTATACTAGAGACCACTGCAAATGTGTTGAAATAAGTGAATAAGAGCTATGAAAAAATAAGAGAGCAGGATTAATGCATCACCCACCATCATCACAGCAGACTAATCGGCCCAGAGACCTTTTCGTGTTCTCCGACCTCACCTTCTGATGGGATGAGATAACAGACATAGCAAAGAAAGTGCTTTTTACCATCTAAACTGTGCACACTTACACTCCTCATTGTCTTTTTCTCATAGTGACTGCAGCATGATTGCATTAGCCATGAAGGCCATGAACTCTGGATGTTCCATTCACTGGCCTCTGAGTTCAGTCACAGGGCAGCTTCCCTTTTTAGTCACTCCTTTGAGATGATTCACATTATTCTTGTTAGCATTACTGTCAGAGATGTGCAAAGAAATAATGTGGGAGGGTGTCCTGACTCCTGAACTTACATGAAATAATGACTTATGGACTCACCCGCGTTCTCTCACAAAGCTGGACTGATATCATGAGTTCCACCACAGACACCTGACCCACATGAGGTGCTGATTCCTTTACAGCTCCATCCACAGGCAGCATGAAATCTTCCCAGGCTAGCTCAGGAATCTACCAGACAGAGGTAGACGCAAGGCCACTGGGTGTTACCACTGGTTGTTATGTCGGGGTAGGTTTTCGTCAGCCATAACAGCTGAGTAAGCCAGTGGAAGTGGGTGTCTGTGGTGTCTATGGAATTGTTACTTTAAACCTGTATTTTCCTGCTAGTTGCCTTGGTATTTTCCTGGATTCTGAACATTTTTGGGCTCCTCAGAGGATTATAAAAGCACAGAATGTGTCCTCTTTCACTCTAGTTGCATGCACATTTTGACTTTGGGTTTTCTTGGATCTTCTCCAAATCTTACCTAAAAATATTTTTCAAAATCAGCTCATATTCCTGATTTTTGACAAATACTAACAAAATATTTGACCTATTATAATGTCTTAACACACACAAAAGATACTCGTGAATAGCTGAATCTTTTTCCTTCCCTTTCACCTTCAGGTCAAAGTGTACCCCCTATCGCAGTACGAGCACGGAGCAGATGATGTTCTGGTGCTGGGAACTGACGGACTGTGGGACGTCCTCTCTAACCAGGAAGTGTCTGAAGCGGTCACCAGTTTCCTGGCGAACTGCGACCCAGATGACCACCACAGGCATGTTCACTGATACAGCTGTAGCCTCTAAATCAGGCTGTACTTTCTGTCTCTCCTCATCTCATCTGAAGAGGATGAGCAGAGCTGTCTGGTTGCAAATGTTCATACATGTAGACAGGCTTGTAGGACGTATTACACATTATGCAAGCACAGTTTGTTCTGATGTTTCTCTTATATTAAAGCAACACTTAATAAGTTTCCTGCTTCTCCCTCCTAATGGTTGAAAGCACAATTACAACTGTAATAATCAACCCTGCCACATCCTGCTGTAGCTAGCGCTAACAATGAGCTAATGCTAACACGAGCCAACTAATACTAAATAAGCCACAAAGCAAAAGGATCCACATTGTTTGATATTTTTACTTTCAAGTCCAGCAGCAACAAAGCCAGGTCACCATCAGACTGTGATTTCGTAGCACAAGTCTTCTTCTTGTACTTTTTATTGACTAAAAAAGCTAACTGCTAGCCTTTATATTAGCTACTGGCTGTAAAGCTGTAAAGCAGGTGGAGAGCTCCCACCAGTGTTCCTGTGCAAACGGCAGTTTCTGGTCAGCAGAGGTCTACAGAGTTCTGACTATTGTGAAGTTGCTTAGGTTTCTGGCTCAAGAACCACTGAAACCAGTTTGAAAGCAATAGCTTAAAGTGTTAAAAAAAACTGTTTACTGTTGCGTCAAGTTGAGGTCGTCATACCTTCTGATGCCTTTTGCTTTGTCAGGTACACAATGGCAGCTCAGGACCTCATCATGAGAGCTCGAGGGGTGCTGAAGGATCGAGGCTGGAGGATATCCAACGACAGATTAGGCTCTGGAGATGACATCTCTGTCTACATCATCCCCCTTATGTTTGGAAACAAGAACTAGCTACTACAACACCATAACACAACCCTGGCTGGCCTGAATCCTTCCCTCATTCCTTCCAGTATTCTCTTTTTAATTGCTTCTATGTGGATTTCCTCCTTTACCGACAGATCCAAGTAGTTTCTGGTCAGAGATGATCTCTGTCCAGGTTTTTCTGTGTCATCCAGTCCAGAGTGACGTATTTTGGTCTGGTTCTCAACAGAAACTGGAAAAGAAAACAATTGGAGGAACTACTGATGACTTGAACTACAGATTTTTTTTTCAGTTTTGAGGAAGCCATTTTGAACTCAGCTTTGGGTAAAAGGTTAAGGATCCTGAACTCTCGTGAAGGCACCGTTCATCTCAGGACTGCTACTACTAATATTTATAAATGTGAAAAATGTAAATACTTGCACAACATTTGATAAGACTGCAACTAACTGAATACTTGTACAGTGTAAAAAAATCTGCAACAATCTTAAAATTGATACTGCCACACGTCAATCATAACACCTCTGTTCCATGTAGACACTCGATTAGTTTAAGCTCCAGAAACACATCATGAAGAAAAAGATTTTGTTGAATCTGGGATCTCGTGATTTAAATTAGGTGTGTTGAAGCTGAGAAAAACTAAAACATGCTGAATAATAGCTCTCTAGGACCCACAAAGATTGTAAAGGGGCCATGTATGAGTCAAACCTGAGTCCCTCTGAAAATCTTTGTTGCGTCTGTTCAAATCTACAAATTCTATATAAGCAAACCCCAGTGGGGCCGTAGTGGAAACAGCAGACAAAACCTGCTGGGTTTGCCCATTTATGTTCCATATGGCTAGTCAAAAATAAACAAAAACATGGAGCAGAACTAAACTACAATATAATCACTAGGTCAGAGATGGAAGGAAAGTTCAGAACATTGGCAACAACAGGCTAATGGGATAAACAGCAGAGCTGAGAAACTAGGGACTAGATGTACGGGGACAATTACTTACATGAGGCATGTTTCCACTGTCAGAACTTCAGGGTCATTTTACCAGAACTTCCCAGCATGTGCGTATCTCTGCGTTTACCGGGCCATTTTCAGGAACCAACTGAGTACCTGATCAGGGGTAGGAACTCAAAAAGGCCTGGTAGAGTAGCTGAGCAGAACTTTTGGTTAACTCACTCTGATTGGTTGGAATACAGTAGGAAATGACATCAGCAGATGTCGTCCAAAACAACCGGCATTAGTAAAATTAGAAGAGCTGCTTGTGAAGCAGAATGGAAGCACTAACAAATACGCACCATTCGCACTGCTTTAAAATCGCCGCTATTAAACTCTCAATACCGAAAAAGGCAGGGGAATTCCCCACAACGACGTAATTCACGGGGCTTTGTTGTCTCCGTTTCTTCTGGTCATGGAATGCCACATGTTACATCACACAGCCGCTCTCCTGGTCCTCTGAATGGATTAAACACACCTATAAAGGCAGAACAGGTCAGGCGAGCTGAGAAAAACGAAATAAAACACTAAAACACACTACAATAAACTGATAGTAAACACTGGAAACAGTACATGTACACCAAAATACTACAATCATGACACAATGAGCATACATTCTCATCGCAGGTATCTCCGACCCATCTCATACGCCTCCCAGTTCAAAGGCAAAATGAAAACAGTTGCAGAGAAATTCATTAATGTGCAAGTTCCACCTTTATTCCTCCCACTTTCTGCTCTTTGAGATTCACAAAGCAAACAGCACTCATCATGAGCTGGCACAAATGTGTTCATGACATGCAGCAGGTTAGAGCAAGGAGCACTCATTAGTGTTGGGTTGGGCACATATAGACACAGCAGGGAGAGAAGTGACAGCAAAAAGAAACAACAGTTTTCTCAGAGTGAGCTGCAGGCATTAGTGGATGAAGAACAGTCACTTCCAAAACTTCTAGACATGATTCTGATCATCAGTTTCCTGCATCTAAGGACTTTATCACCCCACTCCACCTCCTCATTACAAGTCACATTCAGGATCAGGTTCTACAACAATTAGACATTTTGTGCTTCCCAGAATTATTGTGGTTTCACTTTATATTCAAACTGATTTGAATCTAGTCAACGAAGTTCAAGCTTCCATCAGCCCTAAGGTTTATGTGGCACTTGCAACAAAAGTGCAAGCCTTTGGTGAGTTCAGGCTTTTGTGGTGTAACTGTGGTAACTAATAATGTTTTTCTCACAATGTTTTAGTCATCAACCAGTTGTTAACAGCTGCAGTCCAGTCACTAAAGCTCCATGGAGGGTTGCACATAACTACAAAACAACAGAAGACTTCTTTCTGGTGAACATTGCCAACCATATGCTGTTATTTTTGAAAGTTTTGCTGTCTTTTCCATTTTCCGTGGCCGTTTGCATGCTGAAACATGTGCCATCTTTAGGTGACAGCAACACGTAGTGCGTGAGTCGAAGCTCATCCCTGACATTTTCAGGTGCCTCTGATGTGAATCTCTGATTTTTAGTTTTGTTCAGGTGTTATATTTAGTAGAAGTGGCTGATCTGAGTGAAACAAGGGACAGAGTCATTTCATTTAAATGTGCATAATGTCTTTAGTGGGTGCTCTCCTTTGTCACGTACATTTTTCTCAACCGAATCAAGTAATTTGTACTGATTTTAAAACCCGTGAATGGTTTAAGGTATTTTGTTTAAAAGACAGATTAAAACAAAAATAAAATGGTTACTTTTGCCATTTTAACTGTCTCTGTGCTGGGTCATTAATTTAAAAATGGAATATGTCAGTATAATAAACACTTACCAGAGCAGAGATTAGGGATAAACAAGAAAAGCAGCAGAACCTAAAATTCAGTGTTTTTACCTCCTGCTTTCGGATATTTAACCATAAAAACGAGTTTGTAATAAATCTGCTGCTTTGGAAAGTTTCTCTTGGATTCCAGCAGATGCAAAAGATCCCATCATCACTTTTTGGCAAACTAATTCAAAAGTCTCCAAAGCAAAGTGTGAATGAAGGGAATTAGTTTACAGAATCTTCTGAAAGGATGACTAAAGACTTCATGCTAGACGCTGCTGCAACTGCTGTAATTTGACTCTGAATAGCTCCAGCAAAGCTGCAGAAGTGACGTGATACCCAAATACTTGAAATACCTGCTAGACCAAAGATGTGATTCATACTCCTGGATAAATCAATCAAAAGCACAAGAAGCAACGGGAAAGAAAGGGGAGTTCAGAGGAACTAGGAGAAGGAAACTTGATGGCATCATGGCTGTTTGTTCCTGTACGTCTCAGACGCTGCCTCAGAGCGTTGGGTCAGTAAGGACATTTGGACCAGTCACATTTATTGGAAAACAGACAATTGTTGGACTTAGAGAAAAAGAACCTTCTAAAGTTTGGATCTTGAAGGTGGGGGTGTGAGGAGATGAAGAGCGCAGATGGGGAGGAGGAGGAGGAGGACATGTTCATCAATGCTTTTTAAAGCTACGAGCTGATTGTCTCAGAGCAATCAGGCACAAGAGAAGTGATATGACAGCGGGAATATTTCTGCAGGAACAGCTAATAAAGAGGAAGAGACTCAAATGTTGCAAAAGCTGCATTTAAAATGTAGAGAATTGATCATCACCCATATCAGCTGTTAGGGTCTGCCCTGTTTGTCTGTTAGCAAATATAACATGAATTAACCAGGGCTGCATTCTATTTCCGCTGCTGTGCATGCTGGTGATTATGCTAATGAGCAGAACTTCTAAATGGGACGTGTCCCTCGTTAACACACCTGTGTTTTCCCTATGTTCCTTTGAGGAATGCCAGGCATTTAATCTTGGTAATACACTGCTCACAAAAATTAAAGGAACCCTTTAAAGAAACACATTAGATACATCAGATCTCAATATGAAGTTGGATATCTATACAAATAACGACAGGGCAATGTCTTAGGAACAAAAGGATGCCAAGTCTTTTAATGGAAATAAAAGTTTTCAGCCTACAGAGGGCTCAATTGTGTAGACACCCTAAAATCAGAGTGAAATGAAGATGTGGCAGGCTAGTCCATTATTTCAAAAACTTCATTTCTGCAACTCAAAATGCTTTTCAGTATCTTGTGTGGCCCCCACGAGCTTGTGTTCATGCTTGACAACGTCGGGGCATGCTCCTAATGAGACAACGGATGGTGTCTTGTGGCATTTCCCCCCAGATCTGTGTGAGGGCATCCCTGAGCTCTTGTACAGTCTGAGGAGCAACCTGGCGCCGCCTAATGGACCGAAACATAATGTCCCACAGATGTTCTATTGGGTTTAAGTCAGGGGATCGTGAAGGCCATTCAATTGTTTCAATTCCTTCATCCTCCAGGTACTGCCTGCATACTCTTGCCACATGAGGCCGGGCATTGTCGTGCATTAGGAGAAAACCAGGACCTACTGCATCAGCGTAGGGTCTGACAAAGGGTTCATGGATTTCATCTGGATACCTTATGGCAGTCAGAGCACCATTTCCTAGGCAGTAGAGGTCTGTGCATCCCTCCATGGATATGCCTCCCCAGACCATCACTGACCCACCACCAAACCTGTCATGTTGAACGACGTTGCAGGCAGCATAACGTTCTCCTTGTCTTCTCCAGACTCTTTCACGTCTATCACAGGTGCTCAGGGTGAACCTGCTCTCGTCTGTAAAAAGTACAAGGCGCCAGTGGCGGACTTGCCAATTCTGGTGTTCTTGAGCAAATGCCAGTCGAGCTCTACGGTGCTGGGCAGTGAGCACAGGGTCCACTACAGGACGTCGGGCCCTCAGGCTATCTTCATGAAGTCTGTTCCTGATTGTTTGGGTAGAGACATTCACACCAGTGGCCCTCTGGAGGTCATTCTGTAGGGCACGAGCAGTGCTCAGCCTGTTCCGCCTTGCACAAAGGAGCAGGTATCGGTCCTGCTGATGGGTTGTGGACCTTCTACGGCCCTGTCCAGCTCTCCGAGAATAACCGCCAGTCTCCTGAAATCTCCTCCATGTTCAGGAGATTGTGCTGGGAGACACATTAAACCTTCTTGCTGCAGCACGTGTGGATGTGCCATCCTGGAGAAGTTGGACAACCTGTGCAACTTCTGTAGGGTTAAGGAATCGCCTCATGCTGCCAGTAGAGATAATTACTCAAGCCAAAACTAGCACGAGTGGAAAACCAGCCAAAAAAGATCAACAGGGAGAAACTTGAAATGACCTCCACATGTTAAACCAGTCCTGTTTTGAGGGGTTTGTAATTGTTGCCACTTTAGTGCACCTGTCGTTAAGTCCATGAACACCAATACAGCTGAAAGTGATTAACAATGCCCTCAGCTGCTTAATCAACCAGAAAATTATCAGACAGGTTTCATTGATTTCATGCCAGGCCCAATAAAAAAAGTGTTCCTTTAATTTCTGTGAGCAGTGTAGTACAAATTATTCAGCTGGTTTTCTCGTTTGTCCCTATAGAAATCACAGTGGAATGTTTTTAGTTGTCCTTTAGATCAAACATCTCACCTTTGCCTTGGTTTTCAGAACCCTAGTGCCTGAAAAGGCTAAATAAGTAAAACACAAACGGCCTGTGACTATCAGCGCAGTGAGCCACCCATATGTGCACTAATCACGATCACTTTCAAATCATCCTACAAACAAGTATTGATCAGAAATCAAGCCCACCGTTGACATTCATCCGTTTCATAAATGCCTTCACACACATTCAGAGGATCATATATCTCCATGGTGGGAGTCCCACGCTCCTGGGTCCTCTCTGTAGGAGCTGGAGGACCATCTGGTCCCCACAGAACCAGCGCTGCATCCTCCTCCAGTCAGGCCAGCACTGATCTGGCACTCTTACTCCTACTCTCCACACGTGTGTGTGTGTGTGTGTGTGTGTGTGTGTGTGTGTGTGTGNAACCAGTCCTGCTACAGTTATATAAACATAGCTAAAATCATTCTCCGTTGATGTTTTAAAATGCTCAAACTTCTAAAGGTACCTTGGTGTAAATTAAAAGCGAGAAAAATGT
>SSNS01000061.1:196707-301028 GCA_006937985.1 Aphyosemion australe
GTATAAGAGACAGGCCTGCATACTCTTGCCACATGAGGCCGGGCATTGTCGTGCATTAGGAGAAAACCAGGACCTACTGCATCAGCGTAGGGTCTGACAAAGGGTTCATGGATTTCATCTGGATACCTTATGGCAGTCAGAGCACCATTTCCTAGGCAGTAGAGGTCTGTGCATCCCTCCATGGATATGCCTCCCCAGACCATCACTGACCCACCACCAAACCTGTCATGTTGAACGACGTTGCAGGCAGCATAACGTTCTCCTTGTCTTCTCCAGACTCTTTCACGTCTATCACAGGTGCTCAGGGTGAACCTGCTCTCGTCTGTAAAAAGTACAAGGCGCCAGTGGCGGACTTGCCAATTCTGGTGTTCTTGAGCAAATGCCAGTCGAGCTCTACGGTGCTGGGCAGTGAGCACAGGGTCCACTACAGGACGTCGGGCCCTCAGGCTATCTTCATGAAGTCTGTTCCTGATTGTTTGGGTAGAGACATTCACACCAGTGGCCCTCTGGAGGTCATTCTGTAGGGCACGAGCAGTGCTCAGCCTGTTCCGCCTTGCACAAAGGAGCAGGTATCGGTCCTGCTGATGGGTTGTGGACCTTCTACGGCCCTGTCCAGCTCTCCGAGAATAACCGCCAGTCTCCTGAAATCTCCTCCATGTTCAGGAGATTGTGCTGGGAGACACATTAAACCTTCTTGCTGCAGCACGTGTGGATGTGCCATCCTGGAGAAGTTGGACAACCTGTGCAACTTCTGTAGGGTTAAGGAATCGCCTCATGCTGCCAGTAGAGATAATTACTCAAGCCAAAACTAGCACGAGTGGAAAACCAGCCAAAAAAGATCAACAGGGAGAAACTTGAAATGACCTCCACATGTTAAACCAGTCCTGTTTTGAGGGGTTTGTAATTGTTGCCACTTTAGTGCACCTGTCGTTAAGTCCATGAACACCAATACAGCTGAAAGTGATTAACAATGCCCTCAGCTGCTTAATCAACCAGAAAATTATCAGACAGGTTTCATTGATTTCATGCCAGGCCCAATAAAAAAAGTGTTCCTTTAATTTCTGTGAGCAGTGTAGTACAAATTATTCAGCTGGTTTTCTCGTTTGTCCCTATAGAAATCACAGTGGAATGTTTTTAGTTGTCCTTTAGATCAAACATCTCACCTTTGCCTTGGTTTTCAGAACCCTAGTGCCTGAAAAGGCTAAATAAGTAAAACACAAACGGCCTGTGACTATCAGCGCAGTGAGCCACCCATATGTGCACTAATCACGATCACTTTCAAATCATCCTACAAACAAGTATTGATCAGAAATCAAGCCCACCGTTGACATTCATCCGTTTCATAAATGCCTTCACACACATTCAGAGGATCATATATCTCCATGGTGGGAGTCCCACGCTCCTGGGTCCTCTCTGTAGGAGCTGGAGGACCATCTGGTCCCCACAGAACCAGCGCTGCATCCTCCTCCAGTCAGGCCAGCACTGATCTGGCACTCTTACTCCTACTCTCCACACGTGTGTGTGTGTGTGTGTGTGTGTGTGTGTGTGTGTGTGTGTGCGCGCGCGCGTGTGTGTGTGTGTGTGTGTGGTCCAGATTGGATGACGGCAATGATGACACAGTCATTCCTGTGGGTGTCTTGTTTTTCCAAGGTCACAGCACTCCCACCCCACCCATGGACAGATCTGAAGAGATGCTGAGTAGGCCCGGAGTAAGATACGCATCCTCCTCTAACGGAGATAAAGGAGATTAGCTCACGGCAGCGCAACACGGGCTGGCAGAGGCCACAAACTTCAACCCTTCAATTCAGAGAAGAACAAGATTTAAATAATATCTTTAATAATCCTTGTGGACTGATTTTCTTAAAAAAAGGGTTTAAGAGGTTAAAATGTGAAATTGAAGCTGTTATTCTTAATGGATTATCGTATCAAAAATAGATAAACAGACTTTTTGTTTGAGTATTTTCCCAAGAGTACACAAAGTATTTGATGGTTTGACAAATTTGAGAAAATCCACTGTTTATTTGTCTCAAACAAACAGATTCATTCATGAACGTCACATCAGGTCCAGCCATCTCCAGCTTGCTGAAGTTGATTGAGTTTTGAGCCGTCTTAACTGACTTGGCTGAACTTAATTAGGTGTAAACCAATGGTTATTCTCTGAGACCCTGTAATACACCACAACGTCATCAAAAATAATTATTTCAAAAACTCTGACCAACGAGAAAGCTTGCAAATTCTCTGTTTTCAGCATTTGTTTGTGAATAATAATGGTTTTAGGTCAGTGCCCATGAAAAAAATGCTCTGACATCACATGTGCTACATGTGTTTACGCACGCTCGCTTCTTTTCTCAAGCTCAATAACTGCTCTATGCAGCAGACCACAGGCGAAGGATAACGTTAAGGCAGCTATTGCCCACCACCTAGGGGCGACGGTGGCAGAGGAGTTACATGTCTGCCCTATAATCGGAAGATTTGAGCAACACTCAGTCTGTCGCTGTGTCCTTGAGCAAGACACCCACATTAGGCATGTTTCCATTATCGGAACTTCAGGGTAATTTCTGGGAGGGGGAAATTAGCAATGAGGTATGATGACCCCATCCTCTCAACTGTATCTCCATTCAGTCCTTTCAGGACTTTGTTAAGACGATATTGCGACTGCTTTGGCAGTGAGTGATGTCAATGATCAGCGCCAAAAAGCGTCCACAGTAACATAAGTTTTATTCTGTCGAAGTAAGGCAATTTAAACCAATCGGAAGACCGGGAGAGCTGCTGTGCTATGTAAAATGTGGTGTTCAATGACCAGAAGAAGCGTCGTTTTTTATGGTGCTCTGTGAGACAACAAAGCCCCCGTAGTGTCTACGTTGTTGGGGGGGGGGGGGGGGGGGGGGGGGGGGGGGGGGGTTCCACAGTGAGTGACCCATCCAATATGGCGGCGACACTGTTAGGCTTTCCAGTGCCAGATGGGGCATCTACATATTCATGTCTATGTTTCCGAGTACCTATCCCTGTACAGGTACTCCATTAGTTCCTGATAATTGCTTGGAAAACAGCCCGTTGAATTGGAGACTTACAGGGTTGGCATGCCTATGAATGTGCTTCACAATGCACTGGGTTTTTTTGGACAGGGGAGGATATTCGGTTTTACAAAAAACTCAGCTACATGCGTACATGAAAAAACCCAGCTACATGCGTACATGAAAAAACCCAGCTACATGCGTACATGAAAAAACCCAGCTACATGCGTACATGAAAAAACTCAGCTACATGCGTACATGAAAAAACCCAGCTACATGCGTACATGGCCTCAGAGTTTCAATAAAATTAGTTTAACGGTTTTTTCAAAAGCCAAAACATTCTCTATCACCTTTAAGGTGTTAACCATACAACATATGGGAACCATAGCAGCATGTGTGAGGACACCTGAGGACAGAGCTGGTTGATTTAAGGGTTACAGTCCTGTGTAGACAAAAGGTGTGGCTCCTTCAGTGGGCACATTATCAACAAGAGGCTCTGGTTTACTGTTGTAGGGGTTTCTGCTGCTTGAAGCATGATTTACCTCCAGCCTTGTTAAATGAGCGCATTGACACCAGATCTATGAGAACAGACCTGCTTCTGTGCTCCTCACTTGATCCCCAAGGATCTCCTTATATATAATATACTTCTTACATGGAATAAGGCATGATGGAGCTTTACTCAAGAGTATTTCTTCCTTTTTATCAATGGTATTTCACAAGAAAATCCTATGCTCCCTCTATGCAGAGTAGAATTTATTGTCACAGATGCTGGTGGGCAGAGACGTGGCCCGGGATGAGCATAACTATCATATCAAGTGTGAAGTCATAAATATTTCATTGGACTTTTTCTTGGAAGGTCAAAGCAGGATTGGGTGTTCTTGTGAGCCTCTGAATGAGGGGGCTCGCCTCAAGAATGCAGCCCCTGCATGGTTTCATCGACCCAAGCGTGCAGCCAATCAGAGCGCGTGCACATCCCGGTCCCCACCCCTGTCAGGGGACCAATCAGGAGCAGAGGATGGTGCTGGGCAGCGCTCTGCTCCTTGACCTCAGCGGGGTTCTGGTCGCTTGACCTGACCGCCACAGGGAGTGGATTATAAAGTGGACTGGGTGAGCACTGCCCTGTGTCGGAGCACGCGCGCGCACACACACTTGTGGTATGCAGCCGTATTAACAAAAGACTCCGCGGAGACTGGGACACCTCTGTGGGCAGCCACGTCACTCCTCTCCTCATAGCAACAGCACTGCTGACCTACATGCTGAGTTTCCACGCAGTCCGCACCGCGTGCTCGCATCCACTTCCTCGTGCCTTTTCAGAGCAGCCACACGACTCGGAAATTACATTGTCCTGATCTCCTCCCATAAAACCGAACCTTTTCCAGCTCCACTCCGCACAAAAACACTGTAAACGCTTCACACACATCTAAAGTGACCTGTAACGTTAACACAGCACACAACCACACTGGATCTTTCTCCCATAAATTATTTTATTAGACACATCCAGACGCATGGTACAGTTCTCACACGGTTTAGACGCAGAATACAAACAAAGTAAAAAAAAAAGTATCAGGCTTGAAGTATTCAAGGTTCAGCGAATTTTACCTGCTATTAAGAGCAGTACTTTTTTCATTTTTTCTCTTTTCCGAGGCAGACGTGAAGGCACCAGCACTAGCAAGGCAGTAGCTTGCGCAGTCATCTCCATAGCGGGCAGTGTCTCAACCCAACCAACAGCACAAACTACTACCTCAGCCAGTACCTGGTGCTCTGCGTTGAGCCAGTGAACGAAGCTGGAAAAATGAGGAAAAGTGGGAGACGTGAGCCGTCTGGGATCAGGAGAAATCCCCACGCACAGGCGAAGATGTCCGTCCGTCCTGCTCCAGTCCTCTACTGTGCAGCAGGCTTGAAATGAGAGGGAAACCCCGCCCAAGAAGACCAGCCCCTCTCCCACTGCTTCCTCCCTGTGTTCAGACAGAGCTGGCCTGGCTCTCCTCATGTGACCTGCAGAATAAAGCCCCAGTAAAAAAAAATACGGCTCAGGGACCACCAATGGGACTTAGGGAGGATCAACAGCGTCGTTGTGTGGTTTTCTTTGACTTTTTAACTGCAAAAACCGAGTTTTCTTTTGAAACAAACAGAAAATAATGGAAGAACTGCTTGGATTAAAGGCAAAGTCATTGCATGTGTTTCTGTGCAAAAATGATAATCATGTTGCAGAGAGCTTCCTGAACAGCCTTCGTTTGCAATAGAGATGAGGCCCTGCAGGACTGATGAGCTCACGGCTAGTCTAATGCCTGCCGCACACGAGAGCCCCCCTATGGCAAGCCAAAGGGGCCAATAAAGCGTGTGCGCTTTCTAAACGCATGTTATGTCCGCCAAAACATGCATCTTGAACACGCGTTTTGACGCCAAAGGGGACAAAAAAACTATGACCGCCTAATACCGGTATGGAAAGCCAATGGTGGAACAAATACGTGGCAGAAAATAATTAGTAAAACAGAAAGACATAAAAACTAAAAGCTGCTTCAGCTGGGTTGATAAAGAAACTAAAAAAGATTCGTCCTGATACTTTAAACAGTTTAAAGGGTTAAAACGTAATACTGACAAGAAGTGTAGCTAAAAATAGATTCTCTATATTATATTTTATATATAATTTCCACATTCATTAAACATCAAGTTTTTACTAAATGAATTTCGTGTTTACTCAAATTTACACATTACCAATGAAAGAGTCCAGTAGGACAGTGAGTAGTATTTTGCCATGTCCTAACACAGATTTAAGCCTGGGATACACAGGAGACAGACGCGCTGCGCCACGGAAGCGCCGCAGTTAAATGGTCACACAGGAAGCGCCGCGCCGCTGAACCAAAGACTGTAGCGCTGAACGCTTCTTGGAAAGTCACGTGATAGTCACAACATCTTGAGAACAGGAACAGCCGCTCCACGGCGCGCTGTTTAGTTTCTTTGTTTATCAACCCAGCTGAAGCAGCTTTTAATTTTTATGTCTTTCTGTTTTATTAATTATTTTCTGCCACGTATTTGTTTCACCATTGGCTTTCCATACAGGTTTGGTCGGTCATTACGCATGTTTTATTGTCCCCTATGGTGTCAAAACGCGCGTTCAAGACGCACGTTTGGCGTTTTTTGTCCCCTTTGGCTTGCCATAGACAGTGAAGGTATGTCAAGCTCAATTTTTTCTAAGTCCCAACAGACCAGACCGCCACTCTGAAGTTGCAAGTGGAATATTCTGGCCACAGGGGCTGGGTGGGTTTTCATTAGCCCTGTAAAGAGTCATTTTAAAGTTAAAGTCCCAAGTCATCATCACACACTGGTGAAATTACATCTCCGCATTTGACCCATCCCCGTGGTGGGGAGCAGTGAGCTGCAGCTGTGGCTGCGCTCGGGAACTAGTTGGTGGTTTAACCCAGGGGTTCCCAAATTGGGGGTCGGGACCCCCAAGGGGGTCCCCATAACATTCCAGGGGGTCCCCAAAATTTTGTGTTTGCTGAGGTTGTGAGGTTAACAAGATTTTATTTGTAAAAATTACATTTATAAAATCCCAATAACACACCCTACAGTATAATCAGAACTCCATATAAAAGTTATAACTGTATGTCTGTAGAAAGTTTGTAAATCATCACATTTAATGTGTTTATTCATGTAGGTGTTGGGGGTCCTGGCTTGTCTTGGACAAGGGGGTTCTCAAAGAAAAACTTTTGGGAACCCCTTAGTGCTGAGTGTCAAGTGAGGAGGCATTGAGTCCTATTTTTTCAAGGTCTTTGGTGTGACCCGACTGGGTCATGAACCCCGATCTCCCAGTCCCGGGGCGGACACTCATACCACTAGGCCACCAGAGCTGGTAGCACATACTGGCTCAAGAACATGATTTGAAGACAATGTTTCCCATGTGAATGCATCAACATGAAGTTGAAAAGAGCCATGAGAATGGCTGTCAATGGCTGTTTGATTTTTAAAAGCTTAGAGTCAAAAGAAACACAAGAACATCAGTTAGTCTTGTTTACAAACACAGGTGAAACTGGAAAAATGAGAATATGGTGAAAAAGTCCAGTTATTTCAGTCATTCGTCTTAGACTGAGAGACCATCTAAAGGCTCAGGAACCCTTTGCAGGTGTTTAGGATTCATTAGCTGATTAGAGTGTGACACTTTGAGTCTAGAAAATTGAACCTTTTCACAATATTCTAATTGTCTGAGATTTTGAATGTGGGGTTTTCATCAGCTGTAGCCATAACCATCACAATTATAACAAATAAAGGCTGAAGTATTTGGCTTTGCATGGAATGAGTCTATTTCATGTATTAGTTTCACCTTTTAAATTACTGACATAAATGAACCTTTGCACCACATTCTAATTTTTTTGAGTTTCACCTGTACTTCTCAAGCTCAAATATCCATCCATCCAGGGACATTTATGTTGCTACATACGTATAATCAACACAAGCAGATCTAAGGTGTAAACAGTTAGATGAGCAGAACCAAAGACACACGGCTGATTGTTGAATCGTCCTGTTTATTTCACACAGACACGTACATCCCTTCTCAGACAGCTGGCTAAAGATGACATGGAATGTTAAAAGTAAAACTCATTCTCTTGCACAAAACCTGCAAGGAATTTACTGTGGAAAATGTTAACAAAAGTCTAAGTGTTCATCTTTAAGATCAATAAAGCCCCAGTTTATTTGCTTTATTTCTTTCTTAATTACATAATCAACACTATCACCACACACTGTACATTAATGCAGCCTCAAAGAAAAAACAAAACCCCAGAGGCAACACTGCAACTTTTTAACTCCTGCAGCCCTGCTGTATGAAAATGGAGGAGGGCTCATGAGAAGCACATAATGATGTGAGAGAAGTCCGCGGTCTTCGGTGCGGTCTGAGCCGGCCTTGTTGTGGGGCTGCTGCATGTCGTACATGGAGCTCATGTGGAGTTCATGTCCAAGCACTTGTGAAGCACCC
The DNA here is from genome assembly GCA_006937985.1 of Aphyosemion australe. Lineage (NCBI taxonomy): Eukaryota > Metazoa > Chordata > Actinopteri > Cyprinodontiformes > Nothobranchiidae > Aphyosemion > Aphyosemion australe. Next base: position 204,694 of record SSNS01000061.1, read on the forward strand.
AGGATCAGAATACAGGTTCAAGGTTTCTTCATTATAAAAACAAGGAGCTTAGAGCGTGAACCCGGTCACGACTCTCCATTCTGGACTTTGGAGACAGGTGGCTGCATAAAGTCTTTGAAAGGCCCCAGAGCCTCCTTCAAGGCCGAGCTCACCTCGGACGAGGAGCAGGTCACACACTCCACAAGTGTTGGGTACAAGGCAATCACCTGAGTCCACGTGTTACCATCCACTGTAGGAAGAGAGGAGGAGTTACATCACATTAGGAGAAGAAATCATCTAAGAAGCAAACACAGAAGTGACAAAAATTGCAGTTTCCCCCTCATTCATTAGGGACTGGCTCCAGAAAGGAGCAAGTTCCCATCGACTCTCATGTTAAAAATGCCAACTTCACAGCAGAAATAAACATGTTTACAGCCTGCTACAAAAAACATTTGAAATTGAATAGGTCATGACAACTCTAAGGGGGTGAAATATTTTGTAACTCATCTGTTTAGATGTAATTAAAGCTTGAAATGATAAATTATTAGAGGCATGTCCTTTTGATTGACAGGTATCAGATAAGCAATCAGTGCTAGCAGCTTGCCCTCCTGCTTGCTCCAGGGAAGGCCTCGGCCTCACCTTAAAAGCGTTACAGCCTAGAAGTCAGGGGGTAGCAGAGATGCTAGATTTGGTTAGCTCAGTTAGCTTGTAGCTATATCGTATTAGAGTTTGTTGGGTGTCAATCGTTTGCCCCCACCCTCACAGCCATGCTCTCAGATTCATTTTAGTATTTTCTGGGAGTGACGAGACGTTTGACATGGCTAAAATGGCGGTGGTGGGAACCGCCCACTGGAGTTCAATTCATCTCTTCAGAAATCTACGGGTGATGGCATGAAGGGTCACTGGTGTAGGGTGTGCCGGGGCAACCGGTGCAACGCACCGGGGCCCACGGGCCCTAGGGGGGGCGCGCGCGAGAGAGAGAGCGAGCGAGCGCAAGTGGTCGCGTGCCGGCTGGCCGCGCAAGAGAGGAGATGCTGGCTATCATTAAATCCTAATTCAGTCCACAGACACCTGCTGGTATTATTATTATTATCAGCAAATATAAAATAAACATCCAACATGTTTATTGGAAGTTTATTCATTTTTAATGTTTTAATATTTTCTGTTTTAAACAGAGCCTGGTTCATGTTTGTACACATTTCTGAAATTCAGATAATGAGAGATCATTGGGTTAAGACCGAGACAGAAAGAGACTGAACAAGCTAGCTACCAAAGCTAGCTCGGTTCTGGGCTGCCCACTGGATTCTGTTGAGGAGACGTGTGAAAGGAGGATGCTGGGGAAGATGACCTCCATCTTAAGAAACCCCTCCCACCCACTGAACATCATGGACAGCTCCTCCAGAGGTAGACTGAGACATCCCAGATGTAAAACTGAGCGCTATCGCAGATCCTTCATTCCCTCTGTTGTAAGAGTGTATAACTCCTCAGTTTAAGCTGTGCTGGTATCATCCTGGTACACAATAACACCAATGCAATATTCATGTGTTCTATAATTGTGCAATAACGGATTCTCACTGTTGTCTGTGTCTCTTACAGTATGCTGCATAGTGTTGGTACCAAGTTTGTTTTCATCTTTATTTGTGTTTTTTTTTTTTTTAGTGATCTAGGATTTAATAGTAGATTACTGCCTATGTGTATATAGATGTATCCTTGTTTTTTTTATCTTCTTCTAATTACCTTTTGAGTGATGGTGCTGCTGTGACAAGCGAATTTCCCCACTGTGGGATCAATAAAGTCTATTCTATTCTATTCTATTCTATTCTATTCTAAAAAAGCTATAGGCCAGATTTCCCTTTTTGTGTTATTTATTGATGTTAGTGATAATTTAGTTTGCTTTTAAAGCTCATATACCACTAGTTACATTAGAAACAATCATTACAACTCAATAACCTGCTAAAATGCACTAGAAACGACGTCTTCCTCACAAATGTTTTTTAATCAATATCAGTACCCTGCTCCCCCCCCTTCTATCATAGGTCAGATCCATTTACGATCATCACAACTTTTTTCACAGTAGTATTTGGTTTTCTGATTCCTCAAGATGTTATGGGGGGGGGCTAAAGCAACACCTGCACCGCGGGCCAGCTCAACCTTGCTACGCCACTGTGAAGGGTCCTTCCATTATTTCTATAGTCATTGGTTAAAATGTACAGAAAGTAGAGCCAGAAGCACAACAGTTTATGTGTATTATTGCTGTTTTTAATGTGCGTTTTAATTCAGGGTACTTATTATTTATAATTTTTCACAAATTTAAACACACGTCTCACTTTCTGTTGGAAAACTTTAACAAGGAGTTTGTCACCTGCTGTAAAATAAAAAAATATATAACAGACTGATTATAATCTGCAGGACAAGAACATGATGCACCCAGCATTAAGTCGGCAGTGTTTTCATGAGCAGAAACAGGCCAGGTTTTCAACAACCTTCACGTGTTATAGAATTTTATTTGTGCATTTTCCCAGTGCTCTTATTATGAAAGGATTTTAAAGGAAGTAATGTCATAATTAGGTGAAACTGATGCTGTCAGGATGACAAAAACTGTAGTGAAACCCTTTAACTTAATAGCTTCATGTTTGTATTTTACCAGTTTTTCAAAGTATATGCAATGTCATGTTCTGTAGTTACATTGGCCAAAAAAAAAAAAATCAAACCAGAAACCCGACTAAAACCGATTCCATTTAAGCACGACAGCAGGCTGCATTAGTTGTGACTTAGCAGACAGATACAGAAACTTGTTGGTACTCACCGTTTTCTGGCTGCGTCTTTTTAAGTGAGTCCATCAAAGTGCTAACAGCCTTCAAGACAAAGATAATCTCTGTCACTTGTTGCCTAGAATGAAAGGAAATAAAAAGAATAGTTACAATAGAAAAGAAGCTTAAATCAGCTGACAAGTTAAACCATCTGGAAGTACTTGTTACAAATTTAAAAAAGCAGAAAAAACAAAGAAACTGATCGTTAGCCTGTCTTTAATGTCAGACTAAAAAACAAACTCTATATTTGTATAAATCAAATAAAAACAAGACCTTTCTAGTTCAAATCTGACATGCTATTATCTGTGTGCTCACAGCTGTAAAAGCACAATTATTAATCAATCAAGACTTTTCTTGATTTACCTGAAGATTTTCAACCAGCCTTCTATAAATCTATGAAATCTTGCATATATTCTAATTTACCTGAACTCACCACCTCCTATTGCCATTTTTGGTTTAGTGTCACTGTTAGGCATCATAAACTGAAAGCCTTCCACAGATTACAGCAGAATTAAACACCCAGCGTGTGGTGTTAGCTAAGATGCTAGAGAAGAAGCTAGGGCAGAGTGGTGGATTATAATGCCTCGCGCTCATACCTCGGCAAAGGGCAGCGCCCGCTCAACCGCTCATCCTCTACGTAACGTCTGAGAACATCTTGGGACCTCTTGAGGAGCACGGAGAGTGCCATTCGAGAGATGTAGCCCTCCTGGGGAGTGGACACCTTGTTGCTAAAAGAAAACTGTAGCAACGTCTCAAAACAAACCTTGGAAAAATCCTCTCGCATCCGCACATCGATCTCCGCCTCTGCAGAGAGAAAGACAGATGTTGAGGATCTGAAATGATTCCTACAAAATCCAAGAGTTGGAGCTACTTGATATCAAACCAGAAACAACTGGAGCTGAGTGAGGACTGGCTCAAACTCCCACTGAAACCACTTTGGTGGAAACACCTCCAATAAAAAAGACACAAAAAAGCACTGTCAGAGTCAAGTTTTTTTTTGACTTCTCAAGTGCTTTCAACACCATCCAGCCATCTTTACTGCAGCAGAAGATGAGGGGTGCAGGAGTGGACGGACATCTGACTGCATGGTCCATTGGCTACCTCACCAACAGGCCACAGTACGTGAGGCTGTGCAACTGTATGTCTGAGGTGGTTCTGTGCAGTTCTGGAGCTCCGCAGGGTACAGTGCTCTCACCCCTTCTATTCACCTTCTACACCTCAGACTTCACCTACAACACCAGCAGCTGTCACCTCCAGAAGTTCTCTGATGACTCGGCCATTGTCGACTGTGTGTCTGAGGGGAATGACCAGGAGTACAGGTCAGTCATCATGGACTTTGTGGACTGGTGTGAGCGTAACCACCTTCGCTTGAACACCAGTAAGACAAAGGAAATGGTGATTGACTTCCAGAGAAACACTCCTCACTCACCAGTAAACAGCCAGGGAGCAGACATTGAGGTGGTGGGTACCTTTAAGTATCTGGGTGTTCACCTCAACAGTAAACTGAACTGGTCCCACAACACAGATGCTCTGTATAAGAAGGGCCAAAGCCGCTTCCATCTCCTGAGGAGGCTGAGGTCCTTCAGAGTTAATTCCCAGCTGCTGAACTCTTTTTATCACTCTGTTGTTGGCTCTGTTATTCATTCTGATGTGGTCTGTTGAGGTGCAGGCAGCTCTGACCAAGACAGGAAGAGACTGTCACTGAACAAGCTAGCTTGGTTCTGGGCTGCCAACTGGATACTGTTGAGGATGTGTGTGAAAGGAGGATGTTGGTGAAGCTGACCTCCATCTTGAAAAACCCCTCCCACCCCTCTGTGGAAGCCATGGACAGCTATTTTAGCGGCAGACTGAGACATCCAAGATGTAAAACAGAACACTACCGTAGGTCATTCATTCCCACTGCAGTAAGAGTGTAGAACTCCACAGTTTAACTGTTACTGGTATTATCCTGTTACACGCCAACATCAGTATGTGTTCAAAACTTGTGCAATACCGGATGTACAGGTTGGGCCATTTATATGGATACACCTTAATAAAATGGGAATGGTTGGTGATATTAACATCCTGTTTGTGGCACATTAGTATATGTGAGGGGGCAAACTTTTCAAGATGGGTGGGGACCATGGTGGCCATTTTGAAGTCGGTCATCTTGGATCCAACTTTAGTTTTTTGAATAGGAAGAGGGTCGTGTGACACATCAAACTTATTGGTAATTTCACAAAACAATGGTGTCCTTGGTTGTAACGTAACTTTATTCTTTCATGAGTTATTTACAAGTTTCTGACCACTTATAAAATGTGTTCAATGTGCTGCCTATTGTGTTGGATTGTCAATGCAACCCTCTTCTCACACTCTTCACACACTGATAGCAACACCGCAGGAGAAATGCCAGCACAGGCTTCCAGTATCCGTAGTTTCAGGTGCTGCAATTGCCTTCAGATGACCCCAAAGATAAAAGTCTAATGGGGTCAAATTGGGAGACCTTGGGGCCATTAACTGGCCCACGACGACCAATCCACTTTCCAGGTAACTGTTCATCTGGGAATGCTCGGAACTGACACCCATAATGTGGTGGTGCACCATCTTGCTGGAAAAACTCAGGGAACGTGCCAGCTTCAGTGCATAAAGAGGCAAACACATCATCATGTAGCAGATGTGCAGCACCTGAAACTATGGATACTGGAAGCCTGTGCTGGCATTTCTCCTGCGGTGTTGCTATCAGTGTGTGAAGAGTGGGAGAAGAGGGTTGCATTGACAATCCAACACAATGGGCAGCACATTGAACACATTTTATAAGTGGTAAGAAACTTGTAAATAACTCATGAAAGAATAAAGTTATGTTAAAACCAAGGACACCATTGTTTTTCATGTGAAATTACCAATAAGTGTGATGTGTCACATAACCCTCTTCCTATTGAAAAAACAAAAGTTGGATCCAAGATGGCCGACTTCAAAATGGCCACCATGGTCACCACCCATCTTGAAAAGTTTGCCCCCTCACATATACTAATGTGCCACAAACAGGACGTTAATATCACCAACCATTCCCATTTTATTAAGGTGTATCCATATAAATGGCCCACCCTGTACATTAGTATGTCTGTGTCCCTTATGCTGCGTATTTTTGGAAACCCAGTTCTCTATTTTTGTTTGGGGTTTTTTTGGTGCTTGAAGGTTACAATAATGGCTTGCAGCCTCTGTGTATTTGACTGTACTTTTGTTGTTGTTCTTCCTTTTCTCTAGGTGTATGTGCTGCTGTAACAAGTGAATTTCCCCACTGCGGGGATAAAGTCTATTCTATTCTATTCTATTCTATTCTATTCTATTCTATTCTATTCTATTCTATTCTATTCTATTCTATTCTATAAGAACAGACAGACCAGCAAATTAAACAGGAGACCCTAATTACAGCAGAGGGCAGACAATAGGAAGGTTTTTGCTTTGATCCATTGGCTCTGTGGCTACAGCAAGACTCAAAGATGATTAATGGTCATTTACTTTAGCAGAAACAGTCCTATTATACCTGTGAACGAGGGCGCTTGGGAGTGAATGGAACCCCTGTTGAGCATAGTCATAATCTGGGCCACAAAGTCTTTGGGGATGAAATTGGCAAACGGTAAAATCTCGGTGCTGATCAACTGGACCACCTAAAATGAAAAAGACATAGCAACGATGTGAGAAACTCTCAAAATCCTTCCCAATGTAATAATCAAACCTGATGTTTACCTCAACATCAATGGCTTCATTCTTCTGAAACTCCTGGATGGACACGTTATCAGGAGGAGTGCTGTGAGAAGAAAACAATCAGCATAAAACAAAAATACCCAAACTCTTCTAAAGCAGCAGTAATGATTAGAGAAGTGTTACCTTTTGGTGAAAAGAAAGTCTTCAAAGGCATTGGCCAACTCGGGCCACATAGTGTCAAACTTCCCAGACGAGGAATGCTGGCGTGCAACCGGCAGTCCGATGGACAGAACCTTCAGAAGAGATGCTACCGCCAGCTTCCAGGTGCTCTCTGAGGGACAGGCATACTTCAGGCCGAGGGGCGTCCTCAGCGTCTGGAGGACAAAACAACCTCTTAAGAGTTTTATACTGACACAGATTCATAACGTTTGACATTGAAATAGAAATTTAAGAGATTTTCTTGTGAACATCATAAAAAAGTTGACATCATGGAGCCATGGGAAGGGTCATGTGTAACTAAGGTGGGTTGACCATGGCTGCTAATAGCGGGCGAGACAAATGTGTTCTTTTCCACCTGTTTTGAGCCAAAATTACTTTCATCAATTATTCATGGGGGAAAAAAAACAAAGACATAAGAATGAACTATGGGTTTTGGTGGACGGCAGCTTTGAGAGAACGATTTTTACATCACCAAATGTCAATCACTGGCTCAGTGCCGCGCTCTCAGTCCACCAGGTAGCGCCTCTTTTTGAAACATTTTTCTAACAGGAAGTGTGAGTGATTTAAGTCTCCACCCATGGTGTGACTCACCCTTTAAGTACCTCTATCTGTTCTTGACTCAAAGGAAAGCCCAAGTTGAAATATTCCAAAGTTGATGCCAAAGCTATTTCAAATGGGCTGTTGCCATTTTAGTTTTGCTCAGTCGCAGTAACATCACACCCACTAAAGCAATAGAGCGCTGTGATTGGTCAGCCACCAGACTGGCCGGGGCTGCGGAGGTTCTAATTGAGCGTGGCCAGAACAACAAAGCAAAATCATTTTTGCTTCGGCAACTGATGGTCTAGATTTCTAGCCTACCTGTCAGCAACAGCATTTAAAAAAAGATTTAGGAAATCACATTGTATGATTTTTTAAAGAATTTATTTGCACTGATGCACATAAGTATTAGCCTGGCAAGCCATCCTATATATGTTTATATATAGTCTGGCCACGAACCATTGACGGCTCTCAGTTGTGAGGCGGGATCTACGGTTGTCTTTCAAAATGTCAGCACGCAATTGGATAGCGCTAGGACCAATCAGAGTAACGAACAACGTGACGTAATCACAGCGACGGAAAAGCGGGAGGCAGCTATGGCATCTAACATCAATGATTTCTGTCATTTTTGTATGAAAAACATGTGAATATCAGGTGTACTGGGACATTGCACTACTTTGTTTGATAAAAATAAGAAGCCGCTAAGTATAGCCGACAGACTTACGCACGTTGGAGTCTAAATAATCCAATGTTGATGACAAAGCCGTTTCAAAAGAACGTGGCTCCGGCGTTGCCGCCATGTTGCTTGGGTTTGCGGCCGCAGCGCTGACGTCATCGGCTACTCCCGCTCTGTGATTGGCCCAAAATATAGAGCGCTGTGATTGGCCCAACCAAAACTATAGCGAGCTGTGATTGGACAGCCACAGGCTGCGAGGATTCCAATGAAGCGTGCCTAGACCAAACTCTGCAAAGCAAGAATTTGGTCTAGTTCACTAGGCTACATAAGTATTGGAACACACAGAAAACTGGTGTTAATATTTGGTACAGAAGCCTTTGCATTTACAGAGGTCAAACGTTTCCTGTAGTTCTTGACCAGGTTTGCACATACTGCAACAGGTATTTTGGCCCACTCCTCCACACAGATCTCCTCTAGATCTGTCAGATTTTGAGGCTGTCACTGAGCAACATGGTGTTTCAGCTCCCTCCAAATATTTTGTATTGGATGTAGGTCTGGAGACTGGCTAGGCCACTTCTTACGGAGCCACTTGGAAGACCCAGTCATGACCCATCTTCATCTGGTTTAAAATTCCCTAAGAACTTAAATCTGAAAACATCCAACATCATTTTGTGTTCAACAGTAACAGGAAGTAGAAAGTACCTTTAAAAGTCAAACACCTTCAGTTTTTTTTATTCATAAAAAAACTGCTAACGATTAAAGCCATATAGTCATAGCGGAAATACCTTGATGATGTTCTGCAGGACTTTCTCATTGATGACGGCTTTGTGGCAAGCTGTTTTTTGGTACATGTCCACCACCACCTCCAAGGAGCGCTCAGCAAAGGGCACATAGTTTAAGGCAACCCATTCTGCCTGCGGGGACAACAAGACGGTCTAGTCAGACTCATTTAAATGCTCTACCTGCAGTTTGGCCGAGCCACATTGAAAGCATAATTTAAAAGCACACTTTAAGTATAAATAACACAAATTTAAAGTCTTAGTTTGCTGAAGGAATGTAAAGTTTATATGAGTAAAACAGCTGTTAGAGAAAAAACAAAAGTGTGCCTTTAAGAAATCAAAAGAACCACACTTGTGCGTACGTTCATCACCAAAAATCACAAACTGAAAATGAACTCCACAGTGACGACGCACAGAGGTGTAACCACCAGTTAGTGTGAGGCAGAGAGGAGGGGTGGGGGGGCATGAAGTGAGTGAGAAACGCAGATGAGACGCCAGCGTCTACCATGCGGACTGTTTTCTCATCAGCACAGCTTAGTACAACTAAACAAGGGCTGGAAGGAGATGATGAGACTCACCGGAGCAAACAGCTGGATCTAAAGTGGTTATCCAGTGAGTGGTTCCAAGAAACAGAATGAGAGAAAACGGCAATTAAACTGCTGCTGCAAAAGGTCGACTTCAGGGAGGATTGCTGCTAAATTAACTCAATCGATTCAGGAGGGTTTTTTAGTAAAAAGATAGTAAAGTCAATCCCACCACTGGGCCGTTTGAGAAACTGGCAAAAGTGGTGGAGGAAAGACCACCCAAACATCTGTTTGGCTGGGATGATCTTTGTTTGTACATCTCACTTCAACAATTTAAACAAAGTCAGATCAACAAAAATCCAAGTCTGAACTTCACAAGCAGGACCGTGTGCTGCCAGAACCTTAGACTTGTGCAGAAAGCTGCAGTAACATTTGATGGATTTAATAACTGGCTGTCAAGGTTTCTGAAAATTAAAAGCTGTCCAAAAGAATGGTGAAAAAAAAAACAATAGAACATCCTATTGGCATGTTACCAACAAATTGATGCAGAGGGGAGGGAATCTGTGGAGAAAAAAAGCCCAGGGCTTTTTTTTAATGATTTTTAATGCTGGAGGCATCCAGTGGACTGAAGATGAGACGGGAGATGCCTCTTTTATTGGAATCAAGGAAAAGGAACAATCTTTGTTGAGAACAGCTTAACAAACAAAATAACGGTGTATCACATACGAAGCCAACTATAAAAATAAGTGCACAGCAGAGAGGGATGAGGCACCTGGTTGTATTTGGCGTTGGCTACGTGTTTGGTTTCCATCCTGCCGTACTGAGGAGGTTTGCAGGAGAACTCCACGAAGAGCAGCAGCTGTTCGAAGATGGCTGGGTACATGACCTGCAGGTTCTCTGGGCCCACACAGATGGCCTGCAGCAGGGAAGCAAGGGAGGAACAAACACGGCTGTCATCCACCACATGAATGCATGTTGCATAATGCAGAAAACTGACACGCTCTTTCTGAATATAACTTCAAAGCTGCTGAAACCTTTAATTCAAAGAATAACCTTAAAAAGCTTGAGACTGTGAGGAACTAAAGTCACTCTGATACATTTGATCTGCAGACTCCTGCACATTTTTCACCAGCGAGTCAACATGATCCCTCATCCGGGAACATTGCATTATAAATTGTATTTCACATGTTAAAAGCCCTTTTAGTACTTCATTCATTTCTTGCTCTCACCTTCTGCAGAACGTCCAGCGCAGTGAGAACAGCTTCCTGCAGACTAGTGAGCGTAGCCTCGGTGTATGAGGGGAGGATGAAGGGTGAGGCGTCGCTGCTGATAGGCACAGACACGGCTCCGTGGAGGATGACCCCCAGCTTTCTCAGATCCTCCATACTAAAGTTGGCTTTGATGTGCTGGTAGAGAGCTGGGAAAATCTGGATCAGCGCTGTGAGGAAGGGCTGGCTCGGGATGAAGGAGAGCTTTTCTGTTGGCCCACTAGGGGGCCGTGTGCTTTCCGTTCCTGTTCGGTACCACGTGTTCCATGCAGACCACCACAGAGTCGAGTCCTCCAGGGCGGATTCCTCGCCTGGCGGCGGTGCCTGCAACTCGGCTCCGTTGTACCTCGTCAGTCTTTCCAACAGTGAGTCTGAACGGACCAGGGGTCTGCCGGGACCAGAGGCTGAGAGGGGGTCAATGAGGACTGGGAGGACGCCCATGGTGGCGAGTGCATCCACTGCCTTGTCTGAGTCTTTAACAGGAGTAACGATCTGCAGGATTTCTTGGAAGCTCTTGAGAGCAGCCAGAGAGACCTCGTTGTTTTTACTGAGCGCTGCAGACTGAATGTGGTTCAACAAAACCTCCCAGGCCTCAAAGAAATCCCCTGCAGAAAGAACATGGTGGATGAGTCTGTTAGCAGTTGCGGTAAACAGGAAGTAGATTTTTTAATCATGTAGAGGTAAATCGCATTTCATTTCCATTCCTGGAATGTCCTAGAAGCAAAAAAAAGGTCACACATTCTAATATTTCATTGGACCGCCTTTAGCTTTAATTACGGCACGCATTCGCTGTGGCATTGTTTCAGTAAACCTCAGCAATGGGGTTAAAGTCTGGACTTTGTGGCGACCTTCTTCCATTGCTCTAGAGTCCAGTCTTTATGCTCCCTAGCAAACTGAAGCCTTTTTTTCTGGTTTGCCTCACTGATTAGCTGAGTTTTTGGGTGGGGTTATGCCCCAATATAACCATCTGTTGCACTTACAGGCCTTTGGTTTTGGACTTCTTAAATGTGCTTGATTCTTTTCATTTTTATCAATTTGTTAGTGGTCCTACACATGAGCTGGCTCACACTCTGGATTTAGTGTTCTCAATGGGTTTACCTGTAGGTAACTTGACTATTAAGGATGCAACTTTTTCAGATCACATGCCTGTTATTTTTGACTTTATTCCCCCTACTCAACCCTCTAGGAAATTGGTTTGTGCTAACCGGCGTCGAGTGATTACATCAACTACAGCCACTGAATTTACAAAGGTGTTTTGCACTATGTTATGTGAACAGTCCACGGTGTTATTAAACACTGAGGATCTTTTTACCCAATTTAATTTGATATGTAAAGATGCTTTGGATCTTGTGGCCCCAGTTCGTAGCAGGAAAACAAGGCTTAGGGCTGAACCGTGGATGAATACAAACATTAGGGCAATTAGGCATGAGTGTAGGGCAGCAGAACGTAAATTGAAGAGAGCTAGACTGCAAGTGTCTAAAGTGATATTAAATGAGAAATGGGCCTGTTATCAAAAGGCTGTCCGTAAGGAAAAACACAATTACCTTGCTGGCCTCATTAATTCAAACTCTAGAAACCCACGTGTTCTGTTTAAAACCTTAAACACTGTTTTAAATGCTGATTGCTCTGCATTCTTTGAGTTCTCTGTGGCTAACTGTAATGACTTCCTCCATTTTTTTGTTAATAAGGTTGCAACCATTAGGGCTGGGATCATTGAATCTCCTCATGACCCAGTAGAATTGATACCCCCTGTGGTCATGTTTGACTCTTTTCAGCCAGTGTCACTTACTGAGCTAGAGGAGTTGGTCTCTGGCATGAATCCATCCGGCTTTCCTTATGATGCTCTTCCTGTGCGCTTATTTAAGGAGGTATTTACCACATTGGCACCCTTTATTTTAGCCATTATTAACACCAGTTTGAGGTCTGGTGTGGTTCCTAAAGCTTTAAAACATGCAGCTGTGGTACCCCTGTTGAAGAGGGCAGATTTAGACGTGTCAGTATTATCTAATTATAGGCCAGTGTCTCATTTGCCCTTCCTTTCCAAGGTTTTAGAAAAAGATGTGCATGACCAGTTGCTGTTATTTTTAGATGATTCTGGTTTGCTGGAAGTATTTTAATCAGGATTTAGGAAGGGACACAGTACAGAGTCTGCACTTTTAATGGTACTTAATGGTACTTAACGATGTTATGCTAGCAAATGATTCTGGGGATGCCGTTCTGCTGTTGTTACTTGACATGACTGCAGCATTTGATACGGTAGATCACAACATCTTAATTAACCGTTTGGAAACATGGGTAGGCATCACTGGCTCAGTACTTCAGTGGGTAAAATCTTACATAACTGGGAGAAGCTTCTGTGTGAGGATGGGTGACTTTACATTGTCTCCGTCTGAACATAATTGTGGTGTACCTCAGGGTTCTGTGCTTGGCCCTCTTATTTTCTCCCTATATTTTTTACCGCTTGGGGCTTCATTTCGAAAGCATGGGATTAAATTTCATATATATGCTGATGATTGTCAGATTTACTTTCCTCTACGTAGCGATGGCCAGGGTTTGATCAGACCGCTTCTGGAATGCTTGAATGACATCAGGTCATGGATGGCTTTTAATTTTCTGAATTTTAATGAAAAAAAAAAAAAAACAGAAGTCATCATTTTTAGACCTAATGATAGGGTGGGAATGGAAAATTCATTTGATCTCTCTGTATTGGCTCCATATGAGAAGGATGTGGTGACTAATTTGGGTGTCAAATTTGATGCAGCTCTAAGATTCGACAGCCAGATAAATTGTGTTGTTAGATCTTGTTTTTTTCACCTGTGTCGTATAGCAAGACTGAAACTATTTCTATCGCGTGACCACTAAGAAACAGTAATCCATGCATTCATTACTACACGTCTGGATTACTGTAATTCTCTTTATGCTGGAATCAATCAATCCTCGTTGTCTAGATTACAACTTGTCCAAAATTCGGTTGCAAGGTTTTTGGTGGGGGCCAGAAGAAGGGATCATATCACTCCCATACTGGCAGCTTTGCATTGGCTGCCCGTTCGTTTTAGGATTCATTTTAAGATTCTTGTCTTTGTTTTTAAATCATTATTGGGAACTGCCCCACCTTATTTGTCTAACCTATTAGCTCGGTATGTTCCATCACGTCCACTTAGGTCAGCTACAATGGATTTATTAGTGGTTCCGAAAGTAAATCGGGTCACCAGAGGGGAGCGAGTATTTTTATTTATGGGACCTAAATTATGGAATGACCTGCCACTGGTGGTCAGGCAAGCTCCAATATTGAATGTTTTTAAGAGTAGATTGAAGACCCATTTTTATTATTTGGCTTTTTTACAGAGTTAGATTAGGTCGTGTTTATTCAGTGTATTTTATGTTATCTAGCTGCAACTGTCTGGATGTGACATTTTTTATTTTTTTTTTTATTTTTATTTTTTTTAATCTCTCTTTTTATGTTCTTTTTAATGATTTTGTTTTTAATTGTTTGGGGTTGATGTGTTTTTACTGTGTCATGTACAGCACTTTGGGCATGGCTAATGTAAGAAAGTGCTTTATAAATAAAGGCTGATGATGATGATGGTTTTCTTACGGCTACACAGCTGTTCTGTCCCAATCCCTTGAGTTCCCTTCACACTGTGTGTGTGGAAATGCTCTTACTTTCACTATTAAACATCGCCCTGAGTTCTATTGTTTTTGTTTTTCCGATTTGATTTCACCAAATGTTTAAGTGATCGCTGATCACGATCATTCAGGATTTGTTTTTCAGCCACATTTCTTCCTCAAAGACGATGGGTCCCCACTATCCTTCCAGTTTTTAGTAATGCGTTGGACAGATCTTAACTCAATTTTAGTCATTTCTGCAATCTCCTTAGATGTTTTCTCTGCTTGATGCATGCCAATGATGTGACCCTTCTGAAACAGACTAACATCTTATCCACGACCACCAGATGTGTCTTTCCACATGGTTGTTTAAGAAATGAGAAGCAACTCATTGCACCAGTTGGGGTTAAATAACTTGTTGCCAGCTGAACGATAATCGCCCATGCAGTAATTATCCAATAGGAGGCTCGTACCTGTTTGCTTAGTTAAATCCAGGTGGTGACTTTTTTGTCAGGCAGCATACCCCCCACAATTCACCCCTCGCTCCCTCTCTACCCACTCCAGCACCTCTGAAGAGCTCTCAATGTTCTATGAGATTTATTGGGTCCAGATTTCAGGGAAGATGTCACTCTTGAATATTTCCAGGGCAAATGAGGACCTAATGAAATGTTAGTTTTCTCTAACCCTGTTATAATATATACAAAACAGAAAGTGCCTGTTCGCTCACATAATCCTAGAACCCTGGTAACAGTTCCTTATTAGGCCCATTCCACACAGTGTCCTCCCACCATTTCCATGAAGATGAATTTATTAATGTTAGATCTCTTGGCAACACGTCATTTTTAGTAAATGATCTTATCTCTTCTCATGATCTTGATTTTACGCTCTTATCTGAAACTTGGTTAAATGACAGTAGCTGTGCACCAGTTCTCATAGAATCAACACCACCAAATTTCACATCTCTAAACATGATTCGATCTGACAGGAGAGGTGGTGGTGTAGCTGATATCTTTAGAGACTCATTCCTATGTAAACAGCTAGTGTGTGGTGATTTTGACTCTTTTGAGTATCTTTGTTTTGAGTTGAAAGGTACACCAAGGACCTTAATGTTAGTAATCTACAGGCCTCCAGGGTCATGCACTAATTTCCTAGAAAACTTCTCTGAGCTTCTCCTTCTTGATAGTCCCACTCAATTTATGAGCCTATCAGGCACAGTCCATAGTTGGTTCCAATCATATCTCATAGACAGGGGTTATGTTGTTACTATTGGTGATCACAAATCAAAGCAGATCACCATGACATGTGGCGTCCCCCAAGGTTCTATTCCTGTACCACTGCTCTTCAATCTCTACATGCTCCCCCTGGGTCAGGTCACACACAATAACAACATTACCTGTCATAGTTATGCAGATATGCAGAGGATTGCTGAAAACACACAGACACTAGTCAGTGTCTTGATGCAATCTGCTGGGTTCCTTATATAGGAAACATTTTTACTGATTGGCTTAATGAACTGAACTGTATTGGAATGTTTACTTTGTGAAGTGCCTTGAGACAATTCTTGTCGTGATTTGGCGCTATATAAATAAACTAAATTGAATTGAATAGATGACACTCAGCTCTACCTAGCTCTATCACCTAGTGACTGTGATCCCCTAGACGCACTCTGTCAATGTTTGGAGACTGGATGCAGTCAAACTTTCTTCAGTTAAACAAAGACAAGACTGAAGTTATTGTCTTTGGAAATAAGGATAGGATGGAGGTTATTGCTCAACTTGGCTCCAGAGGAATAAAAAGAAATACTCAGGTTAGAAATCTCGGTGTCATAAATGATTCAGACCTGAGCTTCACTGGTCACATTAAAGCTATAACTAGATCAGCATTTTATCATCTTCATCAAATTGCAAGACTCAGAGGTCACATGTCCAGACCAGACCTAGAGAAACTCATTCATGTGTTCATCTCCAGCAGGCTGGACTATTGTAATGGTCTTTTGGTTGGTCTTCCCAAAAAAGCTGTGAAACAACAGCAGCTTATTCAGAATGCTGCTGCTAGAGTCTTAACAAAAACCCAGAGAACCAAGCACATCACTCCTGTTCTTAAACTTCTACACTGGTTACCAGTAAACTACAGAATTTATTTCAAAGTACTTCTACTAGTTTATAAATCACTCAAGGGCATGGGGCCAAAATACATGTCAGAGTTCCTTCCAGTACACCCAGCAGGACGCTGAGATCCTTAGGAAGCAGTCAGATGGTAGAACCCTGGGTCAGAACCAAACAGGGTGAAGCTGCTTTTAGCTACTAGGCTACTGGGGGGTTGGTGGCAGAGGAGCCCGTCCCGAAATCGGAAGGTTGCAGGTTTGCGCCCGCTCAGTCTGTCGCTGTCGTTGTGTCCTTGGGAAAGACACTTAACCCACATTGCCTGCTGGTGGTGGTCGGACGGACCCGTGGCGCCTGTGTACGGCAGCCTCGCCTTAGTCAGTGCGCCCCAGAGCAGCTGTAGCTACGATGCAGCTCGTCAACACCAGGGTGTGAATGGGTGAATGACTGATTGTGTTGTAAAGCACCTTGGGGGTTCTAGGACTCTGGAAGGCGCTATATCAAATACAGACCATTTACTATGCAGCACACAGATGGAATCAGCAACTAAAATGTTCCCCAACTCTAGAAACTTTTTAATCAAGATCGAAAACTTTCATGTATTCATCAGCCTTTGAATGACTGTTTCGTGTTTGCTGCACCTTCTGCACTGTAACTGATTGTCTTTTTTCTGATTTTTAAATCTGAAATTAATTTGTGTATTTAACTTGGTCTAAATGTATCCGTGTATTCTAATTGTGCCGTCATGATGATTTTAATGCTCATGCTTTTCTTGCTAATGGAAAGCACACTGAATTGCCTCTGTGAAATGTGCTATACAAATAAAGCTGCCTTGCTTTGGATTTCTGCTTTAATCACTCTCCATCCCCTTTCCCCTGAGTGGCGTTTGGGTCTTTTGTCCTGATATGAGATCTAAAGCATCACTTGTTCACCAGAACAGGAAAAATGCTTGTTGCTTTCTTTGTTATGGAAATATTGATGATTTGTGTGTTAAAGGGTTGCTGTAATGGAGAAGAGTGTATAAGGAACCTGTACGGAGACATTTAGTGTAGCAAACTGAGTGATAATAAACCAGCCAGGTGTGTATGGACATGCTTCACCCTGTCGAAGCTGAGGACCACATCAGTTTCAGGGTCTTACCTAACTGCTGGAGGAGATATCGCCTGGTGTTGAAAATGCGAGCCACCCCAGCTAACGTCAGCACCCACGTTTCTGCCCACTGCTTCTCAGCAGTGTCACGTGAGTGATGGATGAGGATGTTCCCACCACCTGACTCAATCTTCTCCTTGTCTGCTGTGGTGGATGCTGTCCTCACGCAGTCCAACAGCTGGAACAAAACCTACATAACAAAGCGAGCTTAACCAGAGACTGGAAACGAGAGAAATGGAGACAAACGGCTAACACTGGATTTTAAAATCAAGTTCTAGGTTTTTCTTTTATATTAAGTGAGTGAGATCATCCAATGTATGCCAAATGACAAGGACTAAATCCAGCTTGCTACCTTCCAGACCACAATATGCCACGTTGGCTGCTGCAGCAGGGTTCCATGGGCGGCGATGGTGGAGAACAGCGTCTGTCCAGCACTTTTACGAACAGCCGGCCGTGGGTCGACACAGAGCTCGCCCAGCTTGGCGTACAGGCACAGCCAGAGGCAGTCGAAGGGAGGGGCGGGGTGGAATGGCCGGTTGAGGGTCTCTCCTTTCTCCTTAGCCTGCTTCTGTAGGACTTCCTCCTCCCTCTCCAGCTCCTGGGTGATGGATTCACCTCTTTGGAAAAAGTAGTCGGAAATGTTCCACTGTGGATAAAAAAGAAAAGTGAAAATGTGGAAAGGGACAAAAAAAAAAAAAAGAACCAACAAAATGGCTGTTAAGAGAACAGGACAAGTGAACTCACCAGCAAGCCGATGGACGTCAGGCTGATGTTGAGCTCCTGGTTCTGAAGGCCGAAGCTGCCAGCTACTTCCACTACAATCTGCAGGCACGTGCAAGGCATGGTGGGAAGGAAATCCGTCACCACCAACTGCAGGCACTGGAAGGCTGTTCGGATCAACGATTCACTGAAACAAATGACACTAAGGTTTAAAAGCTTCAACATTTGCAGCTCGTAGTCAATAAAACCGCAGCAGACTGAAGAACAAACTATGAATGCATTTCCTTAATTAAAAAGTGAAGGAACTCTTACCCCTGATCATTACGAATGGCTCCTATAACACCTAAGACCAGGGGCCAGCCAGGCCCCAGGCAGTCGTCCTGGCTCTGCAGGATCTGCAGGACACACTCCAGCTGTTTCTGCCGGATGTCGGCGTGAAGAACATTGGACAACTCCTTTAGGGGGTTCAGCAAGAGGAGCTGCAGCCGCTTGGGGACAAGAGGACATGGCAGGTTCATAAACAGGTAACAATTTGACAAAAACTATTTCATTACTTTGTGAATGTGGGTATTTCAAAACCACACTGGGAGTCGGGAGGAATAAACAAATAAGCTAAAGAGATAAACCGTTGTCCAAAACCAGGAGGTAGGAAAGGAAGGACCGACACCTTACTAAACCCTACAGATTCAGAATGGGATTTGATTAGAGGTCATGTGAATGTAAATGGACACGTCCCAATACTTTTGGTATTCTGGCATGAGCCTCTATAGCCCTTTTTATAAAACAATGCCGCCAATTTGCCGCAACGCTGAGGCGTCATCTGGGAGTCTAAGGTCGTTTATAAGAGCTCAGACCGTGTCGGTAATGTTGCGCAATCGTGTGCGTTTTATAAAAGATTACGCGATGGCGACATAAAGGGGTTATGGGGGCGGTCTCTGCACTGTCGCGTACTTTCGTTTATCTTAGACATAACTTGCGTTTTATTGCAATTGAAGCTGCGCTCCTTAAGCTTTTTTTTCACAAGCAGCTCCTACAGGTGTCTGTCCTCCACCATCCCTGTGAACTGTCAGATGATCTGAGCTGCAGATCTAATGGAGAGAAGCTCCCAGAGCACTGCGTTGCTCCAGTTGATCATCTCAGCTGATTCTGTTTACAAAATGAAACTTATGCCCGTGTTTACTTTCATTTTCAGTATAGTTCCTGGCTGGAGCTCGGCATTAATTCATAACGTGATTATGACACCACCCTCTGTTGCGCCAAGGCTTAATGTGCGTTTATAAGACCAGCGAAGCCGCAATATTACTATCAAGCGTGGCGGCACGAATGCCACAAAATTCCCGCAACATGATGCCGCCATGGCACATTCATAAAACACGTTGCGGTAATATTACGCTGATTTGCCGGCACATTGTGTTTTATAAAAAGGGCTTACGTGAAAGAGGAGAGTTCCCAAATAGCAGCATCACAAACAAACCGTGTCTCTTTGTAAAACACCACAGCAGACAAGGAGGTTAAGAGAATTTCTACCTTTTCTTTCCCAGATCAGCTCCTGGTTGACGAACCTACCTGATTGTGGGCCAGTGGAGGGTCGTGTTTGTATGCAAGTCCAGCTTTAATGAGTGCCGTCAGCGCCTCAGCGCCCCACTCCCTCATTCTGGAGTTTGGGTGTTGACAGACCTACAGAAGACACCAATAAACCAGATCTAATGACAGCCTGAGACCACCGGTGACCAACGTGGTAACCAATGATACACATGGAAAGGCCAAGCTAAGCAGAGAAAAGCACTTTAGTTTGATTCAAAAACACCAAAGCAACAGATTTTATAAAGACTTTATAAAGAAAAGCAACACTGCTTTAGAACCCAGAGGATCCATGTGTATCATTTCATATCAAATTAAAGCTGAACATTTTAATCACAGACTGTAAAAAAAAGAAAAAGGTGATGCAATAGGCGTGTTTAAAATGAGAAAGTGTTCAATTACAAAAGTGCATAAAGGCAGTTTACCATTTTACAAAAGCAGGTGCAACTTTAGATGCTGCTTCTGAGACAAATCATGATGTCACATAAAAAAACTGAATACAATAATGAAATATTAAACACTGAAAGCTGAGCAAACACCCCACACACGGCAGTCTCAGCAGGTTCATGTCAGACTGAGAGGAAAAGAAAACAGATTGGAATGAGGAGGATGAGACAGTCAGTGCTCAGAGAATCTCCGCTTACCTTCTGCAAACAAACAGGTGTGCAAAAGAGAGAGGAGATAAAGAAAATGTGAAGAAAAACCCTCGAAACACAATTACACATTTATAAGACACTTTTTTTGTCAAGAAAATAAGAAAAAAAAAAAAGAATTTTCTTTTGAAGATGCTACAGACCCAAACACCTCCCTCCCATAAAACCGTAGATTTACAAAACACGTTTCAGCCTTTGTCTCCAGGCTAAAGACTGATCTGAGGTCTGTTTATGGATAATTTCTCTCTCTGTGTTGCAACATAACTGATTATAAGCTACTACATTTAAACCAGCAGTGTAACCATTTCAAATGGTTCATGTAATCAATGACATCTAAACACTATTTTAATCATTTGACTGAATGTTGAACATTTTCTAACGTCTAATCATGATGGAACACATCACTGTCAAAGTCGTCTAAAAGGAGATGAAGAAAATGCTAAATGTCATTTGGTGAGACAGGACAGTTGGTGTGTGTTGGAGAATTAGACCATCAGAGAGAAAACCAGCAAAACAGTGAAAAAAACTATTAATCAACTAATAACCTAGATTTTAAATGTAAATGAAATAAGAATGACATCCTGTGGTCAAATGTGGGTACTGCAGCCCATGTATCAAAACAAATAAATCCGCTCTGAGCAACTGTTGCTGGTTACAGATCAGCACCAGAAGATTCTAGATGACGAGTGAAGACGATGTAAGTTGATAAGTAGATACACACATTTCACTGCAATGTTGAGTTGATGGTTATTGAAATAATAGCTTGAGATATTTTTACAGCCGACTATTTTTTCTAATTCACTGTTAGCATTGTTAGCTCAACATTAGCCACTAGCACGATCGACCTGGATCGACTTAGATGTTGATGATGCGCATGTAACCAGCCTTCTAAAACTGAGCGCTATCGTAGATCTTTCATCCCCTCTGCTGTAAGAGTGTATAACTTCTCAGTTTAAGCTGTGCTGGTATCATCCTGGTACACAATAACACCAATGCAATATTCATGTGTTCTATACTTGTGCAATACCGGATTCACATTGTTGTCTGTGTCTCTTACAGTATGCTGCATAGTGCTGGTACCCAAGTTTGTTTTCATCTTTTATTTGTGTTTTTTTTTTAGTGATCTAAGATTACAATACTAGATTACTGCCTATGTGTATATAGATGTACCCTTGTTTTTATCTTTCTTCTAATTACCCTTTGAGTGATGGTGCTGCTGTGACAAGTGAATTTCCCCACTGTGGGATCAATAAAGTCTATTCTATTCTATTCTATTCTTTACCAGATGTTAGAGTAAAACAAAAAGATGCCGTGGCTTCTTAGGGGTACAAGAAATAACTTCTGGGTCGCTCCTGTTTACTGGCTAACAATATTTTCACAACTTCACTGCTTTTGACAGCCGGTGTCGAATTACAAAGCAAGTGCAGGCTTGGCAACCCTGGGGCTCAAACATGATTGGCTCTGGAACCAGGAAGTATGGAGGCAGGACTGATTGTAAACAAAGACTACGTCCCTCTTTGGCTATTCTAAAAGGGAAAAAACTGACAATCCCCCCCAGCTGGCTGAGAAGGAAATCTGTTTCATTCAGTGCGTTTACATGCGCATCAGAAAACCGATGTATTGCCCTAAAAAGACTCATGTTGTTTTTTTTAAATGCATGTAAACGCGTTAGTCTGGCTGAGGCACCCAGATAATGTGATAGCAGTCCGAATTCATTCTGCAAGTAAATGGGTCAACCAAACTGAAACGATTGGATTTTCTAGAAGTGACAAGACCGCAGTAGCGATCTTTTGATAATATTATCGCCACAAAGTAACACGCGTAACACCATCAAACAGTGCAGTACGTATCAAATAAGCTGTGCTGCAGCATTGATGTTGTCCATTCCTTCAGCCATTGTGTATATCCTGTCTGCTTCACTCCTGCCAGCGTTTGTTTACTATTTGAGTTGCTACAAGCTACCGGAAAAATGCCCGACATGAAAGGGTGCATATCGCCACCTACTGTACAGGAGTGGAACAAACTTCATTTCACAGGTTGGTCTTCTAATGTGCTTGTATACAATGATAAAGACTGCCAGCTTATTATCATAAGATCGACCTGGATCGACTTAGATGTCGATGCTGCGCATGTAACCACACTGACTGTCACCTTCCTTCCAACATGATTGAGACAATTAGTTTTGTGATTATTTCACTGTAAAATTCTTACATATTGTACTTTTAGGAAACTTTGTGACACTTAAACTCACTTGTAAAAAAACATTTATATTATTGAGTTTTTGTTTTTATTTTCAAACAGCACAATGTGTTAGTTAACAAGTTAAAGAACAAAGTTTTCTTCATTGTTTTACAGCAAGCACTTTATATTGTGTTTTATTGTCAATACAAATGATGTGCTTGGTAGTGAAGCATACCTCCAACAAATGGCCCGTCAGTGGTCTCCAAAGGATCTCAATGCGATCCATGTTGACCAGGCCTGTTTCCAGCAACTTGGCGACCGCAAACAGAGATGGTTCCTAAATGATCACCAGGAAACACAAACTTGATAAAACACTGGATCCACTTTGTACTCAAGTGCAAATTTCTTAGGTTTGACTTAAATCAGAAATGAGTGAAATACAGAAACTCTAGTTAACCTTGTTATTCCCATAAGCCATTTCCATGGCCTCCAGTGAGAGAGAACACAGAGCATTGATCAGGTGGTGCAAGGACACGTCATCCAGGTACCTAAATGTTATAAACAGTGGAAATAAGTAGTGAATTTACAGGCACATTTACCCCAAACAGAATGTTGATTTTCAGAAAACTAATCTGTACTGGGAGCTCTCGAACAGTCGGGACAGAACGTTGGAGATGACAGGCAGGTCGGTCATGACAGCTGTGGTCAGCACCTGTTGGAGTCAACGACACAAACACAGTTATTCCATCACCTTCAACATACGTGGACGTAATATAAAACAAGACAACTCACGGTACTGGGCCCCTCGACTGCTCGGCCAGGCTTCAAGGCACCGCCAATCCCTGGTTTTAGTCCAAGAATCCAAACTAAATGCTGGAAGAGAAAAATTAGCAAGTGAGAAAGAGATCTGAAGAGTAACCAGCTGATAATGTGTTAACCCAAAGAATTATGCTTCATCAGAGCGACAATAGAGAGTTTTTAACACTTTCAGCTATTGCTTTCAAACTGGTTTCAGTGGTTCTTGAGTTATTCATTTGAGAAACTTCACATGGGACAGCACTCTGCTGCCCTCTGCTGACCAGAAACTGCACTTAACAGTTCTGTGGTTTGGGTAGGAACCCTTGTGGGAGGTCTCTACTTGCTTAGGGCAACAGTTGTTTACTGTGCCTGGAGCTAATATAAAGGCTAGCAGTTAGCTTTTTCAGTTCACCGACCATCAAAAAGCACAAGAAGAAGAATTTGGCTTTATTTTTTTTGTTGGCATCATGGCAGAGCCTGGAAGTAAAAGTAAGAGAGTAATGTATTTGGAGGTGAAGCAAAGCGCCTAAACCAGAGTGAACATCAGCGCGGCCTACGCTAGTCTGAGGGAGCTGAAGCAGGCTACAAAATCATGAACTGATGGTGACCTGGTTTTGTTGCTAATGAACATGTAAAAAATAAAATGTTTGTTCAACAGTGTGGATCTTTTTACTTTGTGGCTTATTTAGTAAGATTTGGCTCATGATAGCGTTAGCTCATTGTTAGCGCTAGCTACAGCAGGCTGCGGCAGGGTTGTTTGCAACAGTTGTAACAGTAGGAGAGAGGAGCAAGGAAACTTATTAAGTGATGCTTATTGCAAACCATGTTTGTGCTAGTATGTTTCTACATGAAAACATTAAACAAAAGTAATACAACCACCAGCTCCAGTATGGCTGTATTTGTGTTTGGGGAAGGTTGTGTGGTGACTTATCTGTAGTACCTGGAGTGTGGCCAGGACCAGCTGCCAGGAGGTGCCCAGCACGGCGCCGTGGCAGTGGGCCAGGTTCAGCAGCGTCCGCATGCACTGGATGTTTTTGGCAGTCAGCTGAAAAGGAGACAATTGTTTGTTAATGCTTACTTTAATAAATATTCAACAAACGTCTTCAGAGCAAATTATACCAAGTAAATGGTAACATTTATTAAATTTTGTTGATTTAAAAATTGTAATTAAATTATGTGAGACGTAAGCTGGGAGTTAATATTTCTGTTGGGAAGTCTCAGATTACAGCATCCTTATTCCATGGACAATCACTGTGGAGGAATTCTGCCCTCAGGGGAAATTTAGATGAAACGTTGTAAGCATGTGACCACTGAGGCTGCTTATTATGATGAAGCACTTTATAATATAGATACAAGATAAACAAGCAGAAACAAATAGAATTTTCTATTTAAAAAAAATTCTGTTATTTTTCACCCACATAAATGTTTTTTTTTATATTTTTTTGCTAATTGTGTATGTTAAACAAAGCTCCAAATGAATTAAAAACTTGCAATTTATTTTATTTTATTTAACTAAATTCTACTTTATTATATTTATTCTTTATTCACTGACTTATTCTTGGAGGCTGGCATAGCTGCTAAAAGTTCCAATAGAAGAAAAGCAGGTTTGAACAAAATATATGTAAAAAAAAAACCCAAAAAACAACACAAGTTAAAGCTGCAATGGCAAGCTTGGAAAACAAATTAGTAGGGCTGTAACAATATTGGCAATATCGCGATATCGTCGTAGTAAAATGACCACAATATCGTCGTCGTGGTCTTGTCACAATATCGTACGGTACATCTTGAGGTAAAAGTAACACTGTTCAGTCTGCTCCACCAGAGCATAGCAAAGTAAACTACATAGACCATGATCCTTTGCTTCCGTGTCATCAACCATTTTGCCAATGGGAGTGCGTGCAGCCCACACAGCAAAGAAAAACAAACATGGAGTATGGAGGCTACAGCGGTGAAAGCAGCATGGAGGATTCCAGTCAAAGAATTTTATGTTGTTAGTTTTATTATTGTGAGTCTCACACAATATCGCAATAAATATTGTATCGTGAGGTTCATATCGTGACAATATCGTATCGTGAGATTTGGATATTGTTACACCCCTACAAATTAGCTTAAAAATTTTTTTTCATGCCTCTCAACAACGTTCTAACGCAGTATAGCTATAAATATGTTTTGTTTAGATAAAAAAATTGAAAAAAATTAATAAAGTGGTTTTCGCATTTGTCTAAAAACCTCCACCAATAACACGTTTCGGACTGAAAGCAGATATTGGACCATCCGGTTGTCTGTCTCGTCGAACCGCCGCACTTCCCTGGGGAACTCATTACACACTCATGCATTTAGCAACAGAACACCACTGGTGTGAGAGGTTCTCCGCTCAATAATATCAGAGAAGGAGAAACAGCCGGCTGCTACCACTTCAACTTTAGGACAAACTACCAGAGTCCCAATAGAAAAACACCATTTGAAGTCACGGACAACAAAAGATGTTTAGACCTAGAAAACGGTGACTGGTGTTTAGCACCATCTCGTTTTCTGCAGCATCGAGGGTTTCCGGTTCCGGCTCAGGGAAGATAGCCGAGGGGAGGGGTGAGTGTTCTGTGACTGTGTTTGTATTGTTTGCGACACATCAAATAAAACCATATTATCTTTGTTCAACACCAGTGTTTCTCTTCCATAGGCTTTACCATGGCGCTGCGCCACGGCTGAAATTCCAGCGCCACGCCTACAAAATGCCGGAGTTTCTGAAGAGGACCTGATGTTACTGTTAGTATGAAAACTTGAGCATGAATGGAATGAATGCATGGTGTGTGTGTGTGTGTGTGTGTGTGTTCGTACCACCACGGTGCCCTGAGGCTGGGCGGTCAGAGGCTGCCCTACAGCCACGACCTGCTGGTGAGACTCGCTGGATGGGCTGATGATCTGCACACTCTGGCCCTGGATGGAGTAGGCTGAGGACAACACAAACTTAAGCCTCAGTAAAACACACCAGCAGCTTGTTTTGTAACAAGCTTATTACATGCAAATATAAAAGCATTCTTAATTAACTCCAAAGAAAACATCAGTTGTGAGCTGAGACCCAATTTCCCTGTTTGTCATATGCAAATAGTTAATCTGTGAGCTGCAGCTTTGTGTGTTCACGCTCTCCTGGTGTTTCTAATGAGAAGCTATGGAAACATTTTATGGATTATTGCAATGAGAGCAGCTTTTCCAACCAAATACCACAATCCCACGTCAGCAGAGGCCTTTTTCCTGGTTTAAAATGGGACTTTTAAAGGTTTGCATCATCATACAGGTTTTCTATGTTGCCTGTTTTCAGCTAAGGCTGAGTTTGAGAAGAATTCTGGATTCATGTACCTTTGCTGGACAGGTTGGTGGTGGTGTTGCTGAGAACGGTCAGGGCGTAGTGTGGCGGTAGCGAGGCCTTGCAGATGGCTGTGATGAAGGCATCCCGAGGCGTCACCAGGCCCAGACGACCGCACAGCGAGGCCATGGTCAGCTCGGCTTTTAGGATGTTTTCTGTAGCCGTCTCGTCGGTGCTGAACAGATGAGAGGAGGAGAGAAATGTGAACCGTTATCACCTAAAACTAGTCTGTATGTGAACGGATGCTTCTGAGGAAACTCCTTTATTATGAAATAATTTCCAGTAGGAAGAATTTCTGTGCAACAAAAAAAGACAACAGAGTTTTATTTAGACCAGGGATTCCCAAAGTGTGGTGCTGCACGAGCTGCCGCTAGGGGGTGCGCGAGGTAAAAAGCATAATGGCGGTGAACTGTGATTACATAAAAAATTAAAAAAAGAATTACACATAAAACAATGCCGCCAATTTGCCGCAAAGCCGATGCGGCATCTGGGAGCTAAGGTCGTTTATAAGAGCTCAGACCGTGGCGGTAATGTTGCGCAATCATGTCCGTTTTATAAAAGATTACGCGATGGCGGACTTCGAGGTATGGGGGCGGTCTCTGTGCTTCCGTGTATCTTGGACATAACTTGCTTTTTATTGCGATCGAAACCGCGCTCGTTAAGTTTTTATTTTCACGAGCAGGTGTCTGTCATCCACCATCCCTGTGAACTGTAGATGATCTGAGCTGCAGATCTAACGGAGAGAAGCTCCTGCAGCTCTGCATCGCTCCAGTTTATCATTTCAAACTTATGCCTGTGTTTACTTTCATTTTCAATACAGTTCCTGTCCGGAGCTCGGCATTAATTCATCACGATCATGACACCGGCACCGTGTGTCTTATAAAAAGGGCACAGTGTTTTTCCCCCACACAATACAGATGTGTATATTTGGGTTGGGCATACCGTGCAATCATGGAAAATATGCAGCTGCGGATGCGTTCTAAAGTATGACTTTAACGGCGTTATACCTGCTGATCACCTGTCTGTCGCTCCTGCAGCCCGCAGAGACCCTGAGTGCAGCAGCGTGTCTCCCGCGGCCGCTTCCCCTCTCACTATGCAGACGTGCAGTGGCAAAAATCAAACCTGTGTGCCGAGCTAAATTAACTTGTTTAAAAGTGAATTGAAACTGCATCTTGCAATGACAAATACCGCGCGGGGGAAGCTCATTCAAACGCGTCATCACCGTGGATTTAATACGAGTTTTGAAGAACAAACTCCAGGCGGAGTGAGGTGAGTTTTATGGCTCACTGCAGAAATAAAAACACACGAATCAACAGTCAAACGCAGCTAATCTCCACTTCCACCCACTAGGAGCCGATGTGGCTAATAAAGAAATAAAAAAATAAAAAATAAAATAATAATAAATCTCAACACGCAAAGTTGTGAGATTATTTATTTCTTTTCTGCACTATTTAGTCTGTTGAGAGTTTTATTAAAATCTGTTATATGGTCACTGACAGCAGCTACATTTAAGTTTCACTTATAATCAGTCATCCTGGACATGATCATCCTGAGAGTTTTAGCTGAACACAGCTGCTGGACTTTTCTGGTTATCTTGAAGACATTTAGCCTCATCCTAGAGGCTCCTTCAGCTCCCAGACTTTGTAGGAGGCTGTGAGTCGTGGTCAGAAACAAACACAATGATTGTGCTGAAAGTTTTTTTTTTTCTTTCTTTCTTGAAAACATGTTTTTGGGGGATGGGGGTGCGTCAACACGGTCGGGACATAGAAGGGGGTGCGCGGCTAAATATGTTTGGGAACCGCTGATTTAGACTGTTGTTTTTTTTATATTTCAATTCAGTTTATTTCTATAGCGCCAAATCACAACAAGAGTCGTCTCAAGGCACTTCACAAAGTAAACATTCCAATACAGTTCAGTTCATTAAGCCAATCAGTAAAAAAGTTCCCTATAAGGAACCCAGCAGATTGATTCGAGTCAACAATCCTCATACTAAGCAAGCATGTAGCGACAGTGGAGAGGAAAACTCCCTTTTAACAGGAAGAAACCTCCAGAGGATATTTGAATTGTAAAATATAAACTAATAAAATGAAAATCTTCTGCTGGATCATGTTTATGATGCAACTTTTCCCTAGTTAAACCATTTGTGACTCTAAATATTTATGCTGTGAGTTTGTATGCATGGTTTGTTTTTTTTACCTGGCATCCAGCAGCAGAGACAAGGCAGCAAGGAGACCACACCAGCTGGCATTGACCATCTCTTCCCAGACCAAGTGGGCCCCTGAAACAATAAATAAACTTGAAAAAACTGGACTGCAGCAAGGCGATAAGGTGAGGTGATCATGTCTCAAAATTCGTGTTTCCACTACAGGAGTTCCAGGAACTTTCTGCAATGGCGCTGTCTTGTCAGCTGTTGTGTCTCCATACAAATTCAGCTCTTAGCTAAGACGTCAGCAGTGAGTGATGTCACTGATCAGCACCAAAATGCATCCACTGACATCATTAGCATTAAGAGATTTATTCTGTCAAAGTACGCCGTAATTTAATCCATTCAGGGGACGAAAGCGGCTGTTTGATGTAAAAAGTGGCGTTCAATGACCAGAATAAGGACAGTTTATTGTGTTGCTCTGTGAGACCACAAAGTGCTCTGAATGATGTTTTTATTTATTTATTTTTATTTTATTTTGGGGGGGGGGGGGAACTATTTTAAAGCAGCGTGAACGTTTGCTGATGTCATTTCATGCCGAGTTATATCCAATCAGCATGAGCTAACCACAAGTCCCGCCCAGTGACTGTGCCAGGCCTTTCTGAGTACACACCCCAGCTCAGGTGATGATTCCTGAAACGGCCCGGTCCTTTTGGGCCGGTTCGGTGAAACGGAGACACACGCATGCTGTAAAGATGCGGTAAAATTATCTGAAAATTTTGATAGATGAAATAGAGCTGAATCAGAGAATATAAATGAATATTTCACTGACGCTAATCAGAGATCTTCATAACTGCACAGATACTCGAAGTCATCTATGCCGGAAATGCAAAAGTTCCACAAATGATCTAAATTTGATCTGAATTTTGTAACATTTGAGAAGTCAGAGCTAACTTTATCCTGAAGCAAATCTGTTATTTTTAACTATTGCTAAAGATGAGAGCACATGGATGGACGCGGCTCAGCCCTAGACATGTCTCCATCTCTACTCCAATCTGGACGACTCATCTCATCTTAAAGAGGGCGATCATGGCTGCAGACAGTTATATCACCCTGTTTTAATCCAGTTTAACAGTAATTTTCTTGCTTAACTAATTTTTGACCAAAATCCCATTTCTTTAGCCTTCTTCTCTGATTTAACTTCCTTTCTCTCTGCTACAGAACTAGCATGTTGTCCAACACAATTTTCTGTCCCTGTGAAACGTGATCCCTGAGTGCTATGAAGTCCTGCTGATTAAATAAAACATCCAATCAAAGAAAATTGCTGGGATCATTTCTGTATTTTAGTTTTTACATCCTATGAAACTGGAAAGGCCCCACAAGTGTAATAATGGCCACTGGGGGCCATTATCACCCATAATCCTTGTTGGTAACCCGACTGTATACATAATCTCACTAAACTGTCTTATTTGTTTTGTAACCTGAATTTGTTCCTGGGACTGTTCTCACCAGGCTGTGGCTTCCACTCCAGGTCGGGGTGAGTCTCCCTGAACTCTGCAGCTGCCTCCTCCTCCACTGCCAGCTCTCTCTCAATCATGGAGGTGATGCCCCTCACCAGGTCCAGCAGGGCGCTGAAGGCCACCGACATGGCGTAGCCCTCTGGGATGGATGGGGGCTCGACTTTGTCCAGCATCTCTAAACTGACACGGCGCATGAGAGGAAGCAACACTGTTAGTGTTTTATTATAGTTCCCATGATGCCACTGTGACTACCATCATGAAACCTGATTAGTGTAAACAAATACCATTAGCGTCAGAGAGAGTAATGACACCTCTTCATGCCAGGCTAATGTGATGGTGTGTGTTCCTGTGAAAGGCCACAGAATGACTGTAGCTCCTTTGTTCTGCTGTACTTTAAACTCTTTAGAGGAGATTCACTACAGCTGCTTGTAGAATGAAGCTTAAAATATTAATAATACATGCATGAAATATGTTCACACCATTCAGCAGAAATCTGAAGATTTATATATGTTGGGTATTTGTGAACAAGTGAACAAAAAGGTGGTTTAATTGTTGAAACAGTAATGATTCTTACTAGGTAGCCTTGGCACTGCCCTGGACGCTGACGGTCATGAGGGGGATCCAGGTACCCCGATATTCAAACGCAGCCTGGGTGGTCAAGGTGCTGCTGACCCCTCCTGCTCCCGGACCGCCCAGAGCGGTGCCCTGGGCACCCGAAACTGACCCACCTGCAAAGGTCAAAGGTTAATTATCTCATATCAAGTGATTCTGGTTAACACGGTGATTTCATTTTAAGTCGTTTTTCTTGTCAACAGATATCGAACCATTAGTGAGTAACAAACACAACCAACATATAAAATAGTTTTATATTAGCAGGTGTTTCACATTCGGCCTGTCAATCAAAAACATTCCAGTCTGTTTGTAAAATTAAATACCTGCTTTCACTTTTAAAATGAGGCACGTTTAGGTGATAAAATTAACTTCTAGGTAAAAAAGGTTAAATTATTAAACGGAATTCAAAAACCTAAAACAGAAAGAAACGAAACCTACGTTTTATAAACTGAGCCTTAAGTTTCACATGGATACCTATCAGAGCTCATAGCTTTACGGTGATAATTACATTTGTTATTCAGAGAAAGTATATGAATAAAATGAATATTAAACCTCATAACTAACCAGCGGGTGCAGTGATGGTGGCGGCACTGCCAGCGTTAGGGACGATGAAGAGGGACTGGATGAAGGATCCCAGAGCGTTAACGATGTCTCTGAACACCTTGGTGGAGTGCTGCTTCATGTCGTAAGACTGACAGAAGGAACTGAAGGAGGAGGAACAGCCATTTGTGAACACAAGATTGTTGTTTCTGCTCGACTTGTGTCTGTAGTGAGAATGTAAACAGAGCCTGAAAGGTGAGTTGTTCACAGAATGTTTGTATTGTTTACCAAAGTAAATGAGGCTGCACACACAGCCTGTGGACCGACTCCACAGCCACTGCTCTGAGCCACTGGGGCTTCTCCCCATCAAGAAACTTCACCAGCAACGACAAGAAGATCTCACACTCCGTCACCTGCAGAACAGCCACACAGCAGCTGTGTCAGAGCGGCAAAAACACCTGAGCAGGTGGATTAGA
The DNA here is from genome assembly GCA_006937985.1 of Aphyosemion australe. Lineage (NCBI taxonomy): Eukaryota > Metazoa > Chordata > Actinopteri > Cyprinodontiformes > Nothobranchiidae > Aphyosemion > Aphyosemion australe. The sequence continues at coordinate 236,612 of SSNS01000061.1, forward strand.
CTACAGGTTCTGAAGGAACAGCTGAACGGCTCAGAGGACAAAACTCCACCAATAAAACTGTTTGGATTCATCAAAGCTCATTAAAGTATCTGGTGCAGAACCAAACAGGACTATCTGTCAGTGTCACGCTAAGACATAAAACTCTCACCAGTAAACTGTAGAAGTGCTTGATGAGCACTGAAACCACTCGCAGTAACCTCATACAAATAGGAAAGTATGGTTTCTCTACAGGAGCGGGCGTGGCGGCGGCGCCACCGGCACCCTGTCGAAACTTGATGTTGGGTGAGAAGAGTTTGATGACAAGAGGACAGACTCGTTCTTTCAGCAGGAAACTGAACTCCTGGTGCTGAGTAGGAAACGGGCAGAGAGAATCCGAGGTCACATGACTGACATCCACAACAGCATCCTTTACACTGACGGAAACATAAAAAAGAAAACCGAGCACCTGTAGAAACACGCCAGGAAAATCGTTGAGAACAGACTCGAGCAGCTCCAGGCCGAAGGTCCGGGTCATTTCTGTCATCCCCACCAGCCAGTAGGGGGCGTCAGCGTTGACTAACTGGCACAAGTCCTGCAGGAAAAGGCCAACAACATTCAGTATAAAGGGAGTTCTGTGTCCCACAAACATCACAGCAGCAGAGACAGAGACTTAGCTCTGCTGGGAGGACAAAGACCCTCAAACAAAACAGCAGTGGTAATGGACAATAAGAGGGGACTCAGAGACAACGGTCCACTGAATCACTCCTTGCAATATTGCAAACTTTCAAATTCAGTCATATAAGAGTTAAAATACCAGATCTTTTTATCCCCTTAAAAAGGAGGGGGTGAAGCTGTGTGGAGGGCTGCTGCCCCCTGGTGGACGTACCTGAAACAGCATATATGCATCTTTGGCGCTGGGTCTCAGAGTACTAACCGACCGCCGGTTGGTGTTCCCTTGGACAGGAGGAGGCTGCTCCACAATGCCTTGGAGAGAAACAGAACACGTTTTGACGGCGTTAAAGGAACACTGACGACACGTCAAGTTGCTTTTCAGCTCTGCTTCTTTTCTATTAGGAACTTAGATTCATTTCTAAATCATCAACACGAAGCTTCCTTTTTCATTGTAGAGATTCCTCCTTTAAAAATTCAAACAGCATCATTGTCATCTGACCTTTGAACCGCTCATCCTCTGCCACCATCCTCTCAAACACCACAGTAACAACCTGTCTGACGGTGGCGGCGGCTGTGTTGTTCGTGATGTTGTCCTTGGTAAAGTGGAGACGGAAACACAACACGATGGCCTGTGCAACGACAAAACGGAGTTATCAAACCATAGTTTAGAACATTAACTGATGTAATAAGGAATTTAATGCAAAGATGGAGATAAAAATGGAAGGAAGACAGGAAATTGACAGAAGGAGGAGCAAAAATTCCTGATATAAGCAGTAAATAAACACGGGTAAAGACAGTAGCATGTTTGTGCTACTAGATATGACCGTGTCGTCCCTGTACCTTAGAGAGAACTTCATCGTGAACAACCGTGTTAGTGGTTAGTAGAACCAGAACTGTCTGTAGAAGCTTCAGCTCCTCCACGCCGATTTCCATCAGCTGCCACAACATGTTGATGATGTTCCCCGCCGCTGCCTGTTCAGTAGAGAAAAGGAAGAGAACATTAAAGAGAGAAGGAACAAACGTGTTGCTCCTTGAGTGTGGGACGAGAAGGCTGATGAAGACATCAAGGGACAATACAAATCTTTTACTGGGTCAAGGTGTCAAAAACAGGATTTTTATAACACTTTGAATAATTCTGTGTAAAAGAATTGAGTCACAGAAGAACTTGTGACAAAAACATCAAAGAAACTCTCCTCAAATGATTATTCACTGGAAAAAGCATCAGACAGGTGCTGTCTAACTTCACAGAGTACATTCATGTTTATGTATTTGACAAATGCTTTTATTCAAAGTAACTTACAAACGAGGATGAAACAAAGTAGCTGATATCAAATCCAACAATAAGCTAGTTAAAAGGAAGAACTCTGGTCCGGCTGTCAGGGACGACCGTGTGGAAAACAGGGGGTGCAGTAGAGGGGGAAGTTTCCTGAAAATAGGTTCAGGTATTCCTTCCACCATCGTGGAACAACACAGAACAAGAGTCTGGATTGTCTTCAGTGTGATGTCGGCTCAGCAAACAGACAATCCTTTAATGACCGGAGTGGTCAAGCTGTGACCTAAGCTTCCACAAGAAGATTCAAGTAGATGGGAGCCGTTGCATTTAGTAACAACTGAGTCCAGTTGACCTACGTATCCAGAAGGGTGAAGGCAGAAGCAAAGCTTATAATGTCCACCTACCCCTTTTACCTTAGATTATAACCATGGCACCATATCACCAAGACACACAGATTCCAAGTTAAACAATGAACTTAAATATTTCTCCATACAAAAAATAAAAAAGACTAGTGCAACACAATCCAAGTATAATACAAGGCATTTCAACTTAATTTTCTTTCTTTATAAAGTCTCTCAAGGCCAATCATATCTGAACAAAATGTAATATTTCTTGGACAACTATTCCAGATGTGTACCCCATGGTACGAGTCTGGTGTTCTTAAATAATAAAGAACCTCTCGGGTCATAACTTGATTTTTTTATTTGGAACAGAGTCTGGACACGGTGAGACAGAAGTTTGTTTTTAGACATAATTTGTATTGTGAGGTAATTGACTAAGTCACTGAATGTTTAAATGGAAGAACAGTGGGTTGGTTGGTGCACAGTAAGGTTCATTACTGATGATTCTTATGGCTTTCTTTTGCAATGAAGTTACTGAATTGGTATTTGTCTTATATGCGTTTTCCCAAACCTCAATTCAATGTCTTATATGGAAATAACAATGAATGATATAAGGTGAATTTTGAGAAAGGAAGTAGTGGACTTTATACAAAATTTTAATTGTTTTAGACAGTTTAAATTGTACGTAGTTTATGTGTGATTTCCAGCTTAATCACTCATCAATAATAATGCCAAGAAATGTCATTTCCGTTACAATTTCAATTGCAACATCATTTATTGTTAAATTTCTACTTAGAGTTCTTGGCTTATTACTAAATATGATAGTTTTACCAAGATGAAGGGATAATTTGTTGGAATCAAACCATTGCTTGAATGGAATTTAGCACTTAGTAGACTATCATAAGCATGGATGTGGACAGCTAAGGGTAGCCAATGGAGCTCAACAGAGAGATGACTTGTGCTCTTTAAGGCTGACTGAAGGCCAGACATCCTGCTGCATTCTGGATCATCGGCAGAGGTTTCACAGCTCAGATTGGGAGATCATTTAGGAGGAGCAGTATTTAAGGCGGGATATGAACACAGACTGCACAGTAGTCAATGGTCAGATTCAGACTGATCTTTCGTGTGTTAAACAATGCAAAGTAGCAAGAAAGAGCTATGGAAGCACCAGTTATCTTTCAGATGGTCATCAATCACAACCCCCAGTCCCCCATGTTTGTAGCTAGCTCTAACATTCAGCAGCATAATAAAACATCAGGTGATTTTCTCTTCTCTGGTAGATCAACAGCTTCCCTGTGCATCTTTTCCAGATGCTTGTGCTGATGCGGTGAGCCAAAGAAACCTTTCCAAGTGTAAAGACTAGCTTGAAGTGCTCCCATACGTCATTCGACCAATCAAATCTTTTAAAACTCTTCTTTTGAAACTAGAAGTTGATTTAGACAGGAAAAAGGTTTTGTATATTTATGAAATTGTGCTGACTGACCCAGAATGTGTGTCTGATCATATTTTTCATACATTGCAGCAGCACTCAGCTCCACTGAAGTTTGAACGTCAGAATCATTCAAACTGAAACAATCTTCTTTCTTGGGACATAGTAGCTCTCTAGATAACCCACGTTTGTCATTTAGCGCCTGATGTCTAGGGCTGAAGTGTTGACAGTTTTGTTCCAGTCTGGTCCCAGAAGATGCCTCCCACAGAGCGATCATTAGGAGGTAATTCAGTGTGTTTCCTGTCAGGACATTTGTACCAACGTGTGTCCGTCCCTAAGGACTTTCACCACATTTTCTCTCAGATTAGGAACTGAAGAACTCTGGGAAATATTCATGAACAAACTCAACCTCAGGCATCAGAGGAAAGTTACAAAAAGGGGAAAAAAAGGCCAGGTACACACGTAGCTGAGCATCACACAAAATGAAGACATTTTCTATGGTTTTGGCCTGTCATACACACAACGTGAAGATAAACGGCACCAAAAACAATCATTTCAAAATCTCTGACCAAGTTGGAGATTCTGTGTTGTCAGCATTTGCTCGTGGACGTAAATAACTAGGGTTTTAGGTTTTGCAACAACACAGCTCGCAACAAAAAATGCTTTTTACAAGCTCAATTACTGCTCTAAAGGACCACAGGCAAAGACGTTAAGGATGGTTATTACCCACCACCTAATTATTCCACATCCAAGGAGTGTTTTTTGGCTAACTAACAAAATAAAACCTAGCAGTGTAAGTATTACTACTTTAGATCATCCAACACATCTTTGTGCAGATTATCAAAAAAGAAACATCTCAAAGCTAATCGTGTTCAGCGCAAAGCCTCCAGATTCATTTGAAATAGCTAACAAGCTGTGGGGACGGCAGTCCTCAGAACCGGCCGCTAGTACGGGGATATTTTACTAACACGCCTGGACGTCACACAGCTGAAGCAACCAAGGTGTAACCTGATCTCTTCTGCTTTGTGTGGGTTAATGCTGTCATGACACAGTTCATCTTTGGTGAATAACAGATTCTCTGTTTATTCTGACGAGCACCGTGAACAGAAACACAAAACAAACACTAAAGGCTGCCAAAGGCTCCAATTACAGAACACATTTTGTGTAATTATTTAAAAAGAAACTAATTTAACCCGGTTACAAAGGCAGATAAGTCATTAGATGGCTATAACTTGTTTGTGTCTGAACATGTGGGGCAGATATTTTATTGATTATTTCTGTCATGCTACGATGTGGATGGATCATCCACTTGAACTCTAGTTGGAAACCTATGAAATTTTACGTTACTATCCTTTGATCTATTTGTGCAGCCTACAGCCAGAGACTGGGGGGTGAAGTCATGTGTCTATACAACAGCTTGTTTTAGCTTCCCAAATGTTAGGGTTTCAATTTTTACTTTTTCTAAACAGCCAAAAGTTTTAAACCTAAAGGGTTAAGACAAGAAAATAAAAACAACCACTTTATTACACCACCGTATTAACAAGCCAGTAGCGTAAGTCCAAGAGCTTAGAAACAGCTCTTATCAGCCGTGACTACAGCAAAGTTATTTAAAGCTTCAAAACCACTTCACCCATCAGAAAAGCTCATGCAGACTTACGGTTTAATTAAAAAAGTTATTAAAGTCACCCATCTCCTGAGATGGATACCTATTTCCTCAGAGATCCTCGGGGTTGTTTCACCACGTCTGCACAAACAGCTCATGTAAATCTGTTCATGCTGTTTTTTCAGCCAGAGGTTTTCTCCATTACAGACAATAAATCACCTCAGGAATATAACGAGTGGTAGAAGTGAAACAGGCTGGTGTTTTTTCAGACAACTCAGTCTAATATCTGCTTGACTGGTAACTGTTGAGCAGCATAAATACCAGCATTAATGCTAATAATTAATAGTTATAATCATATGATATGGGACACTTTAGGATCAAAAGCCTATAGGACGATTGTCTTTGAATATATTCATATTTTCTCCTTCATTTAAACATAAAAGCCACTATTTTCTGACTTCCAGCTGAAGCTCTGCAACTCCATGAATTGTGACACTAATCACATCAAACAGAGCTTAAAATGACAGAAATGAGACTTTCCCAGGAGACATGTTCTAAAGCTCATTGGAACACACTGACATCTGCACACCTCTACACAATAGTTTATGTCTCTGCTAAAAGACACTGACAGAATACTACAGATGAGAGACAGCTGAGTGACAGCTGGATGGACACGTAGGAGGAAAACACACTGGTTTGACAGGAAGCATCTGCTGATTTTCATCTTTAGCAACGTTTAGACTTAATTCACATCAACATTTTTAGGGGTCAGGTTAGAGCAAAAGCAGAATATGTCTCAATAGAAATGAGAATGAGTCAATACAGACCTCATATATACTGAAGAAAATGGCCTTGTGCCAAAAAGAAATCTACCCCTAAACAAAATAACTACTTCTAACCAGGACTTTCCACCCGACACGTAATCATTGTGTAATGTCCGGGAAGCTTAGAACACAGCAATTAGCTGCCATTATAGTGGATGGGTGCGTTTCCATCAGCTGTGAAGCGTCAAGTTTTGGGCGAGAACCGTAAGCAGAGTGACAAGTGGATTGGGCCGTATGTGAAGTCAAACACAAAAGCAGTATAACACATCTGGAATCTTTCAGTAAAAAAACTACATCATTACCCGTAGCTTAGGTAAACACAACAGAAAATAAACCACAGACCTTTTATGGTTTTTTGGAAGGGAGCTCACGGGTAAAACAAGTCTATTAGTTACGTGCTGGTTACGCATCCAGTGGAAAGCCAGGTTACACCTTTGGCAGCAACAAGTACAGAGAGTGTTTGTGATAACTAGTAATGAGTCTCTGTCATCACTGTGGAGCAGGGAGGGACTGGCCATCTGTGAGTTCTGGAGAATCACACAACGGCTGGTATGCTTCGGGCCGGTGTTTGGGCATTTCACGTGGTAGAAAAGACAGAGCCTGCATTCAACACTACAAACCATGACAGGCCTCCTTAAAAAGTTACTTCTGCTTTCTCTTTTGGCTTTCCCCTTCAGGCATCACTACAGTGAGTCTGTGGTCTTCATTTAGTCCATGTTAAAAAAAAAACACCTCATTCAGTAATTCCAGTTTACTGCAGCAACTCGGACAAAAATACAGAGAAGAAAATTATGGCCAGCAAAAAAGGTCACAGTCAAGACGGCAGTATTTATCCCACTGGATGACTTTCTGTGGTTGCAAACGTCGGGTTTTGCAGTTTCCAGGAGCCGCGGTATGAGCTACCTTATTATCAATACTTTGCTAAAGGTGATGTGCAGCGAAGAGCCGGCCTGCCATGGCGTGCCTGCCCTGTGGCGGGAATGCACATCACTCAATATTAAGTAAACAATTTGAAATAAGAGTAATGAGACAACTTTTAAATATATATTAAAATGATTCAATGTACTTCCTGAACAAGTGATGTTTTTGGCAGAAAAATTAAGGAAAAACATAACTACAAAAAGAAAGAAAGAAATGATAATAAAAATCTTAAAGGACTACTTGAATGTGTTCTTTTTCTTCTTACTATTTGATCGGATTAAGACTAGGTATGGGCAGATACTCAAATTCAAAAGACTTGGACACAGATTGGGGCAAAAAAAAAATTGATCAGGAAACCCCTAACTGTTTGTATGATGTTCTTTTCTGAATTAAGTGCTAGTTTAATATATGATGTAGAGCAGGATACACATCTTCCAGAAATGTGCAATTATTTTTTCGCACAGGGCGAGGTTGATTTGGATCACACTTTTCTCTTAATAAATGAAATGAATGTTTGCAAACTGCATTTTGTATTATTAAATCAAATTACCATCACAAATTAAACATTTTGTTATTAAATACCAGAAAAAACTTAAGATGAATTTAATGTTTCCTCATGTTTACTGGCCCTCACCTCTGACACCACCTCGTGAGACATGAGCCTCTGAATGGCAGCTAAACACAGCTGGGTGATCTTCGGCTCTTTGGTGCCACAACCCATCAGGAACGGTTGCACAACTTCTGAGCTGTTCTCCTTCAATGCTGCAGGAAAGGAGGACAGAAACCAAGTTAAAATTGTCTGCATTTTTAATAATTGTACATAGAAACAAGATAAACCGGTGGGAGCTTTGTGGTTTTCTTCCCTAAGGCCTCATGAAACTACTGGGACAATTATCAAATTTCATTATGTAAACAGATACAATTACAGGTGGCAGGGAAAAATCAGGTAAAAATGATCTGGTCTTTTCCACAATGTCATTATTTATTAAACAATAACAAAATCAAAAAAGGAAATTTTCATGAAAAACATAGTTATGACCCAACCATTTTTCTTTGTGTTAACACACACCAGTATGCTCCAGAGTAAGGTGGGTGATACGTAAAATGTTCTAACCAATATTCGTCAGTCCAACAAATGATGATGGGCCATATATTTGAGCAGGTTGTTGTTTTAATAATGTGATTAGCTATTTGATAAATCAATCAAAAATATGCTGTGCAGTGATTGGTTGAAGCTACACACGGGACAATAGGGGGAGGTACTTTGGACCTATTGGCCAATAACTGATGATTTTGTCCCAGCTAAGGGGAAAGCCCATAGATATATATATTGCTAAATGCCTTACCAGCGCTGTTTGTCAATTGGACGAACATCCCTATGCGGCAGCCATCTTACTTCGGACAGCTGCCCCCTTTCGTAACATTGGTGTCAATGGTGCATGTACTATTTAAATAACTCTAACTTGCTCAATTTTCAACCAATTTTCAAACGGTTTGATTTGTTATAAAAGCCAGAGATGTGGCTGTGAAATATGATGGATTTGGCCCGTTAATTTAAAAATGTGCAAGTATGTCGTCTCAAGCCTATGTGTTATAAGGATTGTAATAATGCAACCCGCTTGTAAATCCGTTAATATTTAATTTTGTTTAAGTTGTTCAATCACCTTCCATCTGCTACCATTGAGAACGGAACGTAAGCTGTTCGAAGTAAGATGGCCGCCGTGTAGGGACGTTAAGGCATCTAGCAATATATTAGGGCTGCTCGATTATGGCAAAAATGATAATCACGATTATTTTGACTGAAATTGAAATCTCGATTATTTAAGACGATTAATGTTTATGTTGATTTTTTTTTATTTATTTAGTTAGTTAGTCATAAAATTGCACAGGGCACAATCAAATCAGAGCAAAATAAAATTAAATGAAAAAAAAGAAAGAAACAAGATAATCACAAAAACAATTTCTGATTCCTCATGTAAAAGAGCCAATACACTTACTCATAGTTAATAACCAAAAGGGTCTAGGCTGAAGTTTAACTTGTTTAAGTCTACCCAAAACAGACCCAATTTGATCAAAAAAATACTGCAAATACTGACAAAAAGAGCTACACAGTGCAAACATCTGTAATATAAAATAAATAGAAACATATAAACTTCTATGTTGTAGTGAACTTCCACAACCAGCTGCATAATAATAGCCCTGTGCAGCTTGGCATAGCGTGGAGGTAAACCGCGAAGGAGGAGCAAATAATCGACTTGTTTTGTTTTTATAATCGTTCAAAGCCCATATCGTAATTGGGATTAAAATTCGATTAATTGAGCAGCCCTACAATATATATGATATCTATGGAGAAGCCCATCAACCATTGGTTTAGGTAAGATGTCAATCAAAAGTTTGAAACCAATATGATAATGTTAATGGAGGCTACATTGTAGTTTATCACCATGGATGTGTGTGTGTGGGTGAATGACTGTGTTGTAAAGCACCTTGGGGGGTTGTAGAACCCTAGTACGCACTATATCAAATACAGGCCGTTTACCACCACACTGTCTGATCATCAGTTAAAAAAAAAACATTTGATCAGCAGAACCTGGCCTATCATAGACGTCCCAATCATAAGGAAGCAGCAAGGGTGTACTTAGTTTTGCACACAACGCCTTTCCATCTAGTCTTCGTTCTTGTTAATGAATAACAACGTGGTGGAACCCGCTGTGTTTTTGTACACTTCAGGTTAATTTTAGAACTTGGTAAACACCAGATGGTTTTATTATGTCCTGATATGTAAAACTCTAGAACTAAAGTAGGATGAACTTTCTTTATATCACCACAGTAAATGGACCATTGAACAGCGAGCTGTATACAGTCAGAGGGACAGCTGAATGTGGACAGTCATCAGCGGGGCTCAGAAAATGCCAACTATGTGTCAACTCAGAAAACCATGCATAAAGCTCGACTTGTTTATCAAGAACTCGTTGGAACAATTCCCTATTGATGTGCAGAGCGAAGAGATACAGGTCACAAACGCTTCAGAGAAATGAGAATAAAAGCTTTTGGCAAAAGGACAAATCTGAGACATAATGAACTACACAAAGTATCATATTAAGTAACATAAATGATTTTTACTCTGGGCCAACTGAACAATTATGTCAGTGTATAATGATTAACGTCATTCTACATTTTCTATACTGTCATTTTGTTATATTCTTGTGCCATTACAAAATAAAACTTGGTATACTCAGGTAAGATGACCTAATGTGTTGGTACATGATGCTGCTGACTCTCAACATGTTGCTTGACTGCGTACGATAAAACTTTAGCATGATCAGCACAGTTTGTAGTATTATAGTCCATCATTTATGTGTCAGAGAAATTAGAGAATGTCTCAGCTATTGGAACAGGATGTCACTCACCTGCCAGTATGTCTGTGTTCCTGGCTGCAATGGTCTTAATCTTCACAATGCCAGACTCTGCAGCCTAGAGGGACACAGAGGGAATTTTGACCTTAGTATTCAATCAAACTTGTCACAAATGATGGGGACAGTGAAGCACTGATGCACTGTTTGTGGAGGACACAACAACGTGGCCTGAGGGTTGAAAAAAAAAGGCCTTTCTCTAGAGGGACACAAAGTGGGGGCTGGTAAATATGCTCCGACCAAGGCCTTAACTCAAGAGGGATGTGCTGTTGAACAGTGATTTCCCCAGAGAGATTGTCTGGGAGGGTGATTTGTTAAAAAATAGAAAAAGGAGGGGTACAGGAATGTCAAGGGAGAGAGAGGGCAGGAAGAAGGGTGAAATGAAAACAGACAAAATGAGTTTGTAGAAGCTAAATTCCAAACAGAGGCCATTTCTTAAGTTTCTGAATCAACACACTAAACTGGATGTCATTTTGTCTAACCTTGAATTTTTTCATATATGTATCATTTCCATCCCTACGTCGATTTATCTTTAACCAAACAAAACAGATTTAAGAATAATTCAAGATAACATTGACTGTAGCCTGAAAAATCTTAAACAAGCAGCAAACAGATACTCTACGAGTGCAGAATTAAAACCTGACATCTTTGTAACACTTGGTACGATTTGACCTCTTTATGTTTTAATCAACCAGAAGACAAAGCCACTGTGAAGGGAACAGTTGATAATCTGTGACACTGCAGGTTACCAAGCAAAGGCTGATTAGCAGGTTGGTATTTTCATGCAAACTGCACGAGACTACAGCTCCTTAAAAATGTTTCTGTAAAAAAAAAGCAGACTTTCCTCTCAAGCAAGTCTTCACTGAGGAACAAGAAATGCACACCCAGCTTTTTAAAGTCCCTGCTAAATACAGTGTTGTTGCACAGAGAGAAGGCATATGCCAGAGCCACAACTTAAAGTGATGAGAAATGATTTACTGTTGAATAGATTACAGAGTCAGGATGAAGTTAAGCGCATGTTTAATACTGTTAAAGCTTTCCTAAAATGATATCACAGAGTAACGGATTAATGTCTGAAGGTTCAAACTTTTCACAAGCCCTTTTTATAAGACACACCATGCCGGCAAATCAGCGCAATATTACCGCAACGTGTTTCTTATGAACGCGCCATGGTGGTATCACGTCGCGGGAATTTTGTGGCATTCGTGCCACCACGCTTGATAGTAATATTGTCGGTAATATTGCGGTAATATCGCGGCTTCGCCGGTCTTATAAACGCACATTAAGCGCTGGCGCAACAGAGGGAGGTGCCATGACCACGTGATGAATTAATGCCGAGATCCGGCTGGAAACTATATTGAAAATGAAAGTAAACACGGGCTTAAGTTTCACTTTTGTAAACAGGACCAGCTGAGATGATAAACTGGAGCGATGCGGTGCTCCGGGAGCTTTTGTCCGTTAGATCTGCAGCTTTGATCATCTGACAGCTCACAGGGATGGTGGAGGACCGACACCTGCGCAGCTTCGATTGCAATAAAAAGCAAGTTATGTCCAAGATACACGGAAGTCCGCGACAGTGCAGAGACTGCCCCCATACCCCCTTTATGCCGCCATAGCATAATCTTTTATAAAACGGACATGATTGCGCAACATTACCGCCACGGTCTGAGCTCTTATAAACGACCTAACGCTCCCTGATGCCGCCTCGGCGTTGCGGCAAATTGGTGGCATTGTTTTATAAAAAAGGTTACAGCTTCTGACAGCTGCTGCAGTTATGAGGCATAACGGGGTATACTTGGCAACAGTAAACCTCTGAAAACTGCTCTTAAAAACTATGTTATAAATTAAATTTACACAACGTGGGAAAAAAGTAGAAAATTTGGATGAAATTGAGCACAACAAGCAAACTTCCTGTAACTACTTCTGCTGCCATTCCTGCAGCTGTATACTTTTCACTGTAGCAACCTAACCATTTAATAAAAATACTGTGGGTCACCATGTTGACTGCACAGTTTTCTAGCTCCATAACCAGTGAGAAACCCATTTAGCCCAATAAAATGACTTAATGACGGAACTCTTAGAAACTGAGTCATCGTATATTAACATGCTGTTGATTTTCCTACTGTAGCAGCCAATAGTGCAGACTGAAGCTGAGGAGAAGGAAAATGCATGCATTCCACTGCGCTGGTCCCATGAGGTCACAACTTCACTGAAGGATTGCAAGACCCCACATGAATTTGCCAGCTCACGCAGTAACAAGCAAGGAGAAAGGGGGCAGCATGTATATAAAATGTCTGTGTTTGAGCCCTGCACGCAGACTGGGATCCCGGGGGTCAGTGAAAACCAACGCAATTCTTTTTGAAGTGGGTGGTTTTGAGGTTGCAATGCGCTGGAACAACAGTTTAAGAAAAAACAGCAGCTTCCAAATTTGTTAGAAGATGCAGAGTGCGCTAGCCTGGCAAGCCAACCTATGTGAATATATAGTCTGGCCACGACTCATAGTGAGATCTTAGTCGTGGGGCAGGATCTATTATTGTTTTTCAAACTGTCTCTGCATGTTAGTAGGCAACAAACAACGTTACATATTTACCGCTACGGAATGTCTGTCAATGGGGCAGTCTGCTTTACAATGTTGAAGACGCAAATACATCCTTTATCTAAATAAAGGACTTAAGTACCTCTATCTGCTCTTGAATCAAAGAAAAGCCCCCGAGTCTAAATAGTCCAAAGCTGTTTCAAAAGAGTCGCCACCATCTAAGATGTTCTGCTCCGTTGCATCATCCCATCCACCAAACCGACAGAGCGCTGTGACTGGCATAACTGATCAGGCATTGGTAGACCTGCCGAGGCTCCAATGGAGCATGGCTAGACCAGCAGGCAGAGCAAAATCAATTTTCTTCGGCTACTGTCTGTCTAAATTTTTAGAGAGTGCACCAGAGGTAGCTAACAAAATTAACTCGGGAGAGTATGAAACTAAAGAAAAGATAGAACAACAAACGTGTGCCATGATCTGTAAGACTCATTGAAAAGTATGTATAAACTCTTTATTTTTAGTTGGCCTATGTATTGGTAGGAGGGAATGGGCAGGTTTGGACACAGAAATTGTGGGAGTGAGCAGGATTGAAAGAAACAAATCGGGCAGTAACGGTCATAAAAAAAATAAAATAGTCCTGCTCAGGGCTCTAGTTTGTGATTTATTCTCTGTTCTGTTTACCTCACCACAGAGGTGTCACAAGTAATGATGTATTTTTTTTCTACTAGTTGAGCAATAAGAAATCTGCACGTCTTTTATTTTGAAAGTTGCCGAATGTTTTACACAGCTCCTGTGTTTGACTACATGTGTGTCTGTGTGTAAAAACTAGACCCAAAGCGTAATTTTGTTACGTCATACTATGTTTCTGAGACGCACCACTCCATGCCTGGTGGAAACATATTCATTGACCAACGATGGCTCTTAGCTGTTTATGACGCATCGCAAATATTATGCGACACTCAACCATCTAGAGGAAAGCCAGGAAAAGCCACATTTGCCATATTTGACATAGTTTTAGCAAAATGTATATTCATAATCAAAAGAAACAGTCAAATTCATCATCAATCTTGTTTATGTAACATCGTAATAACAGACATCACTTTCACTGGACAGTAATGATTGGGAGACTCAGCAGGTGTTTGTGTGGACAGCTGAACCCAGCGTGTTAATAAGTAACTGCTAGGTTTTGTTAAGGAACACAAAAACATGTTAAAAACCACAACATATCAACATGGTTTTTGTTGTCAAGGAGCTTAGGAGTCAGTCAAACCCAACCAGAGCAGCTATGAAATGACTAATCACAGCCTGAGTTTTCCTTTGGTTAACGTCAAATAGAACCACGTGTCCAGTCTCATTTCAATAATCCTCTTATTTAACAATGCATGTTGTTGGACTTAAAAGTGGCCAATTTTTGCACATCAACACATTTTCATTCCACTTTCTTAAAGAAACGTTGTTTTGGTTTCTGGTTTAAAGTTTAACGCCGTAAAACTATCAGCAAAATGACGTGTGTATGAAGGAGAAAATAGGTTAAAGCTTGATAATGTCACTCTTGTCTGTATTTCAAGTTGCCTGTTAGTCTGAGAAACATTTAAACAAAACGTAGTTTGTTTATTTGACAGTATGAGAGTAAAAAGCAGCTTATTAAACACACGTCATTATTTATAGAGTAAACTGGATACTTTAATTTAAATTGAAATTCATTTTGACCTGGAATTTGGGGAAATGATTGGTGTTAACCCATAATGACAGACAGCAGTACAGGGATAAAAGTAAGGCAGTAAGCACAGCAACCAAATTATTCACCTTTCTAATGATGGAATTAACAAAAGGTCATCCTGCAACCTCTTAACTAGTAGCACCAGCTTTTACAACTATTCTGTCAGATGAACAGTGGTAGCATGTTTAACAGTTGCTGGTGAGTCTCTGATCTGCTCAACACTGGTCCAGTCTCAGAGGGGAAAAACAACTAAACCTTGTAAAGCTGCGTTGGTTCAAGGTCTTAGTGCTGACAACATTCAACCCAATCTCAGCCAATAGATCCAGAACTGTTTGCCTTCAGAAATAAATCAATCATCTATTAATTAGCTGTTTCTGAACACTTGCTTTACTCTGTGGTTAACACTGAGCCTGCTGGAGTTTCAGGATGGGAGGGGGAACTTTCCAGAGTTTTATGGGTTGGAGGAGGGGTGGGGGTGGGCTGTGAGGCATTAGAAGTGCTTAGGTGGAGTTGAAGTTCGTTCCTTCTTTCCTTCCGTCCGTCCGTCCGTCCATCCATCCATCCATCCATGTTTAGTGAATTACTCGCCCCGTGGCCCCTAGGCTAGCTGTTAACTTGACTCTTTGAAAACATAAATCTGGTTCTCCAGACCTTTTCTTCTTGTTTACACATTAATCACAAAATGTCATTATGCTGGAACTTCCACAAGCATTGCCATTGGATTCCCGTGATGCCAGGTCTGTTTATTATAAGCAACTTCGAGCCTTTGAAAACCCCAGATGTGAACTCGTTTTCAGATTATAGGTTTCTTTTTCGGCTACAGCATCTGGAACAACTCCAGCAGCTAAAGTTGATGCACACTGAGATGAATAATGGTAAAAATAATTATCTTCAGCTGGAAACAGAAAATGTTACACAAAAGGAGTTTACAATTTTAACTCTTAGGAACGAAAAACAAGAAGTGTTCATGACTTTCAGTTCTTCTGAAGAAGCAGGGTTAACGTGGAGATCCTCAAAGCAAAACTGACCTACATCTGCAAACCAGCCCATCTATTTTAAAATACACAGACTGACCTCTGCAGAAACACGTCATGAGAGTCTCTAAAGCTCAGCAGTTTTCTAGAGCTGACTTGGCATATTGTGCAAAGGGGATCATTGAGTAAGATTTTCAGCTTTGTGGTGCCAAATCACAAAACCATCCCCACATGTTGCACATTGAACAACTGTCAAGTATAGCTGCAACCCACCTCGCCTGCTCAAGTCCACCCACATGTGAATGTCTCTGAGTCTCTGAAATAATGCAACTTTCCACAGTGAAATAAATTAATGACCAATGAAAAAACTTAATCTGAAACTAAACATTAATTAGAAGAGGTTTACTATGAACACATTGATAAATATAAGTGAAATAATGTTTGTTAATCCATGAGACCTTGATAAAAAACATACAAAAGTCTCAACATGAAACACTTGGTTTACTAATTAAAACTTGCGTCTAGAGTTTCTGCATCACAGCTGCAGGGTGGTTGTGTTCCAGATGTTCGTACAGTACAGTGTTGCAGCCATGGAAGGAAAGTTTTGCAAAATCTACATTCAACTTTTTGTTAGTTTTGAATGAAGAGCACCCACACAAGTTCTTCTTTGCTTGCAGGATTAGGACTAAAAAAACTCTAAAGAATGTTTATGGAGCATTGACAGCAATAATCTTAATTATGCCGAATAATCATCGTCAAGGAAAACAGTTGTGTTGGTAAAACTTTTGCAAAGGCTGCACAAATGATGCTCAGGTGTTGGCAAGACAAACAGCTACAACTATCTGTGCACCACTAACAGCTGAGATGGGAGCTGGATGTCTGAGCTGTCCCTCTCCTCCTTAAAGCAAACTGTTTTTTATACTTATCTAAAGTGTTTTTTTACACTTTAAGCTATTCCTTTAAAAGTGGGTTTTAATGATTGTGAAGAAACAACTTCACATGGGACAGTCCTCTGCTGACCTGAAACAGCACTTAAGAGTTTTGTGGAGCGGGTATTTTCCCTAGGGGGCGCTCTTGCATAACGGCTGTTAGCTGTTTACTCTGCCATACATTTTTGATTCATCGCCCAGCCCTATAATAGAGTAATGTCTTTGGAGGTCAAGAAAATAGCTAAAACCAGAGTGAACATCGGCATGGCCTACACTCGATTGAGGAAGCTAAATGGAGGCAATGAAATCACGGACTGATGGTGACCTGGCTTTGTTGTTACTGGACTTGTAAGTAATACTATTTTTGTTCAACAGTGTGGATCTTTTTACTTTGTGGCTTATTTTACTATCAGTTAGTTCATGTCAGTGTTAGCTCTTGGTTAGCGCTAGCTACAGCAGGCTGCTGCAGAGTTGTTAATGAAAAACCGCTTTCAACCAGTAGGACGGAGAAGCAGGAAAATGTTTAGTGTTACTTTAACAGCAAGGGTGGATTTACCGATGTGTCCTGAGCAGAAAACTAAAGTTTGATTTAAAATGGAAAAAAACAGTGTGACCCCTTTCCTCTAGTCTTAACCATTTAAAACACTGAGTGCAGTTCAATGACTCAGTGGGACACTGGTTGGATAACAGGAGGGAAGTTAAGTGAATTAGGCTGTTGCTTTTGTTGCAGTACAATAATCTGGTGTTTACCTAAATCCGTCTGTTGAAAATCAAGTGGTTAAAATTAATTGAGATAGGTAGAAAGGATATTTGTAAAAAACACCGTCAGGAAAATTAAAACCTAAAAGGAACCAGGTAATGTGGTGCAGAAGCAGCTATCCAGGTAAGTTTAAACTCAGCGACAGCCGATGCTACTGTCGTTGGTTTGTTGCACAACTAAGTTCCAGTGAATTTAACATGGACCGCCCCGACTGTTACAATCTCACCTCCATCAGTGAGAACACAAGTGGGCTCAGGCTGGTGGCGGGTGGCATCAAAGGGGGTCTGTGTACTGCTCTGATACCTGGGGGAAAGCATGCTGGTAAGGACCAGAAACCTGGGTGATGATAAATCAATATTTGAGGGAGAAGCTTCATTGAGACCTGAGGTGAGGTCACCAACCAAACAATAGATGTTAAATCACCTGTGTTTTTAAATCCTTGTGTGGCGCCCCTTCTCTTATGTTAAAGCACCAAGCACCTAAACAAAGGAAGTGTAAGCACTGAATAGCAATTTCTTTTCCTACTTTAATGTGTCAATATCCAAGGTGAAGGCCTCAGAAAGATCTAACAAAGTTGATTTTAGTTGGCAAATGAAAATCTTCAAGGTCATAAAAACCTCACAAATTACTGAACACCATTGAATCACAGAGAGGTACATTTAGAAACAGACTGAAGGAGCTCCAACTGAGATAGCGCCATTAGGAATAGGCTATTATAGCAAACAGTAGCTGTTGTCTGTGTGCATTTCTGATCAAATCAACTGAAAAGAATCATAAATCTGCATTCAGTAGTTAATAAGAGCTGAAAGTTGCCCCAAGGGATAAAAGAGAAAAACAAACCCCCTCTTGGCCGTGACTAGCAAGGTTGTTGTGAAGCCATCATTATGACCTCCAGTCCCAGACAGATTTACAGAGGCTGTCTAGCTATAAATTAATGTCTACTGAACTCTTTTCACAATGCCAATGCAGCTATGTATTTACCACGACGGGGTGAAGCTGCTGAGAAACTGTTGTTTAAAGTTTTACACAAAAATATCTGATCTGAAAGAATCTGGAGAAAGATGAGGACAGATGATTAACAAACTCAGCAACTTTAATCTAACCCTAACCCTGTCACAGCTGAGTGATTTGAATGAAAATATTAAGGCTGAAACTTTTGTTTTCAACCTCTCAGTCCAGTTTTGGGAAAGTCCATGAGTCTGAGCGCTCTCTAAAAGCTACATGAAGTGGCAGCTTTAGAAATATAATCAGCAGGCAATGCTGGCATTTCCACAGACCTGAGTCCTAATCTGGCTACAAGACAGAACAGATAAAAGTCACAGCAGCTGCTACTTTCACGTATCTTAGATAAAACTAGAACAATTCATCAGCTGCCATTTATCGCTTTTTTAAATAGTCAGCTGATCACTGAGCAAGAAAACTAAGCAGCAGTTTAGAGCCAGCTCACTGCAGCGGACCATTTAGTTATATTAAAGGTGTGGTTCCACGAAAAAACATTTTTTAATGATTATTTCTTATTATAATCGGTTACTCTGAGTTTTTCATGCAGGCTGAACATGAAAATATTCTACACCTATCTTCTGCATTAGCTTCTGATAGAAAATAGATGGTTAAACGTTGGATTGGAAACGTCTGACAGATCTACGTCACACTGTCACTTAACATTCCTGGACTCACCCATCTTGACTCACGACGGGGAAGGCTGTTGTTGGTTTAGCGTCCAGGAAACAGCAGAGAACGTATCGGCTGGTAAAAGCTAACCGTTAGCATTAGCAACTCCACCACACAGCAGAACTCCTCCAGGTTTGTGTTATTTGTGGAGATAAAACATCAACGTTGCAGAGCAAACAGAGTCAGTGGTAGAGTCGTGTTGCTGTTAGCCAATCAGAGGCGAGATGTCCAAATATCAGGAAATAAGACTCCAAATCCTGTCGTCTGAAGCTACTTTCTCCTCTGGCTGAATTCTCTACACTGAAACAGGCACATCTGAGCTTTTGTATTTTTTAAGGCTGATTAGTTGTGGTGACCATCTTGAAACGGGCTGATGTCAAAAGTTAATTATTAGAAGTTAAACATCACTCAATATTATTTTATTTAATTATCTGTCTTTTTGTGGCAGGGGATCCCAAAAAGACACTTCACACGAACAGCAAAACCTTATAACTACTGATAATTATGGCTGTAAATAAGAACTCCCAAACTGTACAGAGTTTACTGAGGGTGGGAGGAGTGATGCAAAAACAGCACTAAGCATAAACAGCTGTTTGTGTGTGCTGCAGTCCAGCAGATTTCTGGACATGGTCCAGAGGGGTCCAGAACATTCCCTTCTGACTTCTTGCAGACTGCCGAGCAGGCTACCTCATAATCACTCAGGAAATGATATAAAGATGATGAAAACATAGAATGTAGTGTTTAGGTAGAGACAAGAAACCCTGCCCACTGTTCATAATATACTTATGGGATTCCCTTTTTGCATCATGCATTTACACCAGGAGTGTCTACTGATGTGAGAATGCATCTCCAGCATCACCTGTTGTTTATGTAAAACAGCCAAAGTAAACAAGAATGACAACAACGGGGATATGGAATGAGACAAGAAGACATTTGTCAGATAAATTCAATTAAAGCAGGTTTGCAGAGGAGATTGATCCAGAATTCTTCCTGGGAAAGCCACAGGAAGCACAAGGTAGGGATTGTTGCTACAACAGAAGCTAAAGATGAACCAAATCAAGAGCTCTTCATCAGCCCGCCAAGTCAGTGGCTGATTGGGAGGACAGATGCTTGGGCACGTAAACTAATGTTTGAGCCTCATCTGTTGTGTCACCTGTAAAAATTAATGTAAATCTGAAAAATACATGAAACCGTTCCTGTCATTAAAGACTAATTAGCTTGTTTGTTATCACGTCATACACAAGGTGTGGTAAGCACCTGTGCATCCACCTGTTTGTAAGAATAGTGAAGGATGCAACTTTTAATTTCCTCCTTCAGCACATCCCAGTGCCTCAGAGGACCGCAGGCCCAGTAGCTGCTGGGGGGACGGTGTCAACCAATAAAAAGAAACCAGTTTCAGCAAAAGGCTCAGAATAAACAGGACCAGGTGTGGAGCAGTGAGTGAAGCTATCTAGCCGGCTAACCTCTTTGACAGGAGGGAATTTCTTCTTGCACTCCATGGAGAGAGACCGCAGGTCCGTCTGCATGTTCTCCAGCAATTTCTTCACCGCTTCGGGGCTGCTGGTCGACATCTTCGACGTCGTCTTCGACCGAAATCACACGAAACTCTGGAAGTTGGGGACCGTGGGAGCGCTGTCGCCCGCCACCCTTTCACTGCGGGGATATAATCCGTCGCTACTTTATTCGCCTCCCTTGGAAAAGAAAACACAGACGCCGCGGTCCATTGACACCGTTCCCCACTCCTCCGCTCTGAGCGCCCCTGCGCAGGAGAGCAGCGATGACACCGGCATACGCTCACCCTCTCCTGGGCCCGCTGACATCAGCTTCGAGGGGTTTCCGTCGGTCCTCTGAGCTTACAGCCCCGAAAAGTGTTGAAAAGTCGAGGATATTCGTGAAATTGAGCTGTGAGCTTTCCTCGGCCGTGTTAGCTCCGCTGTCCTTCCCACAATGCTTTGGTCCAGGCAGTGACACGTCACTCAGACTTCCGTAAACAGTGATGGGTTCAGAAAAATGACTACAGCGCCTCCTACTGGCCACACTACCCAGTGTTAGAAAAAGAAATAAGGTCGTTTGGTGGTCTATGGAGTGCAACTATTAATATCAATTAATAATTTGGTGACGTACACTGCTCAAAAAATAAAAGGAACACAACATAAGACATCCTAGATCTGAATGAATGAAATATTCTCATTAAATACTTTGTTCTTTACATAGTTGAATGTCTTGAGAACAAAATCACACAAAAATGTTAAATGGAAATCAAATTTATCAACCCATGGAGGTCTGGATTTGGAGTCACACTCAAAATTAAAGTGGAAAAACACACTACAGGCTGATCCAGCTTTGATGTAATGTCCTCAAAACAAGTCAGAATGAGACTCAGTAGTGGGTGTGGCCTCCACGTGTCTGTATGACCTCCCTACAACGCCTGGGCATGCTCCTGATGAGGTGGTGGATGGTCTCCTGAGGGATCTCCTCCCAGACCTGGACTAAAGCATCCACCAACTCCTGGACAGTCTGTGATGCAACGTGGCATTGGTGGATGGAGCGAGACATTATGTCCCAGATGTGCTCAATTGGATTCAGGTCTGGGGACCGGGCAGGCCAGTCCATAGCATCAATGCCTTCATCTTGTAGGAACTGTTGACACACTTCAGCCACATGAGGTCTAGCATTGTCTTGCATTAGGAGGAACCCAGGGCCAACCACACCAGCATATGGTCTCACAAGGGGTCTGAGGATCTCACCTCCGTACCTAATGTTTCTGACCGTTTGAGCAGATACATCAACATTTGTGGCCCACTGGAGGTCATGTTGCAGGGCTCTGGCAGTGCTCCTCCTGTTCCTCCTTGCACAAAGACAGAGGTAGCAGTCCTACTGCTGGGTTTTTGCCCTCCTAGGGCCTCCTCCACATCTCCTGATGTACTGGCCTGTCTCCTGGTAGCGCCTCCATGCTCTGGACACTACGCTGACAGACACAGCAGACCTTCTTGCCACAGCTACCATTGATGCACCATCCTGGGTGAGCTGCACTACCTGAGCCACTTGTGTGGGTTGTAGACTCCGTCTCATGCTACCACTAGAGTGAAAGCACCGCCAGCATTCAAAAGTGACCAAAACATCAGCCAGAAAGCAGAGGAACTGAGAAGTGGTCTGTGGTCACCATCTGCAAAACCACTCCCTTATTAGGGATGTCCTGCGAATTGCCTATAATTTCCACCTGTTGTCTATTCCATTTGCACAACAGCAGGTGAAACTGATTGTCGATAAGTGTTGCTTCCTAAGTGGACAGTTTGATTTCACAGATGTGTGATTGACTTGGAGTCACATTGTGTTGTTTAAGTGTTCCCTTTATTTTTTTGAGCAGTGTATATATACTGCTCACAAAAATTAAAGGAACACTTTAAAGAAACACATTAGATACATCAGATCTCAATATGAAGTTGGATCTCTATACAAATAACGACAGGGCAATGTCTTAGGAACAAAAGGATGCCAAGTCTTTTAATGGAAATAAAAGTTTTCAGCCTACAGAGGGCTCAATTGTGTAGACACCCTAAAATCAGAGTGAAATGAAGATGTGGCAGGCTAGTCCATTATTTCAAAAACTTAATTTCTGCAACTCAAAATGCTTTTCAGTATCTTGTGTGGCCCCCACGAGCTTGTGTGCATGCTTGACAACGTCGGGGCATGCTCCTAATGAGACAACGTATGGTGTCTTGTGGTACTTCCTCCCAGATCTGTGTGAGGGCATCCCTGAGCTCTTGTACAGTCTGAGGAGCAACCTGGCGCCGCCTAATGGACCGAAACATAATGTCCCACAGATGTTCTATTGGGTTTAAGTCAGGGGATCGTGAAGGCCATTCAATTGTTTCAATTCCTTCATCCTCCAGGTACTGCCTGCATACTCTTGCCACATGAGGCCGGGCATTGTCGTGCATTAGGAGAAAACCAGGACCTACTGCATCAGCGTAGGGTCTGACAAAGGGTTCAAGGATTTCATCTGGATCCCTTATGGCAGTCAGAGCACCATTTCCTAGGCAGTAGAGGTCTGTGTGTCCCTCCATGGATATGCCTCCCCAGACCATCACTGACCCACCACCAAACCTGTCGTGTTGAACGACGTTGCAGGCAGCATGACATTCTCCTTGTCTTCTCCAGACTCTTTCACGTCTATCACAGGTGCTCAGGGTGAACCTGCTCTCGTCTGTAAAAAGTACAGGGCGCCAGTGGCGGACTTGCCAATTCTGGTGTTCTTGAGCAAATGCCAGTCCAGCTCTACGGTGCTGGGCAGTGAGCACAGGGCCCACTACAGGACGTCGGGCCCTCAGGCCATCTTCATGAAGTCTGTTCCTGATTGTTTGGGTAGAGACATTCACACCAGTGGCCCTCTGGAGGTCATTCTGTAGGGCACGAGCAGTGCTCAGCCTGTTCCGCCTTGCACAAAGGAGCAGGTATCGGTCCTGCTGATGGGTTGTGGACCTTCTACGGCCCTGTCCAGCTCTCCCAGAATAACCGCCAGTCTCCTGAAATCTCCTCCATGTTCTGGAGATTGTCCTGGGAGACACATTAAACCTTCTTGCTGCAGCACATGTGGATGTGCCATCCTGGAGAAGTTGGACAACCTGTGCAACTTCTGTAGGGTTAAGGAATTGCCTCATGCTGCCAGTAGAGATAATTACTCAAGCCAAAACTAGCACGAGTGGAAAACCAGCCAAAAAAGATCAAGAGGGAGAAACTTGAAATGACCTCCACATGTTAAACCAGTCCTGTTTTGAGGGTTTTGTAATTGTTGCCACTTTAGTGCACCTGTCGTTAAGTCCATGAACACCAATACAGCTGAACGTGATTAACAATGCCCTCAGCTGCTTAATCAACCAGAAAATTATCAGACAGGTTTAACGGATTTCATGCCAGGCCCAATAAAAAAGTGTTCCTTTAATTTTTGTGAGCAGTGTATATATATATATATCACCCTTACTGATAAAAATGCTGATGTGTCAAATACTTATTCTCCCCGCTGCATAGTATATGCCAGTAATCAGTTATCCTGCAGGAATAATAAGCTGGCCAATGGAAGAAATACAGACCACAGATGTTAAGACACAGAAGCTCCTAACCATGCATGGAGGGTTCCACCCCATGTCCAGCACCCTGAGACTGTACACTAGCCGTAAGGAAGGAGGCCGAGGACTAGTAAGTGTGAGAGCCACTGTCCAGGATGAAACATCCAAGATCCATAAGTACATCAAGGATAATGCCCCAACAGATGACGTGCTCAATAAATGTCTCAGACAATGGACAAACAACAGAGCACAGCTGTTGTGGTTGATGTAGCAATACCAAGTGATGGCAACATCAAGAAAAATGAACATGAGAAACTAGAGAAGTACCAGGGCCTCAAAGAAGAACTTGAGACACCCTGGAGAGTGAAGACATCGGTGGTGCCCGTGGTCATCAGGGCACTCGGGGCAGTGACCCCCAAACTGGAGGAGTGGCTAAAGCAGATCCCAGGAAAAACATCAGACATCTCAGTCCAGAAGAGTGCAGTTCTAGGAACAGCTAAGATACTGCGCAGAACCCTCAAGCTCCAAGACCCAATTTTTCATATTTATTTATTTATACATAATTTTTATAATATAATAATTTCATGATATTTTTTCATGGGACCCAAAATCCCTGGCAGCGCCCCTGGCTGCCACCCATGCAAATAATTTAGAAATAAAATTAGGGCTAGATCACATTATAACGTGGTCACTTTATTGTATAATTATCATGTTCTTACAATATACATAGTTATCACATTCGTACAATATAATTGTTTTTTGCACAGGTTATTATAACATTCTACAAACGTGATACATATTTACATTTTTCAAATGTGAAAATTATATTAGAACAATAAAATTACCACATTATAACGTGACTTCCCTCTAATTTTATTTTGCGTGGGTGGCGGCTCCACATTCCTGTTAGGATTACTACTCTGGGTTTCCGCGTGTTCGCATGTCTAGCCCACAGTCAAGCAGAGCTTTTCATGATTACCGACTTTCAAATGCTCCTGTGGTGGTTTGTGCTCAGCTGTAGGGGGAGACATAGGGCAATGCTTCAGAGAACAGGACCGATACCGGTTTCTCTTTCTTTATCAGCAGCAGCAGCCGGGGCTCAGGAGTGGCTGTCATGTAAGATAGCATCACCTCAAACAGTGACTGACACATGCAAGTTGTGCTTGAAAAAAGAATAAATCATGTATATTAAAAAGCTGCAATCGGACTCATAAGCTTTGTTCATCTGATTTGGACCACAGCGTTAATCACAAATTTGTTTACAGTTTGTACAATCGCTTACTTCATTGATGACGAGTGTTTTTTATGTCTGATGTACTTTGGTTCTTTCAGACTGAACTGTAAAATGTAATTTTCCTGTTAGAGATTAATGTTTAAAATCTAACATAATATTGGGTCTGGACTCTGGAGTCTATCCGAGTCTAACCCTTGTTTCCGTTTAAGCAAGAAAAGATATCACACAAAAACCAGCACAAAAAAATGTATGCATCTTTAAACATGTTTATGACTTGTGTGCCATATAAATGGTAAATATTATCAACAGAAAGTAAAAAGTTGAATAATTCAGATGAAAAAATGTGATTGCAAAGAAAAATGTGGCCTAGAGAAAATGCATCTTTCCATATGATCGTATTATCAAAAGAAATTTACGTTTGAAATGTCAAGGTTTTTTTTTTTTTATCATTTTTATTATATCAAAGTAGTTATATAAAAATCCAGTAAGGTCAATGAATAACATCTCTCAAAATATAGGCAGAAATGTCAAATAGAGTTGTATTATTCAGTCATAAAAAAGGTTTTAGCATTTAAAAGTTATAAATCTAAACATGTTCTGCATCAACGATCAACCCGACGAGCCAACAAATGAACAAAAGCTGATGTTCCCTGTGTACAGCAGAAAGAGGTGACGAGCTAAGTGTTGCCTTTGGAATGAAACCTTTTGACCTTTGACATCCAGGGAACACGGTGGTTCCATTCAGACACTTTTTACATTTCCATTTCATACAGTTCAGTTCAGTGCACTTAATACAAGGAAAATCCAACAGAATTAATTTGTGCCAACATCTCTTGTGTACAAGTAAAAAAAAGAGCAATGAAACATCCATTCAGCTTAAATCAGCCAGCCTGATGAAAAATTAAAAGATAAGATTAAAAGAATCATTAATACAAACATTTAAAGGGATATTCCACCCAAAATTGAAATTTTGTCTGTTGATATATTCCCCAGAGTTAGATAAGTGGGAAAAAGCATTTTGTAACCAGCGCAGTAATTCTCCTGATCTGGCAGCAGTCCGTCTGCTTTAGCTTAGCATAAACAATGGAAGTGATTGGCAAGTACTAGCATGCTAGTACCTGCTATGTTTATGCTAAGCTAAAGCAGACGGACTGCTGCCAGATCAGGAGAATTACTGCGCTGGTTACAAAATGCTTTTTCCCACTTATCTAACTCTGGGAAATATGTCAACAGACAAAATTTCAATTTTGGGTGGAATATCCCTTTAAAAAGAATTTAAAAAAGAAACAGTCGAACTGAGTTCAGCTGGGATGCTTTGAGCTGAATGGAAATTTGAAATCCAATTCCTACACTCGTAAGGACGGCTTATTAGTAAACAATTGTGCAATATTAGAAACTAAATTGACCTTGGATGACTTTAGCTCTTGATGGCACACATTTATAGGCTTGAATACTAAACATGGTTTATTTCACAGAAGTTAAATGAACATTATCTAAGTTAACCTTTATGGTTTGTGCAGTCTTGGGACACTTCTTGTGCTCCATCTGCTGCAGATGACACCGTTAGAATCAAGCAAGTAACCAAAATTACCAAAACATTAGATAACAGATGAAAATGCTTCCTTAGAAAGCAAGTTTCTTTGCCACCGAGGACCTAAAAGCGTCCCATTTTTACACATTACTCTGCAACTGGCAAATGAGATGTTAATGCTCTCTGCAAAAGAGGGAGTAGAGCTTTTGTTGAAGGCACTGTAGACGAGAAGAAGCTTCAACAGCAAGGAGGTGCTCGCAGGTGAGGCGAATCCAAGACTCTGTTTCTAAGTCACCGCCTTGTCTGGTGAGGTATGTGAGAGAAAGTACCAAACCTGAGGAGTGCTACAAGACTCCCGTGAGATTCTCAAGTCTCTAGCAGCCAGACTCCTTCTCATCGACAGGTAGGTAGCCGTCCTTTTTCTGATGATTGTCTCCGCCTGCTGAGAAGGTGGCCAGCAGCCTCTCCTGCTCCTTCTTGGTCTTGGGTAAGTCCGTGGAGGGAGTCTTCAAGAGAGCGAGGCGCTGCAGACGGAGAATTCATCAAATCATAATAATTCAACTTTATTTCTAAACCTCTGTCTTTCAGTTTAACACAAAGTGGTTTAGAAGGGATACTGATGAAATAAAACAATAACAATGGAAACTCTAAAACAACATTGAAACAGTAAGAGACTTCCAAACTCCAAAGGTATATTATAATTAGTTATGCAAAAACCTTTTTGAAAAAAACAGATAAGAGTCCAAACAATAGCTTGATTATTTTCTGGAAAAGTACAAATTTGAGCTTTTTTTTTTTGACAGAAATGTCTTTTATCTATTTATTTTTATCTGTACCACACTGAGACTACAATGCATCGGTACTGATCAAAACTTCAGTTAAAATTAAAACTTTCTGAATTACTTTCACCAACAAATCAGTTGATTTGAAACATGAATCAGAACCCAGAAATGCCCAGGTCTTGTTCATGAATGAGGGAAAGATGGAGCGCGAGGTCGTTAGGCAGATTTGTGTGTGTGATGCGGGCATTGTGCCGGTCTGTCATGGTGAAAAGCTGAGCTGGAAGGCTCCAATGTTCCAACCCTCATCTATGGTCACGAGCTTAGGGCAGTGACCGAAAGAACGACATCGTAGATATAAGCAGTCGAAATGTGTTTTCTCCGCTGGGTGTCTGGGCTCTCCTTTAAGCCTAATTCACACTTCTCCATTGGCTCCATTGCAGACTCATGCACATGCATTGGCAGACATGTTTTCCCTTCGGACTTCTTTGTTATCTGGGGAGTGCCGCGTATCTTTGCACTCCTTCAGTAACGGGTGTATAAACGTTCATATCGTCCGTGAGACTCCGTTGGTTTTTCTTGCTCTAAACACAGTGTAGCAATGTTTTTTTACCTTAAATTTCTGATGGTTTTGGCGACTCACTGCCGCCAAGAGTTAGAAAAGAAACACAGGAAGAACATAGCAAGGAGTTTTTCCGTGAGACATGCTTAGATCTGCTCCATGTCTGCCGCCAGATATCTTCAGAACTCACTTTATTTTTCTGAGGGGAGAATGGCGGTGCTGTTGATGAATTTAAAGGAAGAGGCATCCAAACCAATCAGGCTTGCGGTCTCCATTACTTTCAATGGATAGTTAAAAAATTAAGTAAGTCTCCGTCAACCTCTGGGGGCCTGCCGCAGAGTCCTTGCATTGACTCATAATGGTGTTACATTTCTCCATACCCATACAGACGGAGACGTATAAATTAGGCTTTAGAGATAAGGAGAGAAGCTCGGTCATCCAGGAGGGCTCAGAGTTGATCCGATGCTCCTCCACATTGAGAGGAGCCAGTTGAGGTGGCTCAGGCATCTGATTATGCCTCCTGGATGCCTCCCTGGTGATGTTTTCTGATCAGGCACATCCAACTAGGAGAAGACCCAAAGGACGACCCTGGACATGATGGAGGGACTGTGTTTCTCCTCTGGCCAGGGAACACCTTGGGATTCCCCCAAAGGAGCTGGCCCAAGTGGCTGGGGAGAGGAGGTCTGGGCCTCTGCTTAGGCTGCTGCCTGAAACTCGACCCCGGATAAGCGGAGGAAAATGGATGGATGAATGAATGAATGGACTGAATGGATGGAAGAAACATTTATTCAAGATTTTTTTATACTGTTTTGTGTTCAATGGTTATAATCTCATTGGATCTATTGACTCAACTGCGTGTTTACCTGCCTGAGGAAATATAGATGGAAATTAGCCAGCAACAGGTTTTTTGTTTGAATTCATTCTGCATGTTGTTCCTATTTGGCAAATAAACTGAAATGAACACCCAAGGCTAACTTGACAACGGCCACAAGATGCTAAAATCTCAAGGATTATTCTGGTGCTGAAACCAACCTTTACCAAAATGAGTTAACCCTTTGACCTGCAGGTCATGTCTTATTGAAGAATGCTCTGAACAGCTAGTGAAATAAAAAACAAAGTCTGCTGTGCCACTTACTTCTTTCAGGGTTCCAGGTGTACAGTAGAGTTTCCCTGCCATCCAGAGGGGGATGCAAAGCATGGAGGACAGAGCCAGGATCCAGCCAACCCCATCCCCCCACAACGGGTACACATACTCATTGTTGTACTTCAGAGGTGAGTACTTGATCAATGCAAATGCAAAAGTTCCCTAAAAGCCAAAACAAATATTGAGCTGAATGCTGTATGTCTGAATTAAATGACTAAAACGACACAGTAGCTGATAGAAATCTAGAACCCTATCTTTAAACTACTGATGTAAAAGGCTCTATTTAAGTAAACTGAGGTGTTATTTGAACGTTGACCTGTAGAGGCTGCTGTAGATTCATGTTCTGTGAAAAATAATTAGGACCTACAAAGCAGGTGGCTGGGGTGAAGAACAGCCAGCAGTATTTGATGATAGGCCCAGGGCGGTAACCAATCATGTCCTCAATGTTGTCATAGAAACGCTCAGCCCCTGTGGACACAGGACAGAAACATGGCGGCCACTTTTATTAGTGTCATCAATCTGTTTGAGCAGCAGCTACTTAAAGAGAAACTGTCCAATAATGAACAGATGCGACCTAAAAATAAACGTCCTCTCGTGTTCTACTAGATATCTATGACATCTATGACAAATATACTTAGAAACGCACTCACCATAAACCCAACCAATACAAACAGTCTCAAAAATGGCCACAAACAGCAGACACATCCCACTGGCGGCATAGTAGTCAAAGAGCTGGAAGACATACATGCCTCCCTGCAGAAACAAACGAGACAAGATAAAACAAATAAAGATTAAAAAATGCATGATGGCAACTGGCTACGCTGCAATTTTCTTTTACAAATGACTCAGCTTTAGTACGATTTGTCATATTTGTTAAACTTCATTGAATATACACGGCTGTTGTGTCAAAGCATCATAAAGTTTCTCTTTTTGTGTCATTTTATGCTTTTTGATACTGGGATGTGGTCATTCTTCAAATCCTCTCAGAATGATCCCTCTGAAGCAGGGGTAGGGAACCCTGGAGAGCTGCTATCCAGCATGTTTTAGAGGTTTTCCTGCTTCAACACATTTGATTCACCTGCTCAGCAGCTCATCAGGCTCTGCAGAAGCCTGTTAACCACCTGCTGATTAAAATCAAGTGTGTTGAAGCAGGAAAACCTCTAAAACGTGCTGGATAGCAGCCCTCCAGGACCAGGGTTCCCTACCCCTGCTCTGAAGTGTGAATTTCCTTCTTGTGAACTCCTTTACTGTGTGTGAAGTAACTCAGACTAACCTCTGTCAGCATTATGAGCCCTGTGAGGAAGGAAACCACAGCTACTGCCAGGATGAAGAGCTCCCTGCGGTTTTTACGGCGGAAAACAGAGGGATACATATCCACCATGGCTGTCACTAGACTCTCCACACAAACAAACTGACAGGGAAAGAGATAACAAGCATTCATGTTTGTATAGGTTCTGTATATTTCCTATGAGTGGGGATCATTTGTGATGATCTCACCTGGCTGTCAAGTCCCAGAAAGACAATCATGACAAAGAAGCAGCAGGCCCAGAGAGGAGAAAAGGGCATCATAGTCACTGCACGAGGATACGCTATGAAGGCCAATCCTGGACCTGACACGCACACACACACACACACACACACGCACGCACACACACACACACACATGCACAAGATCTATTAGTTTGGTTACTTGCGTATTTTGATGCATCTAAGAGATGCTACTCAACTCACAGAGAATTTGACTAAAAACAACACAACATTGTTTAATGAGTAAAATTTGATCTGAAAATACTGCAGCCTGCCTATCCATCCATCCATCCATCCATCCATCCATCCATCCATCCATCCATCCATCCATCCATCCATCCATCCATCCATCCATCCATCCATCCATCCATCCATCCATCCATCCATCCATCCATCCGGGGACAGGTCGCGGGGGCAGCAGCCTAAGCAGAGAGGCCCAGACTTCCCTCTCCCCAGTCACTTGGGCCAGCTCCTCTGGAGATTCCCCATCCCTGGCCAGCTGAGAGACATAGTCCCTCCAGCGTGTCCTGGGTCTTCCTTTAGGTCTCCTCTCAGTTGGACGTGCCCGGAAAACCTCACCAGGGATGCATGCCGGAGTCATCCTAACTAGATGCCTGAGCCACCTCAACTGGCTCCTCTCAATGTGGAGGAGCAGCGGGTCTACTCCGAGCCCCTCCCGGATGACCGAGCTTCTCACCCTATCTCTAAGGGAGAGCCCATGACACCATAAAGGAAAAGATTCATTTTGGCCGCTTGTACGAGCGATCTCGTTCTTTCGGTCACCACCCAAAGCTCGTGATGCCTTCCGGCTCAGATCGCTCCTCACTATGACAGACACTGTCATAGTGTCCACAATGTGTCCAACGCCTGCATCACTGCAGAAGCAGCACCAATCCACCTATCGATCTCCTGCTCCATCTTTCCCTCCTTTGTAAACAAGACCCTGAGATACTTAAACTCCTCCACTTGAGGCAGGACCTCATCCTGTTTTAAAATTTGGGAGTTTATTTTTAAATCTCTAAATAGGCTGGGACCTCTCAATATACCCGCACTTCTTCACTTTTATGCTCCAGCCAGGACGCTGAGGTCAGAAAACCAGCTCCTGCTGAAAACCTGGATGACCAAGGTTTTGGGGTGGCGACCCCTCAGCTCTGGAACAGCTTACCAAGTCACTGGGCATTTTTGTATTCTCTTTTACAGACCCACTTTTACTCCCTAGCTCACAGTGGTAGTTTTATTGTGTTGCTTATTACTTCTTTTTAGCATTTATTCATAATTT
The DNA here is from genome assembly GCA_006937985.1 of Aphyosemion australe. NCBI lineage: Eukaryota > Metazoa > Chordata > Actinopteri > Cyprinodontiformes > Nothobranchiidae > Aphyosemion > Aphyosemion australe. Next base: position 268,776 of record SSNS01000061.1, read on the forward strand.
TTAGCATTTTATCATGGCTGTGTATACTTATCTGTTAAGCACTTTGATTTAATTTTTGTTCATTTTTAATTAACTCGAAAAATAAAGTGAATTGAGTTGAGATTTCTACATTTTTCAGGGCACCTTTTTCAATCTACTTAACATTAAATGGTTTCAGACATGGTCAACCATCCTCATAAGCAGTGAAACAAATACAAACCAGATTCAGCCACTTCTGAGATGGGCACGTTTTGCTCGTAGGACATGAAGCCCAAGATGGAGAAGATGGCAAAGCCTGCAATGAAGCTGGTGCCACTGTTCAGGAAGCAGAGGCAGAGGCAATCCCTGGAAACAGCATAAACAAGTTATATGTTGCACTGATTAGAAATGTAATACATTTGGTAATGAGTGCAGAATGGTTTAGTCATCTAGGCTATAAACTAGATTATTTTAAAATAAAACAATTATAGATAATAGTTTAAACAATGCTGGAGCTGAGATAGGAGGTTGTCCTGTCAATAGATTTCTTTCATGAAATCTAAAACCTCACTTGTAGCAGTTGTTGTTATATTTATTGTAGCTTCCCAGTGCAGTGAGGCAGCCAAGGCAGATGGCATAAGAGAAGAAGATCTGAGTTCCTGCATCCATCCAAACCTTCAGAAGATGAACAAAACAGGAAAAACTCAGAGGAATTTCTCACCAAAGCTCACATTTTTAAGGGAATACAACTCAAGACAACCACTGTCATCTGAAACATCTTGTCTCTGCATGAATCATTTTCAAGCCTTGAAGGTGATGACGTGTGAAAACGTGTTCGGGATTAATCCCTTGACTTGACAGTTGCTCTATGATGAACAACAGTGTTACAAATATATGTTGTAACGCGTTTCTAACCCCGCAGGTGACAGGAGATATTACATAGGGAACACAGGAAAATCCTCTTAATCGATCAAACCGGGCCTAAACGAACACCTCATCAATCAGAGAGGGTCCAAACAGCAGACGCTGGCCGAAACTGAAAATAACCAGCCCATAAAAGCTTGCGATCATTCTCCACCTCTAAGGTGTTAAAGTGCAGAACTTTTTGAACACTCAGTCACATCTTAAAATTCTAATTAGGTTTGTCCTTCTTTCTTCCAGAGAAATGCTGGCAGAGATGACTGAGGATCTGACTGACTGGGGCTCCGTCCAACAGCACAAACACTGGGCACAGCACCGCACAAAGGCAGATTCTCCCGAGACAGCGTTTCCACCAGGCTGGCTTGACTTGGCCCAGCACTCATGGGACTCGTATTCATCTCCTGAGCCACGAGAGTGAATGAAGGGGGGCCCCACTTTTGGATTTTCCTGCTTAAAGTGTAGGGATTTTTAGATTTTAGCAGTAGTAGCGCATAAGACAGACCTTACAGTAAGATGGCCAGAGTATGATTACTAGTGACTAAAAAAAATAGTTAGGTTTCACACTTGAAAAGAGTATTTGTTTAAGTCTTTGCATATCTTGAGGGAATGCTAACTAGTAACCCTAACCCTACGACAGAAAGGGGGTTTCAAGAGGATGCTTGATTAAGTTGTAAATAATCTGAGTAAGAATGTTTCTTATAACCTACTTGTGGGTCAGACAGCCGTCCCAGGTCAGGGTAAAGATAGAAGTGGATTCCCCTGGTGGCTCCAGGCAGGGTCACCCCTCTGATCAGCAGTACTATCAGCATAACATACGGGAAGGTGGCTGTGAAGTAAACCACCTGCAGGGAGAATAAGTCAAGTTCTTGTCAAACACATGACAGAAAAGATAGAAAGCTCTCGGTGTTCTTTCAGTTAATCAGGCACTAAGCTAACTAATCCATGCAGACTGCATTGGCTTTGTAATTTATGTCAAACATAAGACGGTTTATATGCTGGGAAAACTAACTTCAAAGGTTACAATTTTGCTCCAGGTGGATATTTTTTTTCCTTGTAAATGGAAAGATTTTTTCACCTTGCCAGTGGATTTGACTCCCTTCCAGATGCAGAAGTAGCAGATGACCCACGCAATGGCCAGACAGGCAACCAGATCCCAATTCAGACCACCAATGTGATCAATCCCTGACGAAATCCTCAGCACTCTGCGCCTGTGGTACACACAAAGGCAAAGGAAACACATCCTAACTGATCTCTGTAAAAATCATTAGATGCATCCTTTAACAGACAAAAGTCAGTTGGTGACCAACAAAACAAATCACTTAGGATTTTAGGTGCATTTCCTTACTGCTTTACGAGAAGATGGACAGGAAAAAATAGAGCACTCACTCCCAAAACTCAATGACAGGAGAGGTGGCGTTCTCATGGAGATTGATGGAGCTATTCCCCCTCTGAAATACCATACAGGAATCTTGAATGAAGAAAAGACAAAAAGGACATTCAATCCTGTGAAGAAATCCAAGCTTTCTCTGAGGTTTCCAAGTTACACTCAGACGAGAGAAGCAATGTCCCCGCTGACAGAGAAGAGTGAAGTGGAGCAGGAACATTCCCTCCCTCGACATAAAACAAATGTATGAATGAGTGAAATGATGAAGGAGACCACTGAAAAACCTCACACAGTCATAGTTGTGACATTCGGTTTTGATTAAGAACTCTAGGGGCAGCAGTAGCTCAGGAGGTAGAGTGGGCTGTCCAGTAATCGGAAGGTTGGATGATCGATCCCAGCTCCTGGCAGAGAATGCCACCGTTGTGTCATTGGGCAAGACACTTAACCCTTCCTGCCTGCTGGTGGTGGCTGGAGGGACCATTGGCGCCTGTATTCTGCAACCTCACCTCTGTCGGTGCGCCCCAGGGCAGCTGTGGCCACACTGTAGCTCATCACCACCATTGTGTGAATGTGTGTGTGTGGATGAATGATACACTGTAGTGTAAAGCTCCCTGGAGTCCTCTGACTCTGAAAGGCGCTATACAAGTGCGGGTCATTTATCATCTCAGTAATCTCTTGTTACTTTCTAAGAAAGCTTACATAATGACTGCACAGTGAAGTAAAAATTTTCCATCCAGAGGTGCAGCCTTGTTGCACATTTTGGCATGTGCACAGCAGAGATATTGAGATAAAAATCCTGCTACTCACCTGCACACAATGAACCTATTTTAAGGCAAAGATTGCACTCCTGCAGCTGTGCATGGTTGGTGTCTGCACTGAGACCGGAGTCATGTTTAAAACTAGCACTCACTTTTAGAGGATTTCTTGAAACTAATTGTGGAAACTATGATCCAGAATGCATTTAGGCATTAAATCATCTTCAAACGCCAAGCAGCTAGCTAGGGATAACAAGGATTAGCTGCTGTCATGCCGGCAGTGTTTCTATCAGTAGGTTTTCTGTAAATAGCACAAAGAAAATGATCTGATTTCTTAACCAGTACTTCAAAAAATGTGTACCTGAATCAGCAATACAGCAGCTAACCAATTTCCTGATAGAAAAAAGGTCTTACCAAGCCAACTGCTTAGAATTGGAAGAACAGAAACTTTTGATAGACAAGCTGCACATTTGTGTGATAGATGCAGACATCAAGGCTATAATAGAATAGAATATACTTTATTGATCTCACAGTGGGGAAATTCACAGCACATACACTTAGAGAATAGGAAAAAATAATACAGGTAAATACACAAAGGCAGTAGGCTATTATTGTAACCTTCAGCAATTAAAAAATGAATAAAAATAGAAAATTGAGTTTCCAAGAAGAAACAGCATAAAGGACACAGACATACAAATGTGCATCCGATTGCACAGGTATAACACATGTACTGAATATAGCACTAATGTTAGCGTGTAGAAGGATAAGTTAAACTGTAGAGTTCTACACTCTTACTGCAGTGAGAATGAATGACCTATGGTAGCCTTCTGTTTTGCATCTTGGATGTATAATGGAAAGATAACAAAATGTTTTCTGTTTAAAGTTTAACTTTTCAAACCTAATAGGGATCCAAGAGGGACTCCTAAACTGTGCTAGCTACTACATTTACATCTAAAGAGATTTAGAGTTGTGTGATAAAACACTGGTCAATTCTATCTGATGACCCAAATGTATTTTTTATACTCCACAAAAATTCTCTATGAAACAGAAAATCACATGTAAAACAAATTATTATTGTTATATAATATATATTTTTGAAATGTCCATGTAAGTTGGTGCATGTTGGTAAAACGAAAATGGAATTTAGAACAAGGAGTTCTGAACATTAAAGGTGCAATTTGTAGGAATGACATCCTGTGGTCAAATGTAGTTACTGCAGTCCATTTTTTAAACAAAAATATTACTCTCTCATTCCTGTTCCATGAGTTTCATGGCTGTTGCCAGTTACGGCTCAGAACCAGAAGATTCTAGATGACAAGCAAAGACAAGTCATACACAGTAAGTTGAGTCAATAAATACATTGAAAATCTGGTTTCAGCAATCTTGGGTGTTTTACGGTAGGAAGCACTTACAACACTTAGTTTGCCTCCGGCATTGCAGGAAGTGTGGTTTACTGTCTTGCTGTTAGCTTGACGTTATAGTTTTGAATGACTCATTAGCTGCGGTGGCGTAGTGGTATGAGTGTCCGCCCCGGGACTGGGAGATCGGGGTTCGAATCCCAGTCGGGTCATACCAAAGACCTTGGAAAAATGGGACCCAATGCCTCCTCACTTGACACTCAGCACTAAGGGGTTGGATTGGGGGGTTAAACCGCCATATAGTTCCCGAGCGCGGCTGTGTCTGCAGCTCACTGTTCCCCACAGGGATGGGTCAAATGTGGAGGACAATTTTCACCACACACCAGTGTGTGTGACAACTGATGGCTTTAATCTTAATCTTAAAGGAAGTAAAACGCTACGATTGACTCATTCATTTCACACATGAAATGTATGTGTACCAACAACTTGATATTACAGTGAATCATTGTAGTATCAAGTTGTTGGTAATTGAAAAAATAGCTTGAGATGATTTTAGAGCTGACTATTTGCTTCTAATTCACTGTTAGCATTGTTAGCTCAACGTTAGCCTCTAGCCTGCTTCACACGAGTAAAACAAAAAGATGCCGTGGTTTCTTAGGGGTACAAGAAATAACTTCTGGGTCACTCTGGTTTAATGGCTTCAGTTCATGAAACAATTCTGGAGCTTCCCTGCTGAGAAAAACAGCATAGACCAGCATAGGCGTTACCAAAATATGTTGCGTTTCGGTGTTTGTTTAACTGGTCCAACAAAATTTTTAATAACGTTATTAAAACATATTTTATTATCTTCTCCACAGATGTTTTCACTCATCCAATCAGGAGCCGTTCTCCTGATTGGCAGCCCATTTTGTATATTCACTGTATGTGTCTGCAACCCCTCATTTTAACATGAAGATGCCTGTCTGTGATCATTACAATACTGAAAAATAATCATTGAAAATATGTCTAAAATCTTCAAAATGCTCACGGTATAAAAACGTTTCATGTCTCACCTGTGTTCCATGTGTTGTTGCAGGAGGCCCAAGGTAGATCCCAGGTGAAGGAATTGAACAGATAGAAGATGGCCCAGGCTAGCACAACAATGTAGTAGACATTCAGGAGAGCAACGATTACCTGGGTGGCATAACCCACTCCTGGTGCATTCAAGGAAAAAAAATAATAAACAATAAGTCCATCTATAAAAAAGCATTATTTGTGTGCAGTAGTTTCTTCTTGCATTAACTCAACCTCTTTGCACTAATTGTATACCTCGTTACCAAAATTGCAAAGGTGTAATTTGGAGACAAACTGAGCCGGAGGCTTTAGTTTCCCATAGAAATGATCACTTTAAAGCTGTTCCCAGAAGTAATGGTTTTATATTTGAACTCTTGTTGTAACACTTAAAGCGGCTGTCCGGAGTTTTCCCCTTTCAGGAATTATGTGTGATTTTTCAGAAATCCTTAAAAAATTATTGTCTTATCATGTGCTGTGATATAATGCTAGCAATACATCTTTTTTTTGCTAAGCCCGCCCCCTGCCCCGTAGAGCTCCGCGCAATATGAACTGAGTGCAGGTCAGAACTAACCAATAGCGTTAGTCTACCGCTTACGCGCTTCAGAGGGAAGTACCTCGGCTGATGCAGAGTTGATTCACTTTTTACGAACAAGTAAGTCTTTAAAGCAACATTCCGCAAGTTTTACACCTTAAAATTATGCTTTTTTGTAAAGTTTTTGCGTCATAGTATTATCTATTATGTTCATTTTCATACCTGTGATAGTGTTGGGGGGTCCCACGTCTGTTTACTGCGCTATACAGTTTTTGTGCATCGGGTAGCGATGGAAGTACTGACTGGGTGTCGTTTTACGGCAGAATATGGCAAGCCAAAGGGATAAAAAAGTGCGCGTTCTAAACGCGCGTTATGTCCGCCAAAACGCGCGTCTTGAACGAGTGTTTTGGCGGACATAATGCGAGTTTAGAACGCGCATTTTTTTTATCCCTTTGGCTTGCCATAATTGTATAACGTAGACTCACTGTAGCAGCGGCAGATTCACCAAAGGATGCTAGAAATCCCTTATCAGAGGAATATAGGAAAAGAAAAGAAGAACGTGATAGAGCAAGAGCAAAGACCAGAGTTATTACTGGGCCGTCTTTTCCTCGCTGGAGAGCTCTTTTAGAAAGAAAGGCAAGAACTGCGGTCTCTAACCTAGCCGTGCTGCTAAAGGCTAGGTAAGTAATAAATGATTTCACCAGGGTTATTGTGTTTGGTCGGGCATAAAGTTGTTATACAATCCTGATAAAACTATTTATTCAATGTGTGGAGGTGGAAAAGTTTGTTTTCGTTGTTTTGCCTGATAATAAGAATGTAAACATGCCACTTTTGCCCGAGAGATTTAATGTTACGACAGTGACGTTACGCAGCAAGCCTCTAGAGGGCGACAGAGACCATATAACTGCAATCTTGCGGAATGCTGCTTTAAAATATAAACATATGAAAACACAACATGACATGAGAATAATAATTGCAAAACAATGTGTTTTAGCTCTAATTTTTCAGCTAGAGGTGTGCATTCATAAACAAGAAACATGCTGTCGCCATCTTAAAAAAACAAATCCAACAACTCTTGGTGTGATATGCTTGTCAGCCACTAGATGGTGCCATTAGTTAAAAGAAATACTCCGGACAGCATCTTTAAATGCCCTGGCTCTTCTCTAGGAACCATCCTCTGATGGTTAATGTACCTGAAGGTAACTGATTGCTTAAAATTTTCCATGTGATCCTTTCTGGTGCATGCAAAAACTTAAATGATTCAGACACACTCTAAATCATGTTTAGATAAACTTATGTGCTGACATGTCTGAGATTTTTCTCTCAAGTCACAATCTTGCACAGACACGATTGCTAGTGTTTTTCTAGGGCAATGCCTTTATTTTTAACGTGTCCTCAGATGCAAATACTGCTCTTTGACCAGCAATAAAATTCTACCATATTTACATTTGTAACATTATGAAGATGAATCAATTCAAAGTTTTACAAAATGGTTGGAAAAGGGTTTTACCTTCAAATAATGGGCAGACTTTCCGCCAGCAGGTGATGCCTCCCTCACTGGTATATTGACCCAAAGCAGTCTCCAGGAAGAAGACCGGGATCCCACAGGCAAATAAGAAGATGAGGTATGGGATGAAAAAGGCTCCTGCAAAGCAACATTTCAAAAAGATGCTGCAGATCAAAACCATATGACGCCAATCAGGTACATTATTCAAAGAACTTCTTTGAAGGACTATCCTTTTGTGAGTTTGACTTGGCTTCTGCACAATAACTTTGCAAATATATTCAAAGACAAGACTCCGTATTTGTATGGGATGAGAATGTAACCAACAAGAGACAGTAAAAACTGATACAAGGGTTGGTAACATTTTACAGTAAGGGTCCCTTTATTAACGTTACCAATATTAACTATTAAGTGTCCTTAAAGTTAGGACAAAGACATTACATAATATGGTTAAACAGTTGTTAATACTTTATTTAATGGTATATTAATGTTTAATAATGCACTAAGTAACATTAATAAAGGGCCCCTTATTGTAAAATGTTACCAAAAGGTCAAAAGATGCTTTATCCAAACACCTGTTTTTGATTCACAATCCTGCATTAGTCTGCTAATGGTTTCAACGTTTGCTCTTGGGTTAAAACAAGCTAGAAGACACTCACCTCCACCATTTTTATAACAAAGGTAGGGGAAACGCCAGACATTTCCCAGGCCGATAATTTCCCCCGCCACTGACAGAACAAACTCAATCTTGTTGCCCCACTGACCCCGGTCTATCATCTTCTCATCGTGGCTTGGCGTCATGTCCAGAGGTTTGCTGTGTCCGTTGGACGGCTCCAATTTGGACGTGTTCTCCACATCTCCTGTCTGACCTTATTGGATCCCAAAAGAAAAATGTTATTTTAAAAACTGAAGATACACATTATTTTACCTTTTATTTTGGATAACGTCATTAATCAACCAAACATTTTGTCATATGTCAAATCATTCAGCGTCACATTTTCATTTGTAGTCCTCTAAAGATTTCAGGGCTTTCAGCTCTGAAATTCTTTGAATTCTCAAAACATTTTAATGATTTTGGTTTACATAGTACAGTTTAAACTTCACTGGACAATTAAGCTCATTGCTACTTTACAGGTTCTGTATCATACTATCTTAAACCTTTGAGAACAATGATTGGCCCAAATATGATAAAATATTACTGTTGGCACTGTGGAAACTTCATTTGTTCTGAAATATGTTTATTTCTGGAGACATTTTTTCAACACGGAAATGGGACACTTGGATTCCATGAATTCCACCCATTTTATGACATAACCCGAGATCCCCAGAAAAGCATCATGGGTCACAAAAAGTAAATGAAGAAGAAGAAAGCAGCTTTGGTAGCACTGTTAGACCGGTCATCGGGTTCACTTGGACATTTCCTGGTGGCCTGGCTGTCAAACTGTCCCACTCAGCAATTGCCAACGACTAGGTCTGTCATGCAGCTTGAGTGTAATAGTTAAAATATATAATCATACATTATAATAGCATAAATCCTCAGCCAGAACTTGTCAAAAACATTTGCAAGTACTGACTGAAGTATAAACCAAAGTGTTGTCACTAGATGTTTTTTCCTTAGTATGACTTTGCAAGACCTATTTTTGAATGCAACGCTATTGAACTCAGATTGCGTGAAAAATTCAGCCATGATCTGACCTACAGTGACTCCTGGGCTGCTTTTGCATATTTAGCTTCATTTCCATTTTATCTGCTCCCTCTCCAGCACATCCTCAGCTCTTTTTCAAAGGAATCTCCTACCATCTTTATGCAGATGACATCCAACTGTACATCTCCTTTAAGCCCCATGAGATGTCTAAGCTGCAGCTGTTGCACAGCTGCTTAGACTCCATTAAAACCTGGATGGCTGGGAACTTTCCACAGCTGAATGAAGACAAGACTGAGATCCTCATCTGTGCCCCAGACAAGCTGGTTCCCAAAGTCAGAGACTCTCTTGGTCAGCTTGCTTCTCACACCAAACCCTCTGTCAGGGATCTTGGTGTGACCTTTGACCCAGCTCTCACTCTGGATTCCCATGTCAGTTCTCTTGTTCACTCTTCCTTCTTCCATCTCAGGAACATTGCTAAGCTGAGTCGCATTCTGTCCCGCTCTGAACTTGAGATTGTTATCCATACCTTCATCTCCTCACACGTAGACTACTGCAACTCACTTTCACGTGTCTGAGCAGAACCTCCCTGAACCGTCTACAGGTGGTCCAGAATGCCTGTGCTAGGCTGCTGACCAAGTCCTCCAAACACACCCACGTCACCCCACTGCTCTTCCATCTTCACTGGCTGCCGGTTAACTTCAGGGTTCATTTCAAGATCCTGGTTCTGGTTTTTAGGGCCTTACATGGACAAGCACCATTATACATTGGTGATCTTCTCAGTCCTACCCCTAGCAGGTCCCTGAGGTCGAGTGATCAAAGCCTACTGGTTGTGCAGCGCAACAAGATAAAGACCAAAGGTGACAGATCATTTGCTGCTGTGGCCCCCAGACTCTGGAACTCTCTCCCCCTGAGCCTGAGATCAGTGGACTCAGTGGTCTCATTTAAAAAGCAGCTGTAAACTAACCTGTTCAGGCTGGCTTTTGAGTGACCTTTGCTTGATTCTTCTCTGCTACCTTCTCTTCATTTTGCTCTGTCCACCATTTCTGCCTTTCCCATGATCCACTGATTACCCTTTTCTTATTCATTTTCCTTCTGCCTTTTTACACATCCTTTTTTAATCACAATTTTTACTTTTCCCTTTTTTGACATTTTTAATCATTTTTTAATTTTTAGTTTTACTTTTTGTTTTTGTGAAGCGCCTCATGATTTTTATCTTGAGGGGCGCTATATATTAGTTTCTTCTTCTTATCTCATTTATGTCTCCTACCTGGTACGAGGTTGTGAAAAGTTTCTCTTCACTCTCATCTACCAATATTTTACTTTCTGCAAACACACTCCCTCCCTCCCTCCCTCCCTCCCTCCCTCCCAGCTTAGAGGTCATTGCCAAATTCTCAGAATAAACCACTGATTTATTTGCTATCCCAACAACGTGTCTCCTATCTCACTGATAGCTTTGTTTCAAAAGTAGTTTCCAAATGCATTATGACCTTTTTGCCAGCTCAAGATGCCATTGTATGCTGGACAAGATAGTCAACGCTCTTTTAAATTCATTCTGATTCTCATTCTGATTATTCAGAAAACAAATGGAGTTTACATAATCATTATCATAAGTTTAAACGTAACAATGTACATTAAACAGAGACGACATATTACCATGCGATTTTCTCTGTTAGGAGTCCATGAAAGATTCTGAGTGATGTTCAGCAATCACAGCCTTAGTTTTACTGGCATTTAGTGACCGAATGTTTTCCCCACGTTTTGTGTTGAATTTGGCAGTGAAGTCAAAACTAGCAAAGGACTGAGCACACATCCTTGAGGAACCCCTTTGCTCAATGTAATGGTGTGTGAGGCTTTGCTACCAGCACACACAGTGTTTGTTATTTTTTGATAGTATATGCAAAATCCAGTTACAAAGTGAGGTTTGAGGCAAGTACAATTTACTTTAAACTGTGGGGAGATATTGACACAGTATTTTTGTTTATTCCCATTAAGGGAGAAGAAAATGTGCATTGGTTTGTAGTGGGTACAGATGAGGTTGGAGATGGTCTTTAATGTGCTCCATGACTCATCATTTGCAGATTTTCATAACAAGAGGTCACTGCTTCATGCTGGTTGTCATCAGAGCAGGTTGGAGTAGTTTCCCTAGACACAGTGATGACAGTAGCAGGGATGTTGCTAGGCCCCGCAGCCTTGTGAAGACTCAGTTCCTTCACTGTCTCAACACCTGCCCAACTTTGAGGAGTTGGTTTTCTGTCCCAGTGTATGATTCAGAGCTGCAGGCATAGTATTCACTTGTAACGTTTTTATATTTGCATAAATTTCTGTGTTGGATGAGTTCTGGATCTTATGACATTGTTTAAGGTGGATCAAACCTTCAGCTAAACCCAAACAGTGTGGTTAAACAAGCCGTTATCAGAACACATGTGCTCCTACGAATCATAGCTGGTTACAATAACACATGCGGTTTTCCTGCCTTTCCACATTTTCTCTCATCCACACAAATAAAAAGAAGTTTGAGTGGGATACTCTCATGGCATCAGCTTTGTTCTAAAAATTTCATCTGGAAACATCACTTGGAATTGGAATTCCATTTATTCCTATGTCTTGTTTGAGGTCACCTTTGGGAATGCGTTGCCACTGACAGAGTGCAGAGGTCGGGCACAAGCGTGACTTTGTATGGGTTGTGTATATAGGGTTGGAAATCGGAACCACTCCACAGGCCAAAATCGCCAGCACGGGAGCCAAATTGTGGCGGAGGTAAAAATAGAGCTCCTTGTTTATAGAGGGCACTTGGTGGGAATGAAGACTGCAACAAAAGCAGAGTAGCCCCTCTCTTTTGCGTTGGCAATGACTCACAGCCAGATCCCAGTTTCTCGTTACTTTTTCACAGTTTCTCAAAGGATCACTCACCTCGTCTTAGAAAAGGTGAGTTACAATCATTTACTGGTGCATATTCTTGAGCAAAAAAAATGGTTTAAGAGGAGAGCACAGTGAGAAAATGAGCTTAAACTGGAAATGATGTTATTAAAGCACCACTGTTTTATACCACTAAACCAGTGCCTGCATGGATTCCTCTTCAAACAGATTCAACTGATTGACCAATTAGGGGAATGAGTGACAGACTGGCAGAGGGACCTACCCAATGACTGGCTGACTTTTCAGATTCAGGATGAGTTTAGTGATGTGAGATTATATGTGACATACAATGATTAAAACCTCTAGCTGAGACTAAATTTTCAGCCCCATTGTGCGTGGTGGGAAATCTAGTTCTAATGGTGTTTTTTAACTCACAGTGCCAGGTTTCTGTGCTGCTGTATTCTGTTTAAAACTGAGGACAAATAGACAAGAAGAGCTTTAATCATTTACTGTGTTTGGTCAAAAACCTCAGAGATTAAACAGGAGATTTAAGTAAAGGTAAAAGGTTTGGTTCCAGGGAAAACTGCAAATGAAGCAATGTGTCTAAACCAGGTGAGAACAGGAGAGTTTGCTGATTGGTCAGATTGTCTGGGGACAGGAAATACAGGAAAAAAAGTCCAATGTTCAGAACCTGACCCCAGCTTTCTACCATGGCTGTGAAAGCGGCGTGTAATGAAATAGTGGCGTTTTGCCCGTGAGCTCCCTTCCAAACGGGAGTGCTACTGACGCAAAATGGGAGCAAAAGCGCTCCACACAGCTGATCCCGTGAGGTCACAAAATCACAGGAGAATTGCAACAACATACGTGATTTCAGAAGTCCACACAATAAAAAGCAAGTAGAAAGACGGCTGCATGTATCCAAAAAGGTCTGAGGTTTATTTTATGATCGTTTTACATCGGCTGCGGCCGGGGGTTTCACAGGTAATCATGCACTAAACGTGACTTTTATTTTGGAAGTTTCCGGATGTTTCACACTGCCTTCGTGTTTGACTTCCTGTTTGTCCCGATCTAAACTGCAGAGTTTGACGTGTTTTAGAAGCATAGTGCGTAAAAATAGACTCGAGACGTAATGGTAGCGTCCCTTCTCTCCTGGGACGCGTCCAGCACGTTACACATAGCTCCCAGTGGAAAGGACCCTGTCCACTATAACAGCAGCTAATTGCAGCGTAGTACGTTTCGCGCTGCTTTCACGTCCTGTGGAAAGCCGGGGTTAGTTATAGGTTTATGAAGAATTTGATCTCTTCTGTGTTTTTACAAGTCAGAGTCACTTCTAGTCATCTGTTCAAATATCAGTGAAGCAGTGTATGCTTTTGTTGGTCCAAATAATCTCTTGATTAAACTCAATTTGTAAATGCAGGTGTGTGTACTTTTCGAGCCCTTTTAAGGAAATTAATGTTTGTTTTCAGAGAACATGTTGATGGTTCAGCTAACAGTAATATTGCAGCAATCTCTGATCCTACTGCTAGTTGCTGTCGTTACTCATCAGGATAAAGGAAGTTTGTGTGCTGGGTCTTCTTAAGCATATGGGTGGGAGTGTACTGTTTCCTTTTATTATTTTTATTTTGTAGTCTAATCTAACTTCATCTTTGTAACATGCTTTTATGTTTTTTGCAGGGCTATTTTAAAGTTCTTACTTGATGTTTTCATGTCATTTTTAATCTGGTATTTTTAGGTATTTATTTTATTCATTTGGCTGATACCTTTATCTAAAATGAGTTACGACTTGTATGTTTTTGACCTGTTGGAGGAAACAGGAGCACCCAGAGAAACCACATGAGAACATGCTAACTCTATGCAGAACGGCTACAGCCAGGATTTGAACCAACAACCTTTTTGCTGCAAGACAGTAATGCTACCAACCGAGCCACCATGCATGTAGTTGTTATTCTGAACTGAGGCTGGATCACAGTCAAGCTCTAAACAAACATTGGGTTCATTCTGAGCTGTCCTGAGATCACACGTCTCAGTAGTGCATCCTAGTGTACAGCAGACCAACATTTGCTCTAAACTGAAGCTCAGCACTGCAGGTGTAAAAACCCCTGCAATAGTGTTTGCATGAACCAAAATGATGTTTTTCATTTAATCAAATTGTTTTAAAATTGCAGTAATCCACTTTTATCTCAGCCGTGCCATAACTAGCTATTAGCTTCCAGTCAGAGGTAATCTCTGTTTCTCCAAGTTGAGGTTGTTTAGAGGGTTATCTGGCCGATAAGAGTAACCCACTTCAAAAGAACTGAGCTATCACTTTATCGAGCTGTGTAGGTGTGCTGTCTGTCTGCTGTTGGCTTTCAGGCAGAGCATTATCTCTGCATGTAGCTGCATGCCTGCATGCTGTTTGGATAAAGGGTGGCCATTAGAAGAGCCAACTTTATGTCCGATAATGATAAACTAAAGGAGCATTAAACTCCCTGAAGAGATGGGGACGAGGGGAAGTTTATACCTTCCTAAGAAGTTGAAAAAAGCTACACTTCATCTTTTAAAGTTGACTTTATTGTGTTATTTATCTCAAGTTTATCAGGAGCTCAGATCAGTGGGGGTGATCAGAGCAGTGATAACAGAGCATACTTTGACTCTGAGGTGAGAGTAGAATTGTTAGTTTTTACGACGATCAGAGAAAAGAATTGGTCTTTGCATTCTACAGGTCTTAAGATGTTTTCATGTTCAAATTTCTCCTCCTACAGATTCATTATGCCCCTTCCCCAGAGGCCCTCACAGCTGGATGACACATACCTGCATCAGTTATATAATACAGAGGCATGAGTCTTCCTGTTACAGTTACACACGGTGCTCGTTACCCATAAAGCTGGACAGAAGCCAGAAATGCTCAGTTAATGTTCATGCAACATTGTTTACTTCTGTGCAGAATCTGTGCATATGTGAACTTCAGATCATAATGTCCCATTTTACAAAAGACCATCTCATCTTCAAGTGCATGTTTTCAGTTTCTAAAGCAGCATGCAAAACAGTTAATGAGGGAAGAAATGAAAAAAATGCCCCTTGACCCAAGAGAATATACTTTTACAACAAAATGATCACATTAAATGTAAAAGAAACACTTTTAAAAGCAATTAACTTGACTTCCACTCACTAAACTGGTTTGCATCTATACAACACAGCCTTTAAATGAGTTTTTGCTTTTAAACAGAACATGAAAGCATGCAGGGTTTAGATCAATTCCATTGATAAATTTAAAGTGCAAGCATTGCTTTTTTTTACTCAGCTTCAGCTGAGCTCTTCTGCCTATAAGCATCAACACACAGTGGTGACTCAAAATTGGCTAAGAAACAAATGTATTCACTATCTGCAGCTAAGAAAAGGATGAGATAAACAATAAATAAGTGTGGCACTGACCTTTCATAATGCTGTAAGATGGCAGCTTTCAGAGGAGAGTGGGGCGTCATATACAAACAGGCCTGCCACAGTTTCAGGTTTCACTATATAACGTGCACAGATGGGCGGGGACTGAAGAATCTCCCAAGTTTGGGGCAGCCTACTTTGAGGTTTTTTCCATGCTTTGGCCCTTTCTGGAGGAACCCTTCTCCCGCCCACTTTATCCATTCAGAAACACACACACACACACGCACATGCATGCACACACACTCACCCCTGCAGCACACAGGAGGTCTGTGCTGCCTCAGTGTGGTGGGCTGATTGCGTAACCTTTTGACACGCTCATTCTCTCAGGGTCCGAGTATAAAAACGACCAGAAATCTAAAGGAAAAGTCACGTTGGGTTGCATGAACCTCCTGATTGTGCACTTGTGTGAAAGGTTGGTTACTGAAAACAACCTAGATGGGTTATATAGCTATATATATATATATATTTATAAGTGTAAATGTATTATTCTCTTGTCCGCACAGATTAAAGCAACACTTAATCGCCTTATCCTGTGAAATTTAATTGAAATGTCATTCCATCATGATGAAACCCCTCTAAACACATCCTGAATTCAGCCCCCGGAAAGCAGTCTTCTTTATTCCCTAGACCAGATTTGCTCCTCACAAACCCAGCCGCCCATTCAGAACATTTTCCCACCACAGGAGTCCAGAGTGGGACTGGTCTGCAGCATTTGTTTTAAGGTCTCAATCCAGAGGGTTTGTACAGAGAGGGGGATTGAGGAGGGGGATGGATTTGCTTCTCCTCTTCCTTTTTTTTTTTTTGGTACATTTCTTTAGGGAAAGCTTTATTTTTTCCATATGTTTTTTTTATTCCCAAGTAAATACATTCAGCTGAAGTTTTTGTCTTCAAAATTAACTTAAAATAAGAATAAAATCATCTTTTGTGCTGAATTATTTTTATTGTTTTATGTTTTAACCTTTCTTTGTGTTAGCTGTGGATTTTGAACAGCGTTTGTGTAAAATAAATTTATTATTGTTCTTCATCTGCTTTGGTCAAAGCCTGGTCTCCATTCGGGGCGTTGCTTCCCATTAGCAGGCTCTCACCAAAGTTTAAATAGCTTTGCAGGTTTCAGCATGAAATCAGCCCCACACGGGGTTTAAAGTCCAATATCAACAGAATCGTTCAACTTGGCAGTATTGCCTAATGACTCATGAAGAGAAAAACTGAAAATTCTTTGAAACATAATTAGTCGTTTTCTACTCGGAAACGTGCAACATGAAGACATTAAGTCCTTATCTGTTTATTGTTTTTTTAATCATTCATTTTGTAATTTAATAAATTAGACATTGTTGGTGAATATGATGAATCTGAGAGCTTTGATTTCTGCTTTTCCTGCTTGCAGCAAAACTCTACAAATGAACTTGCAGAGTTCCCTTGAATGTAAATACTTTCTATGATCAGAAAAAGGAAAAACCTTTCCTTGAAGGAATTTGTACTAGCCACCATGCTTCATGTCAAATTTTGAACAATCACCTGAGATCTCATCCATCCTGTTAGCACTCGGTGTGAGTAGCTGTTAGCTACTGTCACGTCAAATTTGAGCTCAATTAAGGCTAAAGTGAATGATTGTGGTGATTTATGCACTTTGTAAGAGTAATTAGTTGTGGAAGCCATTCTGAATTGGATTGACTCCAGAAGTCAACCAGTTGTAGATAAAGATCTACTGATAATCTTCAAAAAAGTTCATTAACACTCATGCAAGGGTTCATAGAATATTTTACTTACAGACAGACGTGGTTGGCACTAGCAGTTAATGGAAAAGTTTGAAGCAAAGACATGGTGCAATATTCAATTCTCGCCTCGGTGTGTTTTAGGACTTAGAAGTGAGTCTGAGCTCCAACTACATCAGACTGGACCAGATATTAGTTCTTTATCTGTAAAAGTGACTGAATCATAATCATGTTTGCTCTATTAGCTGTGGCAGCCATCTTGAATTAGGTTAATTACATTCAATTATAACTTTCTGAAAGTTTAAACAGACTGGTGGCTCCAGGCGGGATCACCCCTCTGATCAGTAGTCTGCATAAGGCGAGGTGGCTGTGAAGTAAAACACCTGCAGGGAAAATACACCAAGTTTCTGTCACACACATCAAAACTCTAAATGTTTCAGTTATTGAGGTCTGGGCTGCTACACGTCACATCGTGTTCATTAGACTGATGCAGATCACCTTTCGTGTTTACTTAAAAAAAAAGTTCAGACGGTGAGAAAACTAAAAACATGAATGATTCTGCTCCAGGTGGAGATTAAAAAACAAGGAGGTTTACAAAAGTTAATGACAACATTTTGAACAAATGTTTTGTTCAGTGTGTAGCGCTCCAAGTTAGTGTTGGGCGTGACTCTTAGCTATAACAACACCAAATTATAACGTATTATCTGTACAACTGACTGATTTATAGTTATTTTAATGTTTGCTGATGTTGATCATTTCGTTGGTTTACATATATCCAGTCATTATTTTCTAAGGGTTTAATATAAATGATAATTTTGCAGGCAAATGTGCAAAATCTCTAATAACTGTACAAAACAAAAAGTGAATATAGACCCAAAACCACAAGTTCAGTTTAAAACGGACGTTCCACACATACGTGAAATTGAATCAATTTAGCTGTCACACATTATAGCTAGTTTATGCTAAGGTAATAACATAATACTGCCAGATTAGGAGAATGACTGGGCTGGTTACAAAATGCTGTTTCCAACTTATCTAACTCTGGGGAATATGGCAACAGAGTAAATTTCACTTAAGGGTGAAATATCCCTTTAAATTGATAATACACTTATTTTTGGACAAAGCATGTTAAACTTACTCAGTAAACTTTAGAAACCATAGTATTGTTTGATACATTTGAAACAAGTCAGCGTCTGTGTGACTGTACCTGACCTGAATGTAATCTTTCCCAACTTAGAGGTTTTTGCAAAACTACAATCACTGACTTTAAATATCTTGTCATCCTTTCAACACATTGATTAAAACAAGAAAAACTAACTTTTGTTAAATGCTTCCTTTATGCTTTCCTTTATACATGAAGATACTTTTTGCTTCACCTTTCCCCCGTTAACGTTACAGTGAAAGGAAATCAGATGTCAGTAGGTAATAGTTGAGCACACAAAGATAAAACTGTGTCAACATTCAAGAACCAAACCTGATGAACTAGTAGGTTAGAGACAGTCCTCAGATGTGCCTGTCGAGGTCTAAGGGCTGGAATATACTTGCTGTTTAAAGGATGAGTAACACCATGGGCGGAGACTTATTCCAAGCTGACTTCCTGTTAGAAAAATACCTGCAAAATAGGCGTCACCTGGAGGACCGAGGGAGCGGCACTGAGGCAGTGATTGACAGCACCACCATCAACCACCCCACGTGGGCTCTCAGAGTTTCCCAGTCGGAAAAACTAGTCATTTACAAGCGCGTGCGCACTCGCGTGTGTACAGGAGCGCCCAAACAAGCAAACCTAGCGCTCAGGAGAACAAGCAGACTCAGAAGCACCAGCAGGTTGGAGGATTTACTGTCCACCGCGATCACCAGAAAAAAAGGGGAGGAGGAGGTTTTTTTCAAGGAGGCGAGCGGCTCCGAGCTCTAACGTGTCATATCGGCAGGTGAGTGGTTGCGCCAGGTGGAGGTGCGGCCGACTCAGCTGGAGTCCAGTGCAGCGCAGCCACGTAGTAAGGTGGACAACGTCACCGTGCGCTGCATCTCTACAGCAATCAGCTGGGGCTGATTCTAAATCAGTGTGGAGCAGAGTTTTGACCTGAAGGTGGAGATATAATTATGGTTTTTGCCTGTAATATTACATTTTAAGTAAGTTGCACTAAACTGCCAAAATAATGATTACACATGTCTACAGCACTATTAGATACTCATCTATACAGGTTATCAGCACAAAAAAAGTTGATTTAGGTGTTACTCGTTCTTTAAGGATGCCTACGCATGTTTAAAATGGCTGCCACGCGTAGCTTGCATTGATTTGAAGCATCGTTTGTGCACATCTCCCAAAATTAACACAACGCACCCAAACACTGTAATATATAAGTAACCAGTAGGTGGAGTTGACAAAAGGAGCGAGAGACACTCACCATGGTGACTTTCATACCATCTACAATACTGCTGCTGTCTTTTTTTCTGCCGTAATCTCAAAATTACAGTTACTGATTTCTTTTATTGACGCCATGTTTGTTTTGGTTGTCCCGGCTCTCTATCCAGTCTGAGTACTCTCGTTTGCCCCCTAGTGGAACAGTCCAGTACTACATGCAGCGCAGCGTCGTGTAGCAGCAAGTATATGAACAAAGAAGCCTCCTGCGCCAACGCGAGGTTAAACAGCAAGTACATTCCGGCCCTAACTCGTGCTTCATCAGCTGCTGCTTCGTTCATGTGAGCAGCAGCACAGATCTGGATTAAAGCCACAGTATGTAATACTGCATAATGCCACACGAACCCCCCTCCCCCCGTCGTCTCGTCGACGGGTTCGTGTGGCATTATGCATTAAGACTAAACAGTCATTAAAAAATGTTTTTTAACTGGTGGAGTAGTTATATGCTTTGTGTGGGTTAGGCTACAGAGATTGGAAATAAATCAATCTCATGCTTTTATTAAAAAAACGAACCAGATGGCTGGAGTGAACGCTGGAGTTGTTGCCTTTTTGAGTGGGCCACCGTAGCTGCAATACTTACTCTGAACTGCATGGCGCTAAAGAGTCTCAATTTTTACCATGATTTCTATGAGTATCCCACATAGCACCTTTAAAGTTACACAACCCTAATAAATGTGATCAAAGCTGCACACCTTGCAACACAAAATTAGAAGTAAACAAATTTTATTTTTTTATATACATCTCATTGTAATATCAAGTTGTTGGTGATTAGAAAATGTATCTTGAGATTCAAATTCACTGTTACCAAAATTAGCTCAAAGTTAGCATCGAGCCTTCATTACCTAAAACAAAAAGGATGCGGTAGCTTCTTAGGGGTACAAGAAATAACTTCTGCTTTTTGCCAGTGTTGAATTACAAATGCTGGCACTGCAATGTTTGACAGCACAGACTTGGCAACCTCACAGGCTCAATATGATTGGCTCTGGAACCAGGAAGTATGGAGGTGAGATAGATGTAAACAAAGACTACATCCCTCTTCAGCCTTTTAAAAAGAGAAAAATGGACAACTCCTCAGCTGGCAAAGAAGGAAGTTTGTTTCAATGTAACCTTCAATCCAACATGGCTGAGACATTAGACTGTTTTGGGATTATTTCCTTGTAAAACTCATAGTTTTTGCACCTTTAAAAACGAACTTCTTGAATTGTGTTCACCTCAATAAATCCCTTTAAACTTTAAGTGAGCCACAGGACAAAGAACTATACTCACATAATTTAGCTTGTTGATATCATTTAGCTTTTTGTTATAACAGCAGTTTGAGTGTCTCTTTATAATGAGCTGCTCTTATAGTCAGTGACATAACAGCTCAAATAACACATTCTGTCATGCAAAACTTCTTCTAAAGTTTGGATATAATGTTCTCATGCCCACAGCTTTTAAACCCACCTTAAACAAGCAAAAGACACAAGTTCAAAAGTGACTTCCAAACCAGGTAAGTGAAGGATTTTAAGCTATAAGCCTCAGGGTCAGAGGACTCCTAGCAGCTCCCTCATTTAAATCAATACAAAACGTTGACCCCAATTTCAGAGAACAACTAAATTTAGTTTTCATTTGAACTCTGTCCAGTGTAGAGGGTTCTGAAAAAAGAAAATAACCTGCAAAAGAAAACCATATGCTAAACTGTGAGCTGGTAACAGTTTTTGATCCTTTCATGTCTCTGAGGTTTCCTCTTGTTTGAAAAAGCTTGTGCTTCACAGCGCAAAACAGTTTGTTTGCAACTTTTCTACCAAAACATTTCTCCGGATGAAGTTGCAGTAGATTAGACATGTCCAAAGTGCAGACCGGGGACCTCAGAGGGATTTTGGGCAGCACTCAACTGCATTTTGTGAATGGTGGAATTTTTTCTCTCCAGCAGGCTGCTGATGTAGAATGGTACACAAAACTGTACCAGTCTTCATGAAAAACATTTTCATAAGATTTATTTATAGATACATAAAACACTATGCACAAACACACACACATGCATGTATGCACACACACATGCACAAAGAACACTACCCTAACGTCTGACATATATGGAGCAACATGACTCCAGGAGGGTGTGCTGTGTGAGAAAAGCATTTTTCATGGCTTTTTATCAAAAAACTCTTTGAATCACTCTTTGACCCCTGACCTGACGCCAATATGCCACAAAGGACCCCTCTTGAAGTTAACACTAACAAAGCAGCCTCCAGGAACAAAGGGGTGCATTAACCCATCCACCACGTTAAGGTGGCGATTCAGCAGATAGAATTGTTTATTTAATTAATTTATTTTATAATTTTTTGTGGTTTTTTAGGTTTATGTTTTTGTTTATTTTGTTTCTGCTTCTCCACATTGGGAGGCGCCAGTAGAGGTGACTCATGCCAAGTTTCTCGGTGCAAATGGCTCTTACAAAAACAAGAGTGTACACATGGTTAATAATTATGAGATGAGCGTGTGTGTGAGGATCTGTTGGGCATTATGTTTTTCATTTTTATTAAATGTATGTAAATGATAATGTTTTGTAAGGGATGGTCCATTCAACATCCTGAGCCAGCTATCAGCTTTCCTTTTAGTGTTCATAGCGAGCAGACACCTAAACGTCAGTTTGAGTCAAAGTTATTCTAAAAAAAAAAACAATAGAAAACACAAATGTTTAATAAATGTATTATTGGTGATGCCTCATGTAAAATATTGTGTTGTGGTGTTGTGTTGTGCTCAGTATTCATCATGGAAGGGGTACTCTGGATGATCACTCCACCTGAGAAGACAGAAAAAAACAAAATCAAGTTCTAGTCATTCATATGTTTTTCATGATTTTTCCCACACTTACTTCTATATGCATTTATTTGGGATACTTACATCAGCAGCTCCACAAAGCGAACATTTTTGTTCAGTGCTTCAATGGCTTTCATCTCATCCTCCGTGAGGGAAAAGTCAAATATCTGTAAGAAACATAGTATATATAATCATAAAGGTTTATTTTTCAAAATAAAGTAACTTTTGAGATTGTTTTAGTGGAGTTGTATGTAGATGTGGTAGTGAGGGCTTGATTGTGAGTTTTAGACAGAGCCACTTTCACATTGAAAACAGACCCAGTCAGACCAAACCATTTGGTTTGCTTATCTTGGGCGGTAGTCCCAAAAAACAGATAATCAATGAAAAATGCATGAAGAAGAAAAAAAGCTTGTTTGTTGATTGACCAAGACAAAAATATGAAATCCATTCAAGATTCACCTCCCAAAACAAACAATGGTGGCTGCAAGCGACAACAAAGTATAGACAAATTTTAAAAATTTGAATATCATGATAAAAATTCAATACTTTTTAGCACTCATTTCAGAAAATGAAATTCATACAGATTCATGACATATAAAATAAAATATTTCAAGACTTTTTCTTTTAATTTTGATGACTATGAATCACAGATCACAAAATTCCAAAATTCAGTGTCTCAGAAATTTTAAATAGTACATAAGTTCAATAAAAAAGGATATTTTTTAACAGAAATGTTCGGCTTTTGAAAAGTATGTTCTTTGGTTGGGCCTCCTTTTGCATTTATCACTGCATCGTTGTGGCGTGGCATGAAAACCATCAGCCTGTGGCTCTGATATGTTGAACTAATAAGTTCAACATACCTCTTCTAGTAATCTGAATTGTTGTCCGGTGTCTCATCTTCATCTTGACAATATCCCATAGATTCTCTATGGAGTGGGTTCAAGCCTATGTCCTGCTGAAAAATGAAATCAGCATCTGCTTTATGCTGATCAGCAGAAGGAAGCATGAGGTGCTCTAAATGTCCAGGTAGATGTCTGCATTGACTGTGGACTTCAGAAAACACAGTGGACCAAAACCAGCAGATGGCACCAAAAATCATCACTGACTGTAGAAACTTCTCTCAGGAAAGCAACATTGATTCTGTGCCTCTCCACACCTCCAATTCCTCTGGGATTTTGATTTCCAACTAATGAAATGCAAACTTTACTTTCGCACTGTAGTGGATAGGCAGGGAGAAAAGAGACACACAACAAACACAAGGAAAGAGGAAGAGGGGGATGAAGGGACAACAGGGAGATACACAGGCAGGACAAAATAGTGTGTGTGTGTGTGTGTGTGTGTGTGTGTGTGTGCGCTTGCACCTATTTCTTAAGGAATATGTAATATGTTCCTGTGTGTGTGTTTGTGCGATTATCTGTGTGTGAGTCTAAGCTGTGTTTATGAGAATCACTATGTGGTTGTTTTTATTTATTTTTTAATGTTGTGTATGTGGTGAGGGAGGAGTTGCTCCACACCAGCCCAGGTTCCACCAGCATCAGAGCCAGGGGCCCATGCCCCAGCAGCCAATAGCCACCAAAAGATGGGCAACATCGGCAAGCCCAGAGGACAGACCCAAGCCCAGGGAGGAAGAGGAGCCAGCAAGAAGATGACAGGACCCCAGCCAAATACAACCCAGAGTGAGAGCATTTGAGGCTCAGGAAACCTTTGCAGCTGTTTTGACATAATTAGCTGATTAGGATGTGGCATCATGCGTTTTCAATATTTAACTATTTCACTCTATGGATCATGAATCTATATCAGTTTAACCCTAATATTCCAGTTTTTCAGATGTACTTATATGGTCCTATAATTATACTCCTATTATAATAAACTCCTATATTCTCTCACCACCACTATTCCGTCTGCCCACAAGATTTTGTCCTTTTAGTTTATCTGTATCTTCAGATTTGCAATGATGACTTTGTTTTTAACTCAAAATGCACATTACTCCATCTCCCTCACTCCCTTTTCCTTACAGATTTTTGTATTTAAAACGGAAATTTAGACACACCAGGACAAGCAAACTGAGACCCACATTTTCAAACAAACTAGAGTTTACGCCTGTACATGGCCCAAGTAAAAACGTTTGATCTTTTCTTGAAATTTTGTGTTTCCAACTAGTCACCAACCGTTACAATTCAATGAGAAACTGGCTCAAGTCACTATCCACTCAGATGTACTATCTGCAGCCTAATTAAAATATAAACAGAGCTATACCTACAAAAACTACAGTGCAAAAACCATTAATAAGGGAACACATATCAAGCAATGCAAACATTACCATTAAATGGATAAACTACCTGGAAGTTATGTTTGATCCTCTCATGAGTGAAGCTCTTTGGAATCACCACCACTCCTCTTTGTACATTAAAGCGAAGTGCAACCTGAGCACTACTCTTGTTGTACTTTCTACCAATAGATACCAGCAGCTGGTCCTCCAGGAGAGGAGGAGACTTCAAATTCACCCTAAAAGCAGGACAGCGAAAACTTTGCAATAATGCACCATTCATCTGCATTTTGTTTGCAGCGTTTAATGAAAAAAAAGTAAACTTACAAAAATAAATCATGCAAGCTCTGCAAATTGCACACACACAATTCTTACCAAGAAGAATCTCTGGAGGAGCCAAGAGGACAAAAACCAACAATCACAATCCCATTCTGACGACAGTACTCCAGAAGCTTGGGCTGTGTGAAATATGGATGGCATTCAACCTAAAAGAACAAAACACAAAAATGTGTCCAAGATATTAATGGCTTAGTTAAATGTTAAAGTGAAAGAAAATAAATTTTGCAACAATTGTTGGCAGCAATAATCTCCCATCATCCTAAAGTCTTAGCTTTTACAACCCGCTAATGCCTATCTATTTTACTCTCCTCCATAAGTAATGCGGCCTGCAAAAAAGTGTCTGTACACTGGGTGCTCTGTATTATCAGGTACAACAGGACCAGGATCACCTGGTTGGACACTGGTTTGTGTTTGAGTCCAGGTTTGTTCAGCAGCAGCTCCAGCTGCCTGCGGTTGAAGTTGGACACTCCCAGAGACTTTACCAGGCCAGCGTCTTTACAAGCCTCTAAAGCCTGCCAAGAAGAAAAACAGATTTGTTTTTCATAGGCTGATTGGTGTCATTGTTTAAGATTAACGAGTTGAAATTACAATGTAAACATGAATGATTTATAATCATTAATAACTGACAGCAATATTCAGCATTAGGTTGTTTTTCATATGTAAGAATTAGCTAAGTAATAGAACAATAATGTTCACATCACAGACACCATTGAGGAGATAAGTACAGTAATAAGAAAACTCACCTCCCATGTAGCACAGAGATCAGTGTGGTGATAGATGTATTTACCATCCTTATCTTTGGGATAAAATTCCTTCCCAGGCTTGAATGGAAGCAAAAATAGATCATTTGCAATAAAAGATAAGTACTGTCTGCAGAAAATCACTTGCCCTTTACTTCAATATATTGTGACCGATTTCATCTTTAAAAAATCCTTCAGCTTCATCTTCCATAGTTTTCATTCATATATCCCTGAAATAAGTTCATAGCTACTAGGGATGCTCCGATCCGATCACGTGATCGGAAATCGGGCCCGATCACGTAACTTTCAAAGGACTCGGAATCGGTTGAAAAAGATTGGATTTAACCTATAAAACAACAAATATGACATTTAAAATTCACCATTACGTCACACAATATACGGCAGGTGGGGATTCAGACACCATACAGCTGTTAGCTAGCAGGCTAACGCAGAGCTAACTTGTCTCCACAGGAGAGCTAAAATATCTGTATGTTGGTGTTTTAAACCGGACAGCAAAGGCAGTGTAACAGCCACTTGCATTGTGTGCATACTGGGCATTCAACACGTTGGAAAAGACAGCTGCATGATAAGCAGCCTTCAAAACGATCCTTCCTCCTTCGGCTTTTTTCCCTTCAGGCGTCGCCACAGCGGACCATCGGTGTGAGTTAAGTCCCAGTTCACAGCGGCATCTCTAGCAAAAACACGGAGCCAGCCAACAGTGAAAATTACGTTAACAGAGAAATTGCCGACAAGAAAACGTTGGAGTTTCTCATTCTGCAGCGCCTGAGCTGAACACACTGGTAACTTCGTGGTGCTGCGGGGAAAGCCTGCTGTGGAACGTGGCTATGGAACCCAAAGTGTGCCACAAATGCGCAACATTACGTGCGACTCTCACACGAAAAGTACACGTTTTTAACGAGCAATCAACACGTCAACAACACATACTTTACGCGTGAAAATCTTGCGTAATTTCAACCAGCAAACAACACGAAAACGTGTTAACACACGCGCCTCCCGGTCACGGAAACGCGCATCACTCCACAGCCGCATAATGAGGACGTTAACAATTTGAAATATGAGCATCTCAGCTACTTTTAAATTTATTCATTATATTAACATGTTTTTTATTAATGTACTTCCTAAACAAGTGATGTTTTTGGCAGATAAACTAAGGAAATGACATAAATACAGAAAGAAAGACATACCTAAATAATAATAAAAAAATTTAAGGAAAACGTGGACGTGTTTTCCCTTTATTTCTTCTTTTTTAATGCTTTGCTGAAGTTTCGGATTGGGACTCGGTATTGGCAGATACGCAAAATCAAATGACTCGGACTCGGATCAGGAGCAAAAAAATGTGATCGGAACATCCCTAATAGCTACAGTTATTTGTTGAGTATATATGTGGTTTATAGGAACCTTGAAGGCCATAGGAAGCTCCATAATGTAGAGATCCACATAGTCAAGTTTCAAGGTCTTCAGCGTCCTCTCCAAGGCAGGTCTCACCAACTCTGGGGGATGGAAGGTATTCCAGAGCTGTGGAAGAAAACACAGAAAGCACCTACAGCAGATGTCTGTATAAGTTGAAACAAAACGTCTGACTTTAATCTGGAAAGATATGCACATGTAGTGTCTTTGCCTTCTTCCATTCCAACAGCCTGATAAACGTTACCTTCCCACAATAAAAGATGTCCTCCCTTCTCACGGTTCCATCAGCAATCTTCTCTCTGATAGCTTGACCCACTTCATGCTCGTTGAAGTACACCAGCGCCCCGTCAAAGTGCCTGTAGCCTACATCTATGGCCAGCTTGACACACTCAAGGGCTGTGCCTCTGGGCGTCTATCCATAGACAAAGTAAACACCATTTATTGTTTCCTAAAGTTGCAGTGTGAGAGTTTAAAAATGATTCATATCACAATAAACAGAAGTATACTAGTTAGAATGACTAGTTTGACAGGGCTATCAGACTATTAACTAAAACATTTTTGGCACACATAGAGCACATTTATGCATATTTGGCAGAAAAGTGTCATACAAAGCAGTTTTTTACTCACAGTTCGAGGGTCTCCATAGGTGCCCAGTCCTAAGAGTGGAATCTGGTTCCCGTCACGCAGAGGGATACTGTGGATTCCTGCAGAGAGATTCATGGGTGAAGACAAGTGTGCAGCTGAGCTGTTATCAGCTCTAAGAGCTTGACCATGAACATTGAACGTTTTATCTAGCAAACACTAGCAAGACATGCCTAAAACCTAGCCCAGAGCTTTCACAGCCTATAACTTACTGAATAATAAAACTGCACAGATATTTCATTTACAGGATGATTGAATAACTTGAAATCCAAAAGTTTACACCAATTAAAGTCAAGTTTGGAATAACCAGCCCTTTAAAACAATCAAATAGCTCAAATAACCTTTCATACCTGCTAGACAAAATAATTTTTTTAATTTATTGTCAATAAGCATGTAAGGGTGATGCAGCATTGCTATAATGCAAACTTTCTGGATTCATGCAAAAAAAGGGAAAAAAATAAATCAACAATCAGAGCTAAACAATATAATTTTATTTTATTTCCTCTAAGATGCAATCTAAAGAATTGTAGATGCTCAATAAGACAGAATAATGAGGATGCTGGTATAGGTCATAAACATCTATGAGGCTAAGTAATGAAGATTAACACGTGTTTTATGTTTGTTATGCTAGGGTTGTTAAACACAACTTCCCAGCATGCCTTGCACTGTGTAGTGGGACCTTTGACCCAAATGTACAAATCCTCTCAAAAATGTTTCAAGTGATCATTTAGTAGAAACATTTGTTTTGAAACTGTGTTTTTCTCACATCTGTGTTTCAGTGAGTGAACAAAGGCTCTGGCTAAGTTCTGAACCTGGTGAAGAATTAATTAGTAATTTTATTTGCCAACATAAGTTACTCATAAATTATTTCACCTAAATTCAGGGATTCTAAATTTACTAAAGTTCATTTAAAACTACACTGAATCTTAAATTTACTCACACTTTCCTCAAATGTAGAACTTTTGACAATCAGCTACTACCATCAGCAGCCCACAATAACAACAATTATTATTATTATTTTAAGAAAAAATATTTTATTGAATAATAATGATCTATTCTGTTGTATTATTTGGCAAAAATATAATACAGCAATATCAAGAAACATCTGCAGTGCTTCGATCCTCTGTTAGATGGTAGAAAACCCGTCTAGAGTTCAAAATAAGTAGATTTTTGATGAAAGAACTAACCACGTTAAAGAGGTAGATGTCTTAAAACATGTTTCTTTATCTTTAGATCTTCTGTCCAGATTTTCTCTGTGTCATGGCTGTGAGAGATTTTCCAGTGCATTTTTTTTAATCAGTACTTCCTCATAGCCCCTCAGGCTCATTATTTGTGGACGGTGTACCATGCCACCAGCTGGGGGTTTTATTGACATCCCCTCTCTGCTCATTCACCCTAAAAAATGACCCCTCAGACCCCCCCCACAGCTCTGCCCTGCTTGGTGCCCACAGCTCTCTGGCTCGGCTCCAGATGCAGGTGGACAAGCTGACCCCTCTGGTCCACTACCAGCTTCAGTGTGCTCCAACATGATCTTGCAACCAAAGCACACTTCTACTCTATCAGTCCCTAGTCCTCTGCAGAGAGTCTCTTCCTTCAACAGAGCACTTCTGAAACCTTCCAGTCACATCAGCACCACCTGCTGTTTCTGTTTGACTGACGTTTACAAGCATTGACAGCGAGTGCCATTGCACTGAATGGAAATTACAACCTTCACAATCTTTTAGGGTGGATTTATTTATTTAGTCTTTGATACATGTGTGACATATATCAATAAATCATCTACATCTTCATCAGTAAGTGTCTGTGACAAACTGTAATACAATCTTGTAGCTTTAGTCGATCAGTCTAGTTTAAGGTGTGTTTTGGTCTCGTCTCTGGGTAAAAGGATCAGTTACACAACAATACTGATGTGTTAAACACACGCACACACACGCACACACTCACTGTTTTATACTGATGTGAATCAGCTGCTACAGATGCTAAAAATCTCTGTAAGGAAATGCATCAGGGCATCTCTGGCTGATGTTTCTGAAGAAACAAGTTGTCAATCCTGAAAACTGCTAGCCTGCATAAGCATTTCTGTGTTACACCTTTAGATCTAGCCTATATGTTAGCTGGAGTAACTTTTCAGCTAATCCACCAAACATGGACACTATTTCTTCTGGATCCTCCAAACGTCTCTTTCAACCAGGAATGGTAGATTTTTGATATTAGTGCTGTTGGACATTTCTTTACTATTGTAAATAATCTTCAAGAGCTTTCTTCTGTTCACACCTATGCAGAAAGTTTCCTTCCTCTTTCTGGTGTCCCACATGTAAACATACAGGGGCACATAAGGGGATACATATAAAGTGCATACAGGTATGCTTACAGGGTACCTACAAGGTCATTGCAATGGTACTTAACCTTCAAGTACCCCATATTTACTCTGTATGCACCCTCTACCCCAAGTATGTACCCTGAGTCACCTGTCCATCCGACCACCACCAGCAGGCAAGGTGGGTTAAGTGTCTTGCCCAAGGACACAACAGCAGAATTCTCTGCCGGGAGCCAGGATCGATCCTGCAACCTTCCAATTACTGGACAATGCGCTCTACCCCCTGAGCTACTGCTGCCCCAAACAACATTAATCTGTGTCAATCCCAGTGTGTACACAAACACTCAGCTGTTGTTTAAATGATTCATTTTCAGCACAGCTCTGATGGAGCTAAAATTACTTTTAACTTGAAACAAAATAGATTCTTCATTGATGCTGATTTGTTTCCCTCTGCTGGTGGAAACAAAAAAAAACTGTATGATGGCTGTTTAATTAACATGAAGATAACACAAGTGCTGGGTTTTGTGTTACAGAACAGGAATATGCTCAGCAGGTCTTCAAATGAGATACTGCCTCAAATCAACACCATACATGTAACCCAGGGGTTTTTCTTATTTACCAACAAAACTACACCTCAAAACGAACAATGACAACCATTGTTCCTGTGCTCACATTCATAACAAGGGAGGTGCTGCTGATCAGATGTACTGAATAATCATTATTGGTGAGATTACATCATTATAGCAGGAATCTTGAGCATGATGGTGTGTTTAAACACAATTAGGATTAATTAAGAAGAAAAGACATCAGCAATCAACTTAATTTAAAAAAATGTTGCTGTCCATCAATCTGGGAGGGTTACAAGTGATTTCCAAACACTATTCTACAGAGAGAGTGATAATTCACTAGTGAAAACAAGCTGGAGCTGGCCACACCCACCCATCCCCTGATAGGCTGCTATAAGCTGAGAAGCTCCGTTATCTGTGAGGGGCTTTGGAGTAGAGCCGCTGCTGACGTATAATGCTGTTACTGCTAAAGGTGAAAATAGGTGAAATAGGGTGGACCTAATTCTTCACACACAGCTTTGCATTTTATTTTAAAAATAATAACGCGATGGAATCTGTTATTCCTGAAATCTGTGTGACTTTATTTAGAAATGTTTTATAACTCTTTTCTGTTTTTCTGTCCAGACTTTTTCTGCTTCATAGAAGTGATGTGTCGGACGCGAACAAAACGACTCTTAAAGGAGCTAGAGGCAGGAAAAAAGAAACGATGCTCACGAGCGACGCGCCCGGCTCTGCGAGTAACTGCAGCCCAGCACGGGAGCGTGCACAGACGGCTATGTTACACAAACACAAAAATACCATTACCTGACCCTCTTCACACGCTCTCACGCCACACCTCCAATATCTCACGCTGAAAAGGCAACTCCCCACCGCTCTCACGGACAATATTGCGGCGAAGCAATCCACGCTGCAGCCCTGATCACAGCTAATGCTACTACTGTAGCATGATCACAGCTAATGCTACTGCACGCTAGCTCTCTCTGAGTCATCGGTGAGGTCAGATCATTGTCATATCATCTCTAAACACAACCTATAATGTTTCTTACCTGCTCACTAGGAAATGAGCCATGGCAGCATCCTTTTTGAGTCCCAGATATAGTTGAAGCAGCCTCCATTCGTCAATCACGTATCCGATATAGATTCGGGTCCCTGCCTGTCTTTTACCATATTTGGTTTTTGACTCACGAGATGCCGCTGAATAAACTTCCTTTGTGCCACGCTTGGTCGTTTGCTGGTTGCAGTAGAATCCATTCCCACAGTTCTTCTTTTGGAGTTTGGCGGTTGGCAAGCAACTTAAGGTGCAATAGCGCCACCTACCGATCTGCAGTGTCGAACACATTTTCTTTCTGTTTTGAAGCTGTCGTGAACGCGCAAGCAGTGTCAATTGACGCCACATCCGTAGGGCAGCGCGGGAAATTCGTGACCGAACTGCAGCGCATTTTGCAGCAAACAGCCTGTTCAAGAAAATGGAACGATACATGGGGGGCCTCATTCTTTTTGGTTTATAACGCTTCATCACCCATTAGCTTTGAAAAAATGAACATACATGTTTAATTTTTTACAGATTTTTTAAAGATCCTGCCTCTAGTTCCTTTAAACGTGTGCATCAAAATGTAGACATTTTTCTCTACTTCTACCTGCTGTG